>CM046447.1:97877409-98309909 GCA_025506515.1 Flaveria trinervia | reverse complement strand
TTATACCATCAGACCAAAACTTTACACTACCGGACAAAGTTTAACACTACCGGACTAAAGTTTAGCACTACCGGACTAAAGTTTAACATTACCAGACTAAAATTTAACACTACCGACGAAAAAAAGATGGGGGGCAACACCACCCCCCCTCCCCAGCCCCTTAAATCCTCCGCCAGTGTTAATCATATAAGGCCATGGGGTCGGGGCATGAGACCCCGATGTAGAGACGTGAAGGGCATGGCACACAAGATGGGGGGCAGCCCCCCCCCCCCTCAGCCCCTTAAATCCACCGCCAGTGTTCATCATATAAGGCCATGGGTCCGGGGCATGAGACCCCGATGTAGAGGCGTGAAGGGCATGGCACATCGCTCCCCTTTAGCGTAAGGAGGCATGAAGTGGATTATTGTGTGGTTGTGTATAATTACATGCGAAAATCGATGATGATTCTTTCACACATAATTACTGTTTTTAATTATATTAAAATAAAAATATAGGTTATAGTAGCTGAGACTATATCTTTGATATAGTGAATGATTAAAGATGAAGTGAAAGGAGATGAGATGGGTGATTAAACACACATCTAATGTGAAAAAAGATGTTAGACGACACCTCATAGTTTATGTGAATTCAACTTAACTGAAAATAATCTTGATAATAATAAATCACCAACAATACTTAAAAATTTAGTTGTTGACACATGTTTTCACACATAATTACTGTTTTTAATTATATTAAAATAAAAAAATATAGGTTATAGTAGCTGAGACTATATCTTTGATATAGTGAATGATTAGAGATGAAGTGAAAGGAGATGAGATGGGTGATTAAACACACATCTAAAGTGAAAAAAGATGTTAGACGACACCTCATAGTTTATGTGAATTCAACTTAACTGAAAATAATCTTGATAATAATAAATCATCAACAATACTTAAAAGTTTAGTTGTTGACACATGTTCCTTTCACTTCATCTCTAATCATTCACTATATCAAAGATATAGTCTCAGCTGCTATAACCTATATTTTTTATTTTAATATAATTAAAAAACAGTAATTATGTGTGAAAGAATCATCATCGATTTTCGCATGTAATTCTACACAACCACACAATAATCCACTTCATGCCTCCTTACGCTAAAGGGGAGCGATGTGCCATGCCCTTCATGCCTCTACATCGGGGTCTCATGCCCCGGACCCATGGCCTTATATGATGAACAATGGCGGTGGATTTAAGGGGCTGGGGGGGGGGGGGGGGGGGCTGCCCCCCATCTTGTGTCCCATGTCCTTCACGTCTCTACATCGGGATCTCATGCCCCGGCCCCATGGCCTTATATGATGAACACTAGCGGAGGATTTAAGGGGCTGGGGGGGGGGGGGGGGGGTGTTGCCCCCCATCTTTTTTTCGTCGGTAGTGTTAAATTTTAGTCTGGTAATGTTAAACTTTAGTCCGGTAGTGTTAAACTTTAGTCCGGTAGTGTTAAACTTTGTCCGGTAGTGTAAAGTTTTGGTCTGATGGTATAAATTTTTATATAAAACTCGAGTTTGCCCCCCTCGTAAAATAAATTAATATAATTAAAAAAATAGTAATCTATTTTAATTTAGTCCCCCTCGTAAAATAAATTTTTATATAAAACTTGAGTTTATCCCCCTCGTAAAATAAAATAAATTAATATATTTTAATTTTTTTAATATAATTAAAATAACTTTTTAATATAATTAAAAAACAATAATTATGTGTGAAAGAATCATCATCGATTTTCGCATGTAATTCTACACAACCACACAATAATCCACTTCATGCCTCCTTACGCTAAAGGGGAGCGATGTGCCATGCCCTTCACGCCTCTACATCGGGGTCTCATGTTGACACTGAGGTATGATGGTTAAACTTTAATATATTAATTAAAAAACTTTAATATAATTAAAGTTTTGGTCTGATGGTTAAACTTTAAAGTTTATGTGAATTCAACTTAACTGAAAATAATCTTGATAATAATAAATCACCAACAATACTAAAAAGTTTAGTTGTTGACACATGTTGTTAGAATGGTTTGGCCGTTTCACGGAGGTATGAGTCCGGTGACATAAACCTCGATATACAAAATCTTTCTAGCTAACCATAAGCATAAAAAAACCAAACGAAACACAAATATTCATTAGTTATAAATGGTAAAATAAAACTTGATTGATGAATTAATATTATTATTATTATCAACATATAATATAACATTGTTAACTTAAACGTGTAAAAATTTATTTAGTAAGCAATGTTGACTTGTTATATGGATAATCTAAGCTTCAATTATTGGTTTTGAAAACATCGCATGTCGCTTTCCATGCGGAAGTTTTGGTTTTTGTTCCTTGGCCCACCCAACTTTTCAACAATTGTTGTAACGTATAACTACTTATAGAAAAATAAGTGTTTTGTGCTTCTTGTCTGGTTTCCATAGTATTAACTTTATATTGTGTTATTGATGTTGCTAAAAAGATCCATGTAATGGGTGTGATAACTACACATCACGCACAAGTGTTTTAATAGTTAAGTCTTTTGTTTCGGACATTTTGTTTGGCACATCTACGTATGCAAGCGGTACAATTAGAATTATTGCTGTAATTAATAAAAAAATTTATTTAACCAAACTCCAACATAAAAATCAATATATTGTTTGTACAAAGGAAGATGAAAAGCGAGTAGTAAGGGGCTGTTTGAAAACTTCTGAATGATTAAATGCTGAACCAATAAAATATCTGAATCATTAAATGTTGAATCATTAAGAGATCTGAACCATTAAAAGCTAGTATATAATTTAACTATTCAAAGATAAATGTCTGATCAATTTAAATAATATGTCTTAACCATTCAGCATTAGACCTCTTAATCATTTAGCATCAGTATGATGTTTAACCATTTAGAGGTAAATCTCTTAACCATTCAGACATGTGTTCGCGAAACAGTTTGAACCATTAAGTGTTTAATCATTCAGACATCTGAACCATTAAGATGTTGATTAAGAAGCTGCCAAACAACCCTAACTTTTATGTTATTGGTGAGAATTCAATAGAGTATTGTATAAAGAACAATATTTATCACAAAAACTTTTTCGAACAGTTTTCATAAAAATACATACAAAGTATGTTTTTTTGTTGAGTCAAGGTGATTCATTGAGTATGCCATGGGTCCATGGTATTACCTAACTAATCGATTTATTACTTGCATCTACATGTGTAAGTGTTTATTATTCATCGGTAAACTCGTATTTTTTGTTAGAATATTTAACCAAGAACTCCCCTCATATTATCGGTTTTGGGTCTATGGTGCTACAGAGGCCATCTGGTCTGAAGCAATGGTGTTCCGTACATTGTTTGGTATTGGAGACGGGTAGCTTTAAAGCCATGTCGCTCTCACTGAGAGATGTATCAAGTTACCCTTCAAACGATAGAAGTATATGAACTAGATAAAAAAAGTAAAACTAATATTATTAGTAATATTAAAGTAAGTTTATATATGCCTAAATATTTTATTTTAGATTTACAAAATCATGTAAAATCATTTATTTTTATGTGCTCGCATTGATGACTACCCATTTAGTGATGTCCTTCTACCTTATCATATCAAATCGACCGGTCTGACCGGAAAAAGAGGGATCGAATCGAGCAACATTAGATTGTTTTGAAGTGGTTCGACCGTTCAATTCGTCTCGGTTTGATAGTTGGACTGGATTTTGGTTTTTTTTATTTAAATAAATTTAATGAGGTGTGTTGAACGATCAATTGAAATATTAGACGTAAGATTACTGTTGAGTTTTATAAATAAATATTAAATACAAATATAAAATATTTATATTGCTTTATATATAGACTATATCATAATTATGATCTCATCCGTTCCGATCAGCGGACCAGTTCAACGTCTGATCCGGTTCTAAAAATATTTATTTGACAAAGAAATTTAAAACAAATATAATATTATTTAATGACTAACTAGATCACCCTGACATGTCATCGACCACTCTATCATCTCCATTACTCGAGTATGAAACATTGGGACACTAGGTTGGCATGTCCCACAATGAAAGCTCGTATATAAGTTCATCTTCATCAACCCCGTATCTAAGACTACTATCAGAAAGAACCCTATCATAAGCGACTCAATTGAAAAAACCATCTAGTCTAACCTCATATTTTCTTTATCATTTGTGAGACTTAAATTCAAAACATACCTCTATTTTAATGAAGTGTTGATGTAATTCAATTTAGTCATTTGCACCGAGAATCAATGGTACAAATATGATATTTGATATTTTAATCAACTCATAGTTCAAAAGTAAAACTTTTGTTAACGTCAACATTTTATTTTAACAATTAATCAAGCATTCAGACATAAATCTTTTGTCAAATGCAGTAGGGCCTACACTTTCATCCTATTCCGAATTTAAAACTTTAACTATAAAAGAAACTGGTCTTATTAAGAAAAATGGTCAACAACATATAAACTGATAAAGTATATTTAAATGCTTATAAACATAAAAATTATAATCTTGAAAATAACTAGTAAGGTGTTTGAAACTTTGAATACAGAAAGACAAAAGATGTTGACGGTGAACCTAACCAAAGTCAACCTATATTTATAAATGGCGAGTTTTACAACACTAAGAGGTTAGGTAGTTCTTATTCGAGTGACTCAACACATGTACTTCATACAAATTTTTTGTTATTTTTTATTTCTAACTAAGTCATTCAATGATTCAAATATGAAAACGTAATGTGTTCGAGTCATGAAATATACATTTAAAAACACAATGTACAAGTACTCTCACTTTCTCTCTTCCCCTCATTCTGAACACCATATTGATCATGAGAACTTTCACTTGCAACACCACAATTATGATATCTCTCATTCATTCTCGCGTCCTCTCTAGATTTTCTCCGTGTTCTTTTACGCTAAAAAACACATAATAACAACTTGAATTATAAATCAATGAGATTCTTCTTTTTTAACTTTTACTTTTGTTGACAAAGACATTAACTCGTATAATAAACTTAAATTTACACTTAGTTTGACTTGCAAAAATGATTATGAACGAAATAAGTAACATACCCTCCTTTTGAGGGAAATCAAGTGTAAATCTTTGATTATTATGCGGGCGTGATTATCCTTGAAAATAAAGACTAGAACTATCACTAATCAAATTGCTAGTATAAATTATTATCAGTCACTATGTTATAATTTGTTTGCTACTTATTATAACTATAATAATGGATGTGCGTTTATGTTGATTTTTTGGGTTTGACGCGAATTATCGTCTAGTGACAAAAGAAGTTTTCGTGATGTAATATTGGAAACTCAAAAGTGATCATCATAGATTCTTGATCAGAAATTAAAGTAACAAAGTTATGAAGTGTTTGCAAGGTCAAATGATAAATTAAGAATGTAAAGATATGAACCTATAAAAGTAAGGCCATGACGAGATAATATGAACCTATAGATCATGTACAAGTAAGGTCATGACGAGATAATAGGCAAGTCTACAAGAGAAATGTGATTTGATAGTTGAAGAAACAAAAGCAAACGAGGCTTCCACAATTTCATACAACTAAATAACTAATTAAGTATGTAAAGTAACACTAAGTTACCAACATATGTAAAAAAGATAAAGGGCAACCATGCTCTTATACGCTATAAGTATATTGGGCTGATTAAAGTGGGCTTGAAAAAGGGCATAGTTCCAATCCAAACTTTGAATGAGATCCGATAGTTAGATGTAATTATGTATATATGTTATGGATTGTAAAATCTGGATGGCCTGTAAGCTTTGGGCCTGTGCGATTGATGCACTCATGACTCATAAACTATGATTTGTTGGTGATTGGGTAGAGGTGAAGAGAAAGCTGGTGCCGGAACAAGAACTGGTTTGTAAGTTGTAACCAGAATCATAGATAGCGGTTTGGCAAGAATCGATTAGGAACTGAAACTGTTGGTTTGGAATCGGCTTGGAGTTTCTGACCCAGGAACCGATTTTGACCATCAGAACTTTCTTGGCCGTTATCTCACGAAGTTTATAACCATTTTGACCTTTAAATAAAGTTTTTTAAGGATCTTTTATCCTCAAATGTGTTAATATAGAAAGGCATCGGATGCATTGATTTAATCACAACAGTCAAGCATGTTAAGTTCACAAAAAAAAAATTAAAACCCATTTGTGGATGTGATTACAATAAGATAAGTTCAAATAGAAGTTACAGCTGCTAATCTCAACCAGACATTTGTTTTGACTTGTATTTGAACTTATCTCCAATTGAAGATATACACATAAAAAATTTGTATATTATTGTTATTATTAGATGGTATAATTATTAATGTAGAATATATATAAGTAAAAAACAATTTCGACTTAACCAAGTTTGGACTCTACTTGGACTGGTTCTTAAAGGGTTTGATTTTCCTCCTATTAAATCGGTTTCGATCAGATCTGGTTCCAATAAAATATGGTTTTGACCAAAATTAACTCGGATTCGTTTGGGCTAGAAGCAAATGTTGATGTAGTATGCAACAACATGTGTGTATTATAAAGGGTGTTTAAAAAAATGTTGATGTACTATGCGACAACCAGGGCCCGCTCGATCATTTTGGGGGCTCGAAGCGAAGTAAATTTTGAGGCCATAGTTTAATCCTCCCTCACCTCTTTCTAAACTACTTGATTCATACTTACAATTTTGATTTAACATGAGTTGATTCAAGTTTTGTTTATCTCTAACAAACTATATATGATATAACTAATAACAATATGTTAGCCTTGGAAACATCTACACTTACTCAGGACCAATTCGTTCTTGTTTCTTTAGGTGTTTACATGGTAAACTTAAATACTAAAACTAGAACTAAGAGTAAGATCTTGCTAATTCAATTTAATTTATTCTTTTATGAGTCATTGGCTTTAAACTAATTTTCAAGACTCAAGACCATGAATCAAATGTTTCACAACAACAAGAGAGTTTTTTTTAATCTAAAATGTAGAATTTGAGTTCAAATGAGTTGGTCATGATAGTAGACTTCACAAGATCATACAAAAGTTACATAGTTTAAGAGCTTGATTCATTGCCTATTTCAATGGTCTAAACTTAAGCATATCAACTCAAACTTATCATAGAATTAAATACCAACATAACAAGAACAACAAAGAATGTTGTAAACAATTATGAAACAACTATGAAACAACGAGGAGATTTTCTACCATTTACTTGCTTAATTAAAGAATGTAATAAAAAGGTTTCGGTAACAATCTAACATCTTGATGGAAAAAAGCTTGATAAAGTCATGGCACTTAAGTCATAAAGTTGTTTCGGCAATATACGTATGTATGTATATATGTATGTGTGTGTATATATATTGATATAAAATGATTTTAGTTACTACAATTATTGTAACCTTCTCCATCCAAATTGATTTCGAGGAGTGAAACAACTACAATTCAAAATGGATGCAAAAGTATTAATTGTAGAAAATGATAATTGTAGCAAAGCATTTTATACAACCCAATATCAACCCTTCTTGAAAATGAAATGTTGCAATCGCTTATGCATTTCTTAAAAGTCCTGGAACAACCAAATTTGCATAACACAGGTTTGACATCAACTTTATTAACAAACCGAACAAACAATAGAATTATAGGATTGATAGATTACCTTCAAAAAAACACTAACTCACAACATATTAGTCAACTTGAATAGGAATCCAGTAATGGTTTTCTTCTCTTTCTCTATAGAGAGTGCAAGATGGGACCCCTTAGACATGGGGCCCCCAAGCGACCTGCTTCACTTAGTTGGCCATTGGGTTGGCCCTGGCAACAACCAACGTGTCTAAACCTAATACAACAATGTGTTTAAACCAATAATAACAATGAGTCTAGACCTTATAGTATGATGGGCCTAAGCCACTTGTAATATAATAAACGGTTGTAACACCCGGTCCCTCACACTAACAATATTGTCCACTTTGCCCAAAAGGAGCTTACGGATTTGCTTTTGGTTGCTCTGGTGAAAACTTCCCAGGGAAGTCACCCATCTCTGGATTACTCCCACCTGAGCACAGTTAACTATGGAGTTCTCCTCTCATCCACAACCAATACGCCCAAAACGTGTGTTGATGTTAAAGGCCAGACATTCCTTATGAACTAGGAATCTCTCATGCCTACGGCTGATGTGGGATATGTGTAGGGTGTCACAAGCACCCTCTGTTTGGACTCATCGTCCTCGGTGAGCCTGAGAAGTCACCATCCTTGGTGAAGTATGTCCCACACCCCGAACGGCACATGAGTGGCTCTGATAGCATTCTGTAACACCCGGCCCCTCACACCAATAATATTGTCCGTTTTGCCCACGAGAAGCTCATGGATTTGCTTTTGGTTGCCCTGGTGAAAACTTCCCAGGGAGGTCACCCATCCCTGGATTGCTTCCACATGAGCACGCTTAACTGTGAAGTTCACCTCTTATCCACAACCAATACGCCCAAAACGCGTTATTAATGTTAAATGCTAGACAATTCTTATGAACCAGGAATCTCTCATGTCCACGGCCGATGTGAGATATGTGTAGGATGTCACAACGGTATACGGTATACCATCCTCTTAAAAACACATGTTGCATTTTCTTCCACTCTAGAAAGTCACCATTTATCAAACATAACTCCCCCTTTCTATACATAAATACATGCATAGTTGCATTATACACGATATCATTTTGCTCTTGTTAATTACAGAAATGATCTATTTGGTACCAATCTGTTATGATTTTGGTCTTTTATCTCTTAGTAACTATAAATTTAGTCTTTAATATTTATCAAATTATAACACGTTTCATTCTTTATCACTAATAAAAAGTATATGTTAGTAATAGTTGGAGGAAATTTGGATGGTCTATGAACAGTAAGACAATATGCGTAGTTCTTATGGAATTTTAAATGCTATATAATTTTATCCAAACAAAAATATGTAGCGTTATTAAACGCACCCTAATAAGTTTAAGAGGTCCACTAGATCAAAAAATTAATTTCTCTTTCATGTTAGGATATGTTGAATGAATTCACCAATTTTATAAACAAATGGTTAAAAATTACATCTTAATTGGATTTACTATCATTAAATCCTATCATTAAATTATAAAAGATTGCGAGTGTATAAAAAATATAAAAGTTATGTTTGTGAATAAGTTAAAGATAAATAATAAAAGATGCATTGAATGGATAATGATTTTTAGAGCATTCACGATACACTCTTCATCTTCATCTTCATTTTTATAATTACACTTAAAATTACTATTTTTCTCTTTCAATTTCAATAAAATAATATTTTTTGTATTTTTATCATTAAATATAAAGATAAACAGTAACATATTCTCACAACCACTAATAATTATTATTTATAATATAAACAATACACTTACAGATCTATAGAGAATAAACCGGAAATGCTATAAATGATAAAATCTATTGATTTAACTTAGAAGGGATACATTTAGGTACGTCAAAACTTAAAATCAAACACCATAATTTTAGAAATACTGTGTAGTCTCTCTCACATTGCTTTCGGCTACCAAAGAAGCTTAACCCACGAAAAGCACTTCACCCTATTCTTTAATCTTTACCTTTTACTTTATCAAAGCCACTTTCATTCAAACAAAAACACATATCATATTCTTAACATCACCCCATACGACATCGTTCCTACCATATCTACTCTACCCCCTCAAATCACACCATTTGCTTTTATCAACTTTGATCAAATGAAGCAAGTGTAACAGATAACCACAGGGCCCCAATATGATTCCAATTCCCTCCAAACTTTCTCTTTTCTTGGAACAAGTAATAAATCGGGTCATCAGCACTCACTTTTCACCCACTCTCTCAGTCTCAATCTCACTCAAGAACAACTACCATTTTGTTTTTATTTCGCTGTTGTTTCTTTATTTTACAATCCCACGAGAAAGATTCAATCTTGATTGACATATTTTATTTATTACAGTTTTTTCTTGACTATAATGGGTTCATGAGTGATTTTATCATGTGGGTTTGTTTTAATTTGGGTAATTTCACTTGAATTTGATGTGGGTCTGGTGGTAAAAGAGCTTTTTGGTTGGAGAAAATGGAGGAAGAAGGGTCGACGGTGAGATTGGTTCGTTGCCCTAAGTGTGAGAATCTTCTTCCTGAGCTTCGTGAGTACTCTGTTTATCAATGTGGAGGTTGTGGTGCTGTTCTTCGAGGTATTTGTTTTTATAGATTGTTGATTTCATTTGTGTAGAGTTGATTAGTGTTGTGTGTTTTGTGCTGGGTTTATGGAGGCATGTATGATCAAGTTAGTTGGTGTTTAACTTCATATCTGTGAAGTTTTGAGAATTGTGCTGATCGTTGAGAGATAATTGTTAATTTCAGTGATTTTGTAGAAAATGATGCATGTTAGAACACATTCTGAGATAATGTTAATGTTAATGAAGATTGAGTTCTGAAAGTACCAGATTTGACATTTGCAAAATCAAAGGTGAAATCTATTAGCAGATTAACATATGATTCAGGTATATGTCTGTCACAGTGCAAAATGATCCCTTGCTAATTGGCCTTTTGTTTTTCTTGCATTATCTGTGATCATGGATTTGATTATGTTTTATGTATACAAAGGCATGATTTTACCTACTTTTTGTTAAACTATATGATCTATAAGCACATAAAAGATTAGTTCTTCAAAGAATTCTGCAAATATGTGATGAATCAAGTTACATTTTTCAATGAAAATCAGGAAAACAGTCTACTCCATCCAGTGAAAGAAGACCATTAGAAAAAATTGAGAATGAGAATGGTACGAGGGTAGAACCGTCCACGAAAGTCAAAGTTAGTTTAGAGTCTAGTTCTCTAACTGAGAAAGAAAGTGATGAATTTGAGGCTGGTAACAGGCAGGGTAGAATCATCCATGAAAAAGTTCCGAACTTGACCCCTAGTTCTGCATCAAGAAAAGAGAAACGTGCAATTTTAACTGATCCTGATCAAAGTAGGAGAAGAAGGCTTGATTTTAAATATGGTATGTCTAGTGAATCTCAAGAACTTAGGCACCCGTTCGGGCCTATTAGATCAAGGCCCGTTGGATTTCATAGGAATGCTAGTACAGTCGAAAAGGGTAGGTTTGGGAATTTACCATATTCAAACGAAGTTCCTTCGAGTTCTCACTCTAGTAGTTTTAGCAGCTTCGGTGACCACATTACTAACCATGGTGGTTTACAAGAGCTCTCAAGGGTTCAAGACTTAGAGAGTGATAGAGTTGAACTTCTTAAGAAACTTGATGATTTAAGAACCCAACTTAGCAGATCATGCAATGTAGCCGAAAACCCAAATGGAAGATTAAACGGTCTGTATCATTGGTCACATCAGCCTCCACTACTGCCACATCATCCTCCACATCATCAATATCCACCTCCAACATACCACGATCCTTTTCTTGGTTACAATCAACATGACACCCTTCTTCACCGCCCCTCATGTCCTTGTTCACAGTGCTACAACACAAATTGGCAGCCGATTCCTTCAAAGGTCCGTCCTTTTTCGTCTTTTACCAGCCGAGAAACCAGCTATTCGTTACCTGCACCTCTGAGTTACGGTCCATGTCAGCTGCCACGTCAGCGCTTAGGTTCTTTTGACTTAGGAAATGATAGTTTTGGTACAAGATATCCACGGAGACGGGTTGTTCTAAGTCATGGAGGTGAGCATGTGTCTCGGCCTGTGTTAGGTGGGGCCCCGTTTATAAGCTGTTGTAATTGCTTCGAGTTGCTGAAAATTCCTAAAAACGTTACATTGGTGGAAAACGATAATCAGAAGACGATAAAATGTGCCATTTGTTCTGCTTTAATATCATTGAGACTGGAGGATAACAAAATTGTTACTTCAGCTTCTTCACCTTCTATGCAACAAAAAGTCAACAAAAGAAAGTCAAACAGAAGCCCTCGTAACTCTCTTGATTATGATAATTACGGTTATAATTTTCAGTTGACAGACACAGAACCAAATTTATCAACAAGTGGAGCTGAAAAGAGTGAAGAGCAAAGCCCTGATAGTGTAATAGATAAGCCATCTTCTGCTGTTCCAGTTTTAGAAAGTCGAAATGATGAGTTGACCAAAAGTCAAAGAACCAATCAGGAGAAAGTAAATTTTGATCATAATAACAAGAAATCTTTAAAAGATGCATTGGTTGCAACTGAGATAGATGTGCCTTTAGCTGAGTATTCAAATTGTGATGTTGTTAGTAAAGAAGATGATCAACTTAGGAACAAGAAAGCAGGGAATGACTCATTTTTTGGTGGTTTGATAAAAAGGAGACTTAAAGATTTCTCAAGATCAAGTAGCGGTGTAGAAAAGGGTAGATCAGATGTTTATGTAAATGGTCAACTTTTGACCGCGCGTGCGGTTAAAAAGGCCGAGAAGTTAGCTGGACCAATTCATCCTGGAGAATACTGGTCAGTGTAAATTTTATGAACTGTTTGTTTTCTTTGACTTTTATGTTCAAATATGTTCCTGTAATAACTAAATTTAGTAAGGGTTTTACTAGTAACTTATCACCATCATTCTTCTCTTTTTGCTTATATTTTATAAAGTGTAATCGACCATCACAATTTTCTCTCAGTTTTCAAGAAGACATGGAAAACGTAAACTTAAAACTTGGCGTTCTGACCTAAAAAGTCAAATTGCAAGAATTTGATTTCAAACCTGTTTTCTACAAAAAATTTTAAATATGGACATCATCATTCTTGCATTTATAATAACATAACATGTACACAATCACATTTCTCAAAACTTACACGTAATGGTCAAATTTCACACCAAAACGTCAGTCCTGTTGACCTTAAGAGTCAAACCATAACTTATATTACTACACTCATCATGTTCTATTCTTCAACAGGTATGATTCCTTAGCTGGCTTCTGGGGTGTGATGAACCAGCCTTGCCTCGGCATTATCCCTGTAAGATTCGCATTTACTTAACCATTTGGGTTCAATTCATTCCATTTGATCCGTTTGACCCGAAAAGTCAATCCGATCGTTACCATTTTGCAGCCATTTATAGAAGAATTTGACTATCCAATGCCCAAAACCTGTGCTGCTGGAAACACACGAGTCTTTGTCAATGGTAGAGAACTTAACCAAAAAGATTTAGATCTTCTTGCTGGCAGAGGTCTACCAACAACAAAGGATAGGTCTTATATCATTGATATTCGGGTAAAGTTGTGGATGAAGACACGGGGGAAGAACTAGATGCTCTTGGCAGGCTCGCTCCAACGTAAAGTTTTATTTTTTTTATCTGTTGTTCGTTGACTATTCATCACATAATTTGGTTTAACGTAGTTTTGTTGATCATATGAACAGGGTTGAAAGAGTAAAGCATGGATTTGGCATGAAAGTCCCAAAAGATGTTACTTAATGAAACAACTTTTTGGTGTTAGATGCAGTTGTTGGTAGTTTTTACGTACGTATATGGTGGTATGAGTGAAGAAATTTTAGTATGTATGGTTATTATGTTTTCGGTATAAAACTTGTGATATAAACTTTTAAATAAATGTTTATGTCATGGGGACATTGTCACATCTTTATTTATTTCTTAGATCCATAATTGAAAATTTAGGCTTGGTGTTGGTAGAGAAAATTAGATGTGAAAAGGACTTGAAGTTTTAATTTATTTTGGTTGTGAATATAATTAATTTATTTTGGTTGTGAATATAATTATTTATTTACCTACTACACTGAATGGAGAATGGAATTTACTTTATGTTTGGACCGTTGTGTAACGTTCTAGAAATAATAAATAGAAATCCCTTTCTGAAAACTAGATACTTGTTCTTATATTGTTAGTTGCTTTTAGAGTAATTTTATTTATGCATGTGAAAAAAGTTGCATTATAAAATATTATGATAGAACAATGTGTCCATATATAAAATAACGAGAACATTAAGACAACTATATAAAAAATAAAATATTATAAACGAGAATTTGTTAATCATATATATGTCAAATATTAAATGTATTAGAATTTTTAAACTACTTTATTATATTTGTGTATTGTTGATTTTCTAATATCTTACCTAAAAGTACACATACAAAAGCTCTCTCTTTAGTTGGCCACTAACACTTGGTGAGTATTACAGGAAACACATATGCAAAAACTAGATAAAATTTATAAAAAACATGTAAAAGATAAATTAGATAAATAAAATATATGCAGGGTAGCGATAGGTAGTGAAGGAGAGAGCAGCCCTAACGATAGGTGAGGATGTTGAAAATGATAGAAGTGTTGGTGATTGCGATGAGATATAGTGGTTGATGTTATAAAAACAAACAGTTATTGATGTGCCAATAACAATGGTCTAGCAATGGAAATGGTTGTAGGTCTGGTGATGATGGTGTGGTGATACGATAACATGAGTGATGGAATCATGGATGTGAGGATGAGTATATCCTCAAATTTATAAAATAATATTATATGCAATTTTAAAGTCATTATGTAATATTACTGAATGTAAATGTAATATAAACACATATAATGAAATCGCTATTTTTCAGTCATAACAATCAAGATTATATAGTGAGTATTAGATTAAGCAAGTGTTAGTTTTACTACATTAACTACCATGAAATATAAATCAACCTTTGGGTATTATATTATTATTTCAATTCAATTTCAGTCCGTCCATCATCTCTAAGGTATCCAACGTACAATCCACATTTCACACTCTACCTAGTATCACATCATCGTAAGATCATTTTTCGTATTTCTTCTACTCTACCTTCTAAATGGTTTTACACTTACTATCATTTACTCCATTAGACTTTTTATTAATTAAACATATAGGAGAGAGAGAGAGAGAGAAGGCACATGCAGTGGCCACGCTCATGTGTAGCATCCATTAGCATGTTTCACCTTGGAGTGGCATAGTGTTCACAATGTCGTCATACTATCACATCAGACCATGGTATTAGGCGTGTGAATATGTCGTTCAGTCATGCTATTTGTTTTTTTTTTGTAAATATCGTAAGTTATTATGGAAAAACTAAACTTATGGTTAATTGGTTATTAGAAAAGAAATAATAATAATAATAATGGGAGTGGAGATCGTTTCTTGCATTAACAAGGTTGCTCGAGTCCACTTATCCAAACAAAGGATTTCCTCAGTATGTATGTCTGCTCAACCAACGAATTAGCTAGAAGCCATTTTTTTCCAAATTTCACCTGCAAACTAAAATTAATTCCCGCCACCCCTACAAATCTATAAAATTCAGGAAATTGTGTAAACTTGACAAATTAAAAATGTATCTATATTATACTATACTATATAATAAAAAGTATTTATTTGATACACGTGACAACTTCTCATGAAATCTTAACTTTTGTTTCTCGTATATCTTTCTTTCCTACGAAATAAAAATGATTATAAATAAGTAAACTAAATAATTAAATATCTAACATATAAATCTTCTTATTTTAATGTAATATTAAGACATCAATTCAAAAGATTAATGACATCAATTTATCTTCAAAAGTTTCATAAGATGTTTCAATTCAATCCAAAATTTTCATAAGTTGTTTCAATTTAAATCCAAAATATGAAATCTTTAGACTGAAATTGAAACAAATAATGAAATCTTTGGACGGATATTGATGTTTTTAGTTTTTTGAAGAAAATTGTTATTTTTGTCAAACCTTAGGGAGTAAAATTAAATTAACTTTAGATTATAAAATTTCAAGTGTATCTTATTTTAAAACATGATTTTATAATTCTTAAATTTTATTGATTGTTATTTATAATTCTTAAAGAGTAAACTACTATTTTAGTCCTTGTGGTTTGATAGTTATAACCATTTTCATCCAATAGTTTAAAAATGTCCAGTTTGACCAGCGTGGTTTAAATTTTTTCACAATTAACTATGTCCCACTAAAGCCGTCCAAATATTCTGTTAATTTTTTATGAAAAGACCAATATACCCATGTTTATAAATAAATAATTAATTAAAATATTAATAAATTTTCTAATAAAAATAGTATCTATAACCTATAATAAAAGAAGGTTTTTCCAAGACAAGTGTCATCATTCTAGCATATCAAATGACATGTGTCATCATTGTAACATATCACAAAAATTATTTTCCCGCCTCTCTCTCCTAATAAATACAAAAATTATAAAAACAATTAATTTGATTTTCCTTTTTCACTAGAATATGTTTAAAAAATATATCTATATTTGTATTTTTTTTCTCTTTCATATTAATGATAATTATTGTAAATAAGTAAACTAAACTATTAAACGTTTAAAATATAAATGTAGTTATCTTAATAATTTATTAATACATATTAAATATAGAGTAATAATTTTAATTCATTATGTCTTATAACTTTTAAATATTCATTATATTTTTATTTCATCAATGGTAATAATATTTAAAAATAAAATATTCATAAAACTAATTATTTTAATATGTTTTATTTATTCCACCCATATAATACATACTCCGCCCCTACCCCACCTCACCCCCTCTCCCTTTCTTCCCTTAAACCTAGAACCACCATACCATCTCCACCACACCATTATTATCTTCATCACACCACCACCACCTCATCCATCTACACGTCCGTCATATCCTTTTCTTTCTTTTCTCCCCCACTCTGTGTGTGTGGTGGGGGGCAAGATGAACTCTGTGGAATTGGAGCCATTGTTGTTGCAATATATGAATCGAGGTGGCAGATGAACTATGTGGAAGGATAGGTGGTTTGCGGTTGTTGAAGGTCGAAGGGAATGGGGAAATAAGCTATTGTTGTTGGAGTATGTGAATTGAGAGGAAGAAGATGATGATGCAGATGAACTCTGTGGAATCAACATCTTCCTTTCGACAATTGGAGCTCGCGATTCAGTAGGGAATTAGGACTTTGGAATGAAAAATTAGGGTTCTTACGGTGGTGGAGTGTGGTTGCCGGAGAGTGGTGGGTGATGGCGGTATGGTTGCCGGCTACTGGTGGTGGTGGGTGGTGGTGGTGGGTGGTGGGTGGTGGGTGGTGGGTGTGGGTGGTGGGTGGTGGGTGGTGGCAGAGGTGGTTCAAATGTGTTCAAACAAGAAAAAAGAAGTATGGGGTTAGACTTATTTGTAATATAATAACATTTTTTTCGCAAGGGTATTTTTGTCTTTTTATAAAAATCTAACAGGGAAATTGGTTGGAGTTAACGGTTTGGACTTAATTGTTACAAATTTTAAATCACAGTGGTTAAACCGGACGTTATATAAACGATTAGATAAAAAACGTTATAACCACCAAATCACATGGACTAAAAGCGTAATTTACTCTTTCTTAAATTTTCATTACTTGTTATTTCATTAATGGCTAATGACAACTAGGCATGACAATAGGCCGGGTTTATTCCGGGTATTGGTAATCCTAAGCTCGTACCCCGTTTTGAAATCGTGTCCCGTACCTAGCCCATTACCCGTCAGGTATTGTTCGGGTAATTACCCATCGGGTATCGTGCACGCATACTTGCAAGTATCGATTATAGCCGTTAGCATCGGGTTATAGGTATATCTGTGGGTATTGACCAACCATTGTCGGGTTGTGAGGTTCATTTATACAATTAAAGTTTTATATATTTAAGTACCCCATTTTAAATATTAAATATGATCATATTTATAAAATTTCGTGTAATAAAAACTACAATAAGATCTTCATTTGGTAAATTTAATATTAAAAATAATTATAACAAGTAGCTTAAACTTTCTCATTTGCCAAAACAACTATACACACAAAATTTTTTAAACATAATCTCATACCTCGGCCCAATACTCATCGGGGTTCTGGCATACTTCGTCCCATATGTTTCGGATATGCCCACCATGCTCGAGTTTTTTTCCCGTCCCCGATGACAAGTAACATACATGATATTAATAAAGCCTAATGGTTTTAATATGTTGATTTTTTTACTCATATAATACATGAGTTTCTAACATAATACACTATCCGACAATATTCCACTATTATGACCAAATTAACAGTAATATAATGTCACGTCCAAAACTATAGCTAACTAATCCTAATTACTTAATTAGGTGCAAAGCATCCTAAAACCACCACCAAAGGAGAGAGCCAAAGAGGCGTAAGCAAATTCACGTCTATATTTTCCGTTTCTCTCTTCTATCTCACCAACATCTTTTTTCTATTTCCTTCTCCTTTACAACCCCGCCTTCTTATTCCATGGACGGTTTTTCCTTTATCTTATCGTCACATCTCACTATCTCAGTTTCTCCTCATTTATCTTTCACATCAACCCAAAAACACTTCAAGGGTGTTCTTTATCTTCACCTCTCAAACCGTATGTTTATTTGCAATACTCTAACAGGATCATGTTAGAAGTAATAATTCACTAATGCTATCATAATATTTTAATAAGGCTATACAATGTAATAGAATATAAGTTCAATGCCCAAATGAAACATATATATCAAATCTTAAAGTCATAACGGTATTTTATACAACTACAAACATAGTTTATGTGCAAATAGGCCACAACACTATACATCAACGCTATTTTTAGGTTGTTAATGTTAGAGAAGTAGAGAAATAGATGACATGGACCAAATTTCGATCTAAAAATTAAAAAAAAATACATAATTTTGCAAAAATAAAAACAAAATAAAAATTTGCATAATTATCAATAAAACATAAAAATAGATTCAAGTTGAATTTCATGGACGGCTTGGTTTTTAGGGTTGGGTTGGTTTTCACAGGTGCTTCGGGATCTGGTTTGTGAACCAGATTTGGTATTTTACAATCATTGTTTGATTCATGTCAATTGAACGGGTAAGAAAAAATAGCTCCTAGTTCAATGTACGAATGGTAGTCCACGCCGACACCGAAGATGTTTGGGTTGTTGGGATTGTTTGGCTCCATCTTTTTGATGTGTAAAAATAAGTTTGATATTAGTTGGTTTATATAGGATAACTTCAACTTAATAACTTATTATTTTTTTAATTATCGGTGAACACTGATACTATCGTTTCTAATTCAAAAAATGAGTAAAGGGGGACATGACGTGCATTGGTGAAGGCACACCAAACGCGCAGCAGTACCGGAGTTCCACCAAGCCTCACCTATGCCACGTCTCTCGTCGATGCCTTTCGAAGGAGGTGATAATGATGGTTCTACGAACGATTTAAATTTTCTAAAGGATTGGGTTATACAAATACTCATTTATGTTATTGAGACACTCTATTATTTCTATCTCTCTTCATGTATTTATATATATATAAAATATAAAAATAATAAAATAAATTGAGTGTTTTAATAACATACTCTTTATCTAATAATCAAAACAAACACCCTTAGCTAGATATCTAGCTAGATCTGTGATATCTGGTTAACTATGATTACTAATTGTTAATTTTGATTAATAATATTGTAAAAGTTATTACATTAAAAAAAAGTTGGAAATCTTTCCAACAATTTAATTATTAGTTTATTACTACAGAAGGAATATATGCATTGATGTAGCGGAGTAGGTCAAGATTAAGTCAGAAACATGTGCTTTTGTATTTTATTATCATTAAAAGTGCATGTATTTTTATTTTCATTTCGTGTTTTTATGACTAGTTTTTTCTTTGTTTTAATCAGTGGTGGATCTAAAATTTTTTTTAGTAGTAACGTAATTTAATTTTTTTACCGTACATTAATACAAATAAATAAAGAAAAACATGATAATAAAGAAAGCGAAACAAATGTCTAATTGATCTCAGAACTATACTTCTCGGTTTTTCAAAGTTTGAAAACAAAGCATTACATCCTCATTTGTTACTTCGTCAAACGTTTCCCTTTTAACTGTACATACTAGATCATTGTTCAGATATTCTTCCCCCATTTGATTCCGTAAATCCGTCTTTATAAGATTCAGTTTAGAAAAACATCTTTCATGGTTGCAGTTGCAATCGGTAAAATCATTATTAGAACCGATATCTTACTCTTAAAGTTTTTTTTAATTGCCAATAAGAACTTGTTTTTTCATCTTTTAAATCTCTAATTTAATAACAAGAAACATAATAAGATTACAAATTACAATTAGAATAACACAAATCAAATCCCTAATTTCAATATCAAATTCCTAATTCAATATCAAATTCCATTTTCATCCCTGAAGTTTTATTGATTTTTTGTTATTTCAATCCAAAAACTTTTTTTGCCATTTCAGTCATTCTGTTTTACCAAATGTTATCATTTCCATCCACTACACTAACTCCGTTAAGTTATCCGTTATATATGAGTGTATTTTAATCTTTTTAACACCCTAATTGTCCAATTAAAACGAAATTAATCAATAAAATATTCAATTAAAACTAAAAAGAAAAATATGAAGCAACTAGTGAGACAAGACGCTTCAATTTAAAAGTTTTGATTAACGCTAACCAGTTTAGAAACTCGTCTACTACAAATGTTGTATGAAAAAATTAAATAATAATGATTTAGTAATATTAAAAATTAAAATAATTTTTTGAGATAAAATATGCTTAAAGTTACAAATAATTAACCATTAACTAATTAAACAATAACACTAATTTTTCAATATTTTGTCTTTAAAGAAGTTTTGCTTTTAAAAAGTATTGATTTTTTAAATCTCTAAAAAATTATTAAAATGTTTGTATTAATAAACTTTATATTTCATATAGTTTGGTTTTTAAAATGTTTTGTTAATAATTTTTTATTAGGATTGTTTCGTATCATAAAAAACTAAATTAAGTTTTTTAATACAAACATTTTAATTGTAACATCCGACATTTTTTTAAAATTATAAACCCAAACCCGAATTCATTTTAAACTTTCATACGAAGGAAAATCCATTATTTAAAACTATTCTATTTATTTTGATGAATCAAATGCTTTATAAGTATAGTTTAAACAATATTGTGAATTTATTTTCTTATTTAAAATTTTTAATTTGGTAAATCATCTAAAAACTTATAATAAGTCATTAATTTATGAATAATTTCTTTCTTTATAAAATTATAAAGTTTTATTTATTATTCAATAAATAACTAAATAAAGAAGTCTTATTAAAACTTATTAAGGTTGATAAATATTTTATAAAATAAATGGAATTGTCATTTTAAATTAAGTTTATGGTGAAAAGTGTAATTTATAAAACTTAAATTATAAGTTTTTCACATGAAATGTTAAACTTTAAAATTACAGGGACCAAATATGTAACTTCAATCAAAACTCCCAAACAAAATCCCCTCATTCCAGTTTTTCCGGCACCGGGAGCCGGCCACCCTCCGGCCGAGCTCCGGTGACCACCAAAACGTGTTGTTTCGAGCGTTTTAAATTGTTAAAGATTACCAATCAAACCGTGGGATCGTTTTGGATTCGAACCCATGTCCAATCGAACCATTACACTCGGATTTAATGGGTTTCGAATCGAAAGCAACGTCTCGATCGGTTCATAACCGATCAATGTATACATTAAGTTGAATAATCAATGTAAACATACAGAAAAGTTCGGTTAATAATTTCCAAGCTTAATGCTTAGTTTAATTCGAGTTAATCATCAATTAAGCACCCAATTATAACCGAGACGTTCGAAATTAAAGCAAAACTCAACCGACACCTTAACGTACAAATCAGAACTATATAATAGAGGGCTAATGTTCTCTTTGATCCCTTTAAACTCACCACACACTCAATTGCTTGAAATTATCACCAAAAGATTGAGATTTCGACTCCTGTCATCGCGCAATAGACCGAAACAAAACCGAGCATAAACACATCAATTCGGTTGAAATCAAGTAAGTATGAAACATCATTATAATCGATTATACTTAGGGAACAAAAGCCTTAAGGTTAATCTGATTATAACTTTCGAAATCAAGTTCAATTGGAATCAAATTTATTCTAGGGTTTATGTCAAATTTGGGGGATTTCAACAATTAATGAATAAAACGTTTTGAAACAATTTCTAAATAAATTCAGGCTTAGGCCTAACTGGTTCCCACTCTAACACCCTATATCGGAGGTCTTGGGTTCGAACCCAGCCTCCGGCATTTATTTTTTAAACCATTTTATATTTTTTTAGCTCCATAAATTATACTAATATGTTACTAAATCAAATTAAAAATTATGTTGTTAACTAAACATTTCAGAAATTATTAATTTAATTTTAAAGGTGTTAAAAAGTTATGATTTTAAATTTAATTATTATTTAAGGATAACAAGGATTATAAAAATATTATTAATTATTTGATATACTTAAATGTTATAAACCTATTATAGTTCAATGTAGATTATTTTAAAACATTATAAATCTACATGTTTTAAATAAATAATTATTGAAATAGTTATTTTAATGGTTATTTAAACAATTAATTACTTATTTATACATTTAAACATGTTATATATAATTAATCAATAATGTTATTCCTTAAAATTTTAATTGAGTTTTTTTTGAAACTTATAAAACAATATCACTTTCTGTTATACTTTATTTTAAAGTCTTGATAATATATCATATAAATCATATAAAATCTTGATATTAAATATTATACTTTACTTTTATTTTAGAGTCTTGATATTATAAGACTTTTATAATAAATCATTTAAAAAGTTTAAAACTCTATAAAATGATTTTAAATATTTTTAAAGTCATTTAATATGTATGCAATTAATTACCTTATCAAATTTTTAATAATTAATTATTAAATTAATTATTTCTTTTCACACATTATACTTAATTTTTATTAATCAATAAACTAAATTATTGAATCATTTTTTTATATATTCTTGGTCTTAATTGATTTATATCATCTTTATTAAACCAAAACATAAACGATTCATTATTTCATTTAACTATATAAACCCCCAAATTTCCAATTGAAACCCTAGTTCACGTTTATTCGCTAATCTTACCTTTAAACTTAGAATTTTTTTTTTTGAAAATAGGACTTTTTTGAAAATGAAGTTGACAAGGGGGAAAATCTCGTATATTTTTAACATTAGGGGTACCTGCCCCTGCCAGGGGCGGATTCTGCTGCTTTGACCAATATCTACGTCCCTACTCTCACGTGATGATGTGACTTGTCTTGGTTTCTGAGAACTCGCCCTTGGCAAGGGCGGGTTCTCAAACAAATAATCCCCTCGACACACTTAACTAATGACGTGATGTGACATGACCATTTTTTGAAAACTCGCCCTTGGCAAGGGTGGGTTCTCAAACAAACACACTCCCGTCACTCAAATCAATTCACACTTGGCAAGGGCGGGTTCTCAAACAAATTCACAATCAAAATATTTTTTAGGGATCACCTCTTATCCTCCAACCTGGATGATGACAACCGAATCTTGACGAATAAAGTGTGAGTTGATTTGAGTGAATTCGTTTGAGTTATAAATATATCAAAGTAGGTTAAATGTGTGGACGGGAGTGTGTTTGTTTGAGAACCCGCCTTGCCAAGGGCATGTTCTCAAAAAATGTGTTGGTTCAGGCCCCTCTATACACTTAAACCGAAATAATGGTTCTACTCTTTGATTAAGTGGAAACGAAAGTTACAAATCGTAAGAATAAAAATACTTGCAACTAATTTTATTTGTAGTAAAAAAACAAAGAAAAACTCCATGTAGAATGGCTCACATTCTCCTGTTTTAATGCAACTAACTCAAAACCCACTTGAAGTCCATTAGATTCGGTCAAACTCTGACCAATTCCTTCCCCAAGACCCATTAACTATCTGGTAATCCATTTGACCCGTGAATCAAACCGATTAATCCAACAAAATGGTCATGTCACATCACGTCGTCAGTTAAGTGTGTGGAGGGAATTATTTGTTTGAGAACCCGCCCTTGCCAAGGGCGAGTTCTCAGAAACCAAGACAAGTCACGTCATCACATGAGAGGAGAGAGGCAGATATTGGTCAAAGCAGCAGAACCCGTCCCTCGCAAGGGTGGATACCCCTAATGTAAAAAATATACGAGATTTTTCCCCTTGTCAACTTCATTTTCAGAAAAATCCTATTTTCAAAAAAAAAATCTTAAACTTAATCTTGGAATATATATACGTTAGGTATCTTGTAAAAAGGAATCGTTGGAGCATCGTTAATTTCTTACTATTATCTTATTTATTTCATGTGAGTTTTCTTGCCCCCTTTTTATCTTTTCACGCTATTTTGGGGTGAAACATGTTACTTATATATCATACACTTATAAACGTTTGAGACTTGTAATGCACTTGCAATTCATCTTTATATTTTGTCATGGTTATTTGTGTGTTGTAAGTGATTATATGAGATACATAGTTTGTTACAATCATTAACTATTGCTAGCCTGGTGACGTTTTAGATCTTTGGGCCTGACAATCCTATTTGGTGCTAAAGCCGAGGTATTGCTGGCTCCTGATGACGTATGCTTGTTAATCATCGGAACTAAATACACTTTGCCAATCTTATATACTTGTAATCAAGTCGAGGTTTGGTTGTAACGATATGTGTTCTATAATCTTACTAACTTATAACCTATGACATGAATTGCTACTTGTAACCTTGTTATATTATGTATGAAAACCTTGGAAACTCACAAACTATTTCTAGTTGACCTTTTTTTCCTCATGTTTCAGGTTTGATGCTTGAAGATCTTTTTGTGCTCATATAGGACTTGGACCTAGACTAATTGAAAGACTTATGTTTTTGGTGTATTTTGATTGTTATGTTATTATTTTATTTGTCTTGTAATGTTTATTGAATAATGATATTTAATAATATTTCAACTTAATTAGTTTCATGTGCTATGAGCAATCGTTTCCCATTCATCCACCCCGATGATTCCGCTGTCGGTCGGGGTGTGACATTAATAATTTTTTCAGAGAGTTAAAAAATCAATATTTTTAAAAGTAAAACCTTTTTAAAGACGAAAATTTGAAAATTTATTGTTTTTTTTAATTACTTAATGGTTAATTATATGTAACTTTAAGTATATTTTATCTCAAAAAATTAATTTTTAAATTTTAATGTACTAAATAATTATTATTTAATTTTTTCATACAACACGTGTAGTAGACGCCTAAACGGGTTCTAAACTAGTTAGCGTTAATCAAAACTTTTAAACTGAAGTGTCCGATCTCACTAGTTGCTTTATATTTTTTATTTTAATTGAATATTTTATTGATTAACTTTGCTTTAATTAGACAATTAGGGTGTTAAAAAGACTAAAATACAATCAGATTAAATGAAGAACTTAACAGAGTTAGTGAAGTTGATGAAAATGACAACATTCGGGAAACCACAGTGACTGAAATGGCAAAAAAAAAATTTTTGGATTGAAATGATAAATTTAACAAAACGTCAGGAATGAAAATGAAATTTTACTCTAAATCTAATTACATCAAATCCCTATTTTCAATTTTAATCTTTAATTCATAACACAGTTGAAATCCCTAATTTCAATATCAAATCCTTAATTGTCACAAAACCCTAAATATTAAAATTGAGTCTAATTACCATTAATCTAGATCATCCTCTTGAAATCTTGCAAATAACATTTAAATATTAGAAATTAAACAATATAACCCTAAATCTCTAATTTTGTAGTGTAAAAGAGGAAAAAAACCTAGAAAGTTTACCTTGATCTAGTGAAATCAAAAAGATCAAACACGCAACAACAAGCATCACACATCGGAGGGGCGGAAGGTGGTGTTTGTAATGCCAGCGACAACATTAGCAGCATGCAACAGCTCGACTGCAGCAGACAAATGGCGGACAATGGGATGCTGGATGCGTCGGTAGAAGGTTAGGAATTTGGGGAGGGGGGTTGGTTATGTTATTTTAAGTAACTTGGGTTGTTAAATTTGGGCTTTTAAATTTTAATGGACTTCATTAATTTTTGGGCTTATTATTTAATATTTTTGGGTAATTAGGTTAATTAGTTATTAATATTTTTATAAAAGATAATATGTATTATAAAATATAAGACTAATTTTTGTGATTTTAAAACTTTATATATAGTTTTGAGTTTAGAAAAAAAAAATTAGATGTAACGTAAAATCATAAAAAAATTTATACATAAAACGTATTTAAAAAAAAATTTCATTACACTTAAAAAGTTGAGGGGTAGCGGAGTTCAATTTCAAAATATTAGGTACTCAAACTAAAAAAAACAGAATCATTATTTCAAAATATTGCATGAGTTCAGTTTCTTATAGAATTATTACCATAGATTGATGACTTTCATTTTATCTTAACAAGCCATAAAGTTATACTTAATTACAATATTGTCACAAAACACTGTAGCTAAGGTTGTGCTTTTATATAAAGTATAATTTGTGATATAATATCTAAGTATATTTAGAATTGTTAGATAAATAATATCAGCTAGAGGTTGTCAGGTCATTTGCTTAAGAGTAGTGACTCCATAATTGACGTAAAATGTAGTTTATTACTTTTTCTATTTAATTCTATTTATACTAATGATTTAAGTTTAACTGAAGAAAATGATATACTCAAGACAATTAAAAATTAGAAGCTTTTAATTTTGGTTTAAAGTGTCATTTGTAACAAAATGTTTTTGAGTTGAATCGGGAGGTTTTCTTAATTATGGGTTTTTTAAGGGGTTGGGGGCACGGTCAAGGTTATTAAACAGATATGTGAATCCGATTAAAGTAACACTTATCTTTCGAATCTTGGTTATACATTTGCTATTCAAATTTTTTTAAATTGCCTTTACATTGATTGGGTTTGTCATATTTGCATAGTATGGTAACTAGTAGGGAGCCTGCACACTTCAAGAAAAAACACGAGATGAGTACAACCTAACCCAGGCTCGACGAGTCTACAAAGTGAGCCAGTGGCTCAACTTATTTAGAATCGAGTCATTCTCAAGCCGAACATTTTTTTCAAGCTGCTCATCGTTTACTCACTGTGAAAAAAAATGAAGCAATACAATTTTCTCAGTTAATAAGACTCCTTGAATTATAGTGGTTTGCTTTAAGAATATTGACTATAATCATAGATGTAAAACAAATTAAAAATATAAAAAAACTTTTGGTTTGGCTTAAAAGTTTGTAATGTGTTTTAACACTTTTAGTTACTCAAAGTCTTAAATTTTATGTAAAATTACTTTTTATCATTCTTATATGTATTATAACATAGTATAAACAACCTCGCAAATAACGCCCATGTTGATTTGACTTAAATTTTTTTTAAAGATGTTTATACAGATCTATAAGGTTTTGTACATGTCCTTACAAGGTAAGGCTGATACTTTTATACCTTGATGTGCTTCATATTATACATATAAAACACATCAATTGCACATCAGTTATTCTAGAAACTCTTATTGAAAATATGATTTGATACTTAAATCAATTTAATACTTTTATACCTTGATGTGCTTCATATTATACATATAAAACACATTAGTTGCATATCAATTATTCTAGAAACTCTTACTGAAAACGATAATTTGATACTTAAATTATTCATATTATGTTTTCAGGCTTGAAAAAGACCAAGATGAACAAAAGAAGCTTAAATAAGAAGAAAATGAAGAAAACCAAGCTTTGGAATTCGAGCATGGGGTGATGCTTCATGAGGCACACCCCCATGTCCAGCCTGAAACACACCCCCGTGCTTAAATCAACACACCCCCGTATTTGTTCGTCCGATAGGACAAAAAGTATGGTTCCTCGACCCCAAGGCACGGGGGCGTGCCCCATGAGGCACAGGGTCGTGCCCCACCACAAACACGGGGTCGTGCCCAATTGAACATGAGGTTGTTCCCGACAATAACTGAGCGTACGAGCCGACCAACTTTTACGTACACTGTACTAGCACGGGTCGTGCCTTTTAGGCACAGGGCCGTGCTTAAACACTCCAAAAAGCCTATAATTAGGACTTCAATTGTAACTTGAAGATGAGCTTTTGGGAGGTGAGGTGCTGGTGTTCCCCTTTTGGGAACCCAACCTTTGGATGTTCTTAGAAGGTTTTGGAGGTTTATTCAACACTTAATAGAAGCTTGGGATCGTTTAACATCATCCATAGTGGATCATCGGTTCGCTTGTTCTAATTTACCGATGATTTTATTACTATTTTTTATATTTGTTGTTACGTTCAAGCTCATTATGAGCAAAACGTCATGTGTTATCCTAATTTAATAAAACTTATGTAAATTATGATGAACTAATGGTATGATTTATATTATGTTAATGTTATGATGGTCTTGAGAAAACTTTTGATGGGTGACATTTACATTTGAACAAGAAGTTATAATTTTGTGGTTTGTAATTGTGATTGTCATACACGATTGAAAAACGTATGATCAGCTTTTATTCGTGAAACCAGTCTTCATAATAAATCCATGCTAATAAACTAGAAATAGTTATTAGAAGTCATAACATCTTAACTCTTAATCATTTGCGGGTTTCCTTTTATTAGTCTGAGAAATCTACAGTAATTATTATGGTTTTCTAAAATTAATGGTATGTTAAAAAGGAACCAAATCGATTTTCTTTTTAACATTAAGTTATGTTTTCAGAAATTGTATGTTAAAAAGGTCACAAAAGATTTACCTATATTACTAGGGTTTTAAATCTAAGCAGTAAAACTCACCTGACGTGATCCTAGTCACTATAGAGCGGATAGACGATAATCGCGTCAATTCATCTTTATAAACATTAACATAATTACATTAATCAATATCTTTAGTTATTTCACCAATTCATCACAGTTACATAAATGTAATCTAAATTAGGATAACAGTCTTATCACTAAAAGAATCACCAAAAGTTTCAATCAATTTTTATTTATCATTATTTTATTTAACTTATCATTTTCTAAAACATAAAACTAATAGTCAATTATAAGAGTTGTTGAGTAGGTTTAGTGTGTCCACATTGATACTCGGTTCTTACAAACACTATATGATCACACGATAGGTATACGTATCTTTTGTGTGTGTGGTTTAGTATTAGTAATAACCAACTAAAATTGAATTTGTGCGAAAAACCTTTATCAAAATATATATACTATCCGTACCCATCATACCTATATATCAGGGTCGGTTTTATATATTTTAGGGTCTAAAGCGGATTTTGAAATCGATGTCTTTTTTATGAAAAAAAATTCATTTTTGTTTATATGAAAAAAATTAAACATCAACCTCAAACAATAACCATATGTGACGCTACATTATCTTCTCCACCTACACAATTTTCTTCATTAACAAATCTTTCTTTCATCTAAAAGAATTACAAAAACATCATAAATAAACCTTCAAACCTCTTGTTATTTACTCTGATTTCTTTCTAGGAAAACATAAATTGATGGATTATCACACATATTCTTACTTAAAATATAGATAAGAATAGTTTTTTTTTCTTTTTAATAAATTCAAGGACCCTTAAAAATTAAAGGATAAAACGTTTGCATTTGCTACGTGTAATATAAAGACGTCCTAACTTCATACTATACATTAACAAGTTACATCCTTATAATATACAGTAATTTGAGACATAACTTTTTATATTACAAATTATGTAACATTGAATTTATTTGGTGTGTGTATTACACAAAATTATAATCTAGTTAGACTAATAAATAAAAAACATTTTCACACAAGTCCCGTGAGATACCTTTCCACAATCCCACCCATCACTTGCTTATTTCCTCCATTCCATCAAGTTACAAACATATCACTATATCGGATAAGAAAAACATAATAATAAAAAGGAACCCGTAATCATTATGTTACTATAACAAGTTACAAGCTTGACGTCCACACCTTCTAGTAATTAATTACTTCGATAAAAATCACCTTTAACTAGAGTATTATCAAAACGCTTGAACATTTTACGCAAGTGTGTAAACATACTTTTTTTCTTTTTTATTATACCTGGTTAGAAAAACAAATCTTTATGTTGTTCGCTTGTTTTTCTAATTTTTGTTTAATTTTTTTCTCCTTAAAATTATATATTTTGCATGTTTTTATACGTACTACTGTTTCTTATTATATCTTATTTTTTATATTATTTTAAATACATGTAAGATCGACTCATATATCATAATATGTTGTATGTGGCTGCATTTTTCTAATAATGAATCTAATATGTGATTAAAATGCTTAACCATTTGATAATGAATATTTTTACTTTAAACCATAACACCGTTAGACAAGAATAGTGCATATCTTACGCACATGCTAGATTTATTTATCAAGTAAGGTATCCATGAACGGATTTTCAAAGAAATATATGTTATGTAAACCGAAATTAGTGTATTCTTTCTTGTTGTATCATTAAATTGTTTGTTTGGTAATATTAAGAAATGCTAATCATAAGTTAATCTTTTAATTAGTTTAATAAGTTTGTTAAAACGTATAAAACTAAACCCATTCAAACAAGCTTACAAAAAATTGGTTCATAAAGACTTTCCTTTTAAAGTTTAAGAAATTGAAAGGTTTGAAATACATTACACAAATATAGCTATGGATAGTAACATTTTTTCTTGGGTATTGTATCAAGCGCCAAAACGATCTCATACCACATTACTAAACGTATTTGTAAGTATTCGAACTCACATCATATTTAAGGTCATTTAGTTATGTTAATAAATCATAAATCCCAGAACATTAACATATTTCTTAACTAAAAGAATTAAAATAGTACTTCTTAAAACCTAACTCTTTAAGAATATGAAACTTTAGAATTTTAATTTAGTATATTAACAATAAAAGATCCGTCTTAAGGTGAGTTTAAAATGACACTTCAAGTGATGGAAATCCTAAAGTAAAATATTTGATCTTAAAAATAAAAATAAGAAATCCATAAACCGGACACTTCATGAAAAATCAAATACCAAACCATACATTTATTAAGCTAAATATAACATAGAATTAATTACACTAATGATCCATGTGGTATATTTGATTTTATTTTTGGTGGATAACTATTATAATTTGAAAGTTTAGTCAAATATTTTGTAAGAATGTAACATCAACGGTCCTTGTCTGGATGTTACATATAAAATTCTAATATTTTTTATGTTTTGCAATGAAATGGGATTGGTAGAAGTGGGATTAGAGGTTACATATATAGGAAAAATCAACTATATAAAGTTTAAAAAATCATACGAAGTGTGTAAAGTAATTTCAGTCATTAATTTAGGAGATGAACGGTTTAAATTTAAGGTAAAATAATCACGTATGGAATGATGGCTAGAGGGATAAATTTGAAAATAGCCTACAATTGTTGATTTTTTTAAAATTTCCCCAATTTTTTAAACGTGTGTAGCTTTTTTATACGATGTTACTTATTTATTTTTTAAAACTACACCATAAAGTCAAGCATTTTATTCTTTTTATTTTGAGTATAGTATTGTCATACTTTTTTTTTAAATCAACAATATTAAAAAATGTCTATGCTTGTATGTATAACTTGCTTGACTATTAACAGCGTAATTATAAATACAACTTGCGTAATTATTTTTTATAACGTGAGTAATTTTACTTTGCTTAATAGTAGATATAATTTGCTTAATGATGAATATAACTTACGTAATTACGTGCCTTTTATGCGTCATTATGGCGCGGAAAAACTACCCTACGTAAAAAACACGTGTCACGTCCTAGTGACTTCGTACGCTTTGCGCGAAAATTACACGTTGTATAGTAATCGGTCCCTATATATATAATTTTAATATTTGTTTTATGATTTTTATTATCATAATATTTAAGAGTTATTTGGTCATTTCACTTGCATTTAACAACATAAGTTAACGCCCATCTAACTCAGGGACCGTTGATGTTACGTTTGTGCAAAGTATTTAAACTATATTTGCATGAATTAAGAACAAAAAATAAAATCAGAATATATCACATGAATCATCTGTATAATTAAATCTATAACTTATGATTTACTCTATCGGTCCTTCCCATTAACATCTGTTGTCATAATTACATCATGCATCTATAAACTTAGGGTGTGGATGTTGGGGCACCCTAAAATTATAAATCAACACCCAATATTTATACAAGTCGTATAACCTCATACACGGCATTAAGGGGGTCGTATAGTTATATACAGGATGGTACGTATAACCCTTCTGACAAACCTCTGAATTTTTCTCGTAGTCAGTGTCAAAATTTGTCATACGTGTCATATAACCTTATATGTGTCGTATAGAGTTATATGAGACGTATAACTCTCTAATAGCGCCCTTAAATTTTTTTCATTTTCAATATTTTAAATTTTATGCATCACGTATGATATGATACGATATGTACAGAAGGGTGTCGATTTATAACTAGGGATGTATGAATGTTTGATCCCTAAACTTAACCCCAAATTTTTGCCTAAATTGAAATAAAAAATTGCATGCGAATAAAAGCCCTAATAATAATCTCTGATCCATACATCACATCCCCCATTTGTTTATCAATTTCTCTCAATAATTCACTTCAATCTCCCAACTGTCGATCAAGAAACCCCATCTCGTCATTTGTCGGTACCCTTTGTCAGATTTTGATTTCTTTCATACCCTTATGACCTTCCATTTGCGATCAAAATAACCCTATCGATTGAGACTGTAAACAACAGTGAGTGAAGTGGAAGATGATGAAGCAAAATTGGGGGAGATCAGTGTATTATAAGCAGAATCACTTCGTTTTCAAGCTAGCGATTTCGATTTTGCTTGTGGGGTTTGGATTCAGACTTCTTTTCTCGCAATCATCCAATGAGAGCCCTAATGTTGCTGATGTTAATATTATTACCCCTGGTGTGGAGAACGTTGTGAAGCCGATTCCTTCGGATTTTGTTGAATCCCCTAAAGAATTGAAGCAATTTCAGCCTAAAGGTACTATTTTAGCTTTTGAGTTCTTTCTTATATTGTCGGTCATCGTCTGTTTATCATGAAATTGAATCAAGATTTGAGTGATTTACACTTATTTATCTGCATTTACCTGTTTTGCTGCTATAGAAATGACTAATGAGTTAATGTATGTGTTTCAGTGTGATAAATTGAGTAACTTTTTGTTCAATCTGTTGCACATTTGTCATTGATGTTGCTAAAGCTCTAGTTTTTATGCATCTGGCACATGATTTGATGCTTGTTAGTGATTATATTATGCATTGAAACTGAATGTGGTATGTATAAATTCTTGTGAAGATAATGAATCAGAGAAGTGTGATGTCTCTGATGGTGAATGGATACCGAATTCGGGCAGTCCAGCATACACAAACAACACTTGTAGATGGATTGAAAGTCATCAAAATTGTATGGGAAATGGGAGGCCTGACACCGGGTATATATACTGGAAATGGAGTCCTAAAGCTTGTAAATTGCCTAGTTTCGATGCAAAAAGGTTTCTTGAAATGATGAGGATAAATCATGGGCATTTGTTGGTGACTCAATTACGAGGAATCATCTTCAATCGTTCCTTTGTCTTCTGTCTCAGGTAAACTTTGCCCCTTTTATGATTTTCTGTGGTGCATTTCTTGATACTTCATTTTCTATGCATCTTTAGTGTTCTTGTTTCTTTAAAAGTCTTTGAATGACGTTTCATATCATGTTAGTTTGATATGCAATGATAAATTTTATGCAAAAAATGTGAATTTTGGATCTTGCAGATTCAAACAAACTGCAGTCGTGTATACTCAAGAATTATAGTGATACTCCGCCATACATCTTACCATATACATCTGTAAACTTTTAATTTTGTTTTATACATGTTTTCTTCAGGTAGAAGATGCTGTTGAGCTTTACCATGATAAAGAGTACAAGAACAGAAAATGGCATTTTCCTTCCTACAATCTTACAGTTTCGGTTATGTGGTCACCTTTTCTTGCAAAAGCCGACATTTTTGAAGACATAAATGGTGTTTCGTCTTCAGAGATTCAACTCCACATTGATATTCTTGACAAAACATGGACCGAACAGTTTCACACATGGGATTACATCTTATTTTCCTCTGGTAAATGGTTCATCAAAACAGCAATCTACTACGAAAACAATTCCATCTTGGGCTGCCATGGGTGCGAAGGAAAGAATTATACAGATCTTGGTTTCAATTTCGCATACCAAAAGATCTTGAAGAATCTTTTTGAATTCATTCTGAATTCCAACACTAAAAGTATGATCATTTACAGAACTTCAACCCCAGACCACTTTGAAAACGGGTCATGGTCAACTGGTGGGAGTTGTGATAGAACGGTCCCTGCTAAAGAAGGCGAATTTGAATTGGGCGATTTGAATAGAATTCTTAGAGAGATTGAATTGCCAGAAATTTCACAAGCTGAAGAACGGTTTTCTGAAAAGGGGATGAACTTGAAACTTCTTGATGTGACACCTCTTTCATTGGTGAGACCAGACGGGCATCCGGGCCCGTATAGACATTTTTACCCTTTTGCAGAAGATAAAAATGCTAAAGTTCAGTATGATTGTCTGCATTGGTGTTTGCCTGGGCCGATCGACAGTTGGAACGATTTGCTGATGAACTTGGTGGTAAATGGTTGATGCAAAGGCTTGTGAATAGTGTTAAGAACTCAATTGGTATGTATATGCCTCTTGAAGTTGTATGTTGTTTCCCCCATCGTTTAGGATTAGAAGTCTGATTAGATGTTTGTTTTCAGGGATGTGTTGTGGATTATTTGTTGTTGGATTTTGGTAGTGAATTATATAATGGTCATAAGACTTGAGAGAGTTGTGCTTGTTTATTATAAAGCCATATAAAGGATCAGTTTGATCAAGTATTTTTTACTTTTGTTTGTTTATTTCGTTTTCAACTTTTTTGTCTTCATTTTATGAAAACAATCATGTCTTAACACACTTTTAGAGTGCAAATTTACATTTTTAGGCATATAAAACTGGAAAAATTCGAATTTATGGCTCTAAATAACATATTTTACAATAAGAGCAATCCGAGTAAGGCATGTGCTGCTTAGATATAAACATGTTTTGAGGGAAACGAGCTTTGACATTAATGTTTGATTTGTTAGGGTACTTAAGCCTTCATTCCATATATCTAATTTGAAGAATTAGCAATTTTAGACTAATTAAGTGGAAGAACCAAAGTATATAATTTCTTCCTTTTGTATGTGAATAGGATTATATATTTTGTTCCATTTGTATGTGAAAAGGATTAAATTTTGAGGAAACTTGAAAACGTCACTTTGACTAACTATTTCGCTTAAAATGTCCTTTTGACCAACTCATCTCCCTAAACATCCCTACCCCAACATGGGCGTTGCGACCACAAAACAAGTTTGTTCGAACCCACGATGAGTGATTCACATGAAGCCACATGTCTAAATAGGGACGATTGAAGGTTCAGACGGTTCGAAGAACTTACGAAAGTTCAGACGAACATAAACAAGGCTTCACAACGACCCTATTTTGACGCGTGTCTTCATCTGAGCCGCTCATCTTAAATTTAGATAACTCTGTTTTATGGTCCGATGTGACTCTGTAATATGATGATATTTTTTGGAATGACTTTGTAAATGGACATTTTGAAAAAAATTAGTCAAATGGATATTTTGAGAATTTTTTCTTATGATATCAAACAAAGATCCCCCAAGAAATGTGAGATAATTACAAATGTTACTTTGGACACAATACTAATCAAAACACATAAGTTTTGGGTTTAGATCAACCAAGTGAAGGTGTAATGACTAAAGTAGTATCATTGTATCTTTAACAGTAAAGAGTCAAAATTTTTTAGTCTAGTGATAGCATCATAACTTTTCTTATGTGAGATCATGGGTTTAGGTTTTCCTAGATGTAAATATGCAATTGGTTGAGTTAAAGAGTTTTTTCAGTTGTAGTTTTATCCTGAGAGATTAAAGATGTGGTACCAACTAAGATGCAAATAGCTAGACCCATTTAAAATACACAACAATTGCCATATTAAAAAGATCTTGAATAAGAATTATGTACATGTTTGGGATTGTTTATTTTCCTTTACTTTTAACTTATTAACTTTAAGTAAGTAAAAAAAAGTTTGGTATTTTCAAAAGAACTTTTCAAACTGATTTTTCATATATGATGAAAATAAGATTTTGAAAAATAAAAAGTTACATTTTGATCATTTTACAAACTCATTTTAGTCTAAGTTACTATTATACTCATCTATTACCTTCTACTAACTCTTCTTAATTTTAAAAGTATATCATTTTTTTTTATCATTTTACAACTTTTTAGTTTATAAACAATGTTTTCAGAACCGGATCGGACGTCAAACCGAACGCCTTACTGGTTTGGTGGTCGAACCGGTTGGACCGGATTTAACTATATTTTAATTATATTTATATATGTAATTAAATATAAGTAATTTATATATGATTTACATATATATTTTATAGTTATATAAAACTTAACTATTTTTGTATATCCGATTTACTAATTTAAGGTTAACACCCCGTTTTTACCCATTAAAATCAAAAATAAAAATAAAAAATAAAAAACCGCTCCGAACCGGTCCGGTTTTCCCGGTTCGACCAGTCCATCCCAGTTCGACCAGTCCAAAACGAGTTGATGCGAACCGGACCGGCCACCGGACCGATCCCCGATCGAACCGATTGGACCGGCCGGTCCGATCCGGTCGCGAAATCATTGTTTATAAACTAATCTAAATAATTTTTTAAAAATTCATTTTAAAAAATCATAAGTTAATAAGTTGCTTTTATTAAAAGTCATTTTCAACCAAAATAAACAATCTTAAACATAGTCTATTTGTGTTAGCTGGTATAAAAAAATAATATATATATAAGCAAATTTAACGGTAAAATTTTCAAACTTTTAGAATAAGTATTATTCAATTCTGTCCAACTTTTGAATTCACAAATATACCGTTAGAGACACTACCACAACTCTCACCTTCTCTTCCTTTAAAACCGTCAATCAGACGATCACTACAGGCTGCTATTCTAACCAACAAAAAGAACACCTTTGAACCCTGAATCAACCACAAAATGGCGGATGTTGCAACCGCAAATCTCGATGCAATTCCGACAAAGAAGAGAACCAGAAAGCCACTGAACCCAAAAACCTGTTCACCAATGAATCCAACATTGTTGCCGGAGCAATCTCTCAGCCACCGCTGTTGCCGGAGAATTCTGCCGGAAAAGAGAACTCCGGGAGCCTTTCTCAACACAAATCTCCAAAAATCAAGAAATCATCTAAAGGGAAAAAGCAACAACCTGCAACAAATTCGTTCGAGAAAGAGTTGAAAGAAATGCAAGAGAAGCTTGAAAAGATGACACTTGAGAAGCAACAAGCTGAGGAGCTTTTGAAGTTGAAGGATCAAGAACTTGAGTCACATAACAGAGAGCAAGAAAAGATTAAAATGGAGCTTAAAAAGTTGCAGAAATTGAAGGAATTCAAACCCAATATGGTACATCACCATCCCTATTAATAAGATCTTTCTAAAATTTTATAATATTTATTTCAATTTGTTTTAATATCTAGATATATGACAGAATCTTGAATGTGGTTCTAGGGTTAGTGATGAAAGTTGGGTTTGTATCTTGAATTGGAACATCTTGGGATCTTCAAATTTGGCTTTTGATCATCTGTTCTGTGATAATTGATTGTAGGTTTTGTGGAAAATATTCATGATTTATGATAGTTCTTGTTTATGCGACTTGGGTTTGTATCTTGATTTGGGAATTGTTGTGAAACTTAAAATTTTAGGGTTTTCATCATCTCTTCAACATCTGCAATAAGAGTTCGTGATTCTAGCATTAGGGTTTGTATCTTGAATTGGGAAATATAAATTAGGGTTTTTATCTGTCTCAGACACTCCCCACCTTGCAATCTTTAAAAGACAAAGATCTAGTGAAGAAGAAGGGTGGGCAAGAAACTAAAAAACCTGCAACACCTTACATCATGTGGTGCAAAGAGCATTGGACTGAGGCAAGCATCAATCTTTTCTTTAACTTCATCATATTTGTGTTGGTGAAACATCTTATGTTTAATAGATTGATAATATTGATGCATTTCTATGATTTTTGCAGGTCAAGAAAGAGAACCCTGAAGCAGAGTTCAGTGAAGTAGCAAACATTTTGGGAGCAAAATGGAAGACATTAACCCCTGAAGAAAAGAAGCCTTATGAGGAGAAATATCAAACCGAGAAGACGGTTTATTTGAAAATTGTGGGTAACGAGAAAAGAGAAAATGAAGCTATGAAGCTACTGGAAGAAGAACAGAAGCAGAAAATGGCTATGGAGTTGCTTGAACAATATCTGCAATTCAAACAAGAAGCAGAGAAAGATGGTGATAACAAGAAGAACAAGTAATAATCAATGGGTCCAATTGGTTTTTGTAGCATAGGGTTATTGCAAGCTTTTAATTATAATGACCTTTCTTTTTTCTGAATACAGGAAGGAGAGAGATCCATTAAAGCCGAAGCGTCCAGAGTCTGCATATTTCTTGTTTATGAATGAAAGACGCGCAGCTCTAATAGCTGAAAACAAGAGTGTGGTTGAGGTAATTTGATTTAAAGGATCAAATTAGACAATCTTGATGTTCTCTTTGTGGAAACTCATGACTGTTGTTCATGTTTGGTGCTGACAGATTGCTAAGATCACAGGGGAAGAATGGAAGAACATGACAGAAAAGCAAAAGGCTCGTTACGAAGAAGTGGCAAAGAAAAACTGCGAAAAATACACTCAAGAAATGGAGATTTACAAGCAGAATAAAGAAAATGAAGCTGAAATTGCCAAGAAGGAAGAAGATGAGCTTTTGAAAGTCTTAAAGCAGGAAGCTTTACAATTGCTTAAAAAGAAAGAGAAAACCGAAACAATCATTAAGGTTTGCGTTAATAGTTTTAAGACTAGATTAGTTTCAAGTATTGGGGTCTCCTCGGATGGTACTAGGTACGTTTGTTCGTCTGTAATTTTGTATTAAATTTGCTTTTGTTAATGTAGAAAACAAAGGAAAACAAAAACAAGAAGAACAAAAAAATTAATGATCCTAACAAGCCCAAGCGCCCTGCATCTTCTTTCCTCCTTTTCAGGTAATTTCATTGATACCCATTTCAAGACTTGAATAAATTTGGGGTCACTGACACCCAAAATCAATTATTTGAATCGCAACTCTAGATTTGAAGCAATAAGTTAGTTACCTGAAACCTAAATCACATTTTGATAACCACGTTGTTTTGCACCAAGCAGCAAAGAAACAAGGAAGGATTTGTTGAAAGAGAAGCCAGGAATCAGCAATGCACAATTCACTGCTCTCATTTCTGTGAAGTGGAAGGTATATTCACTTTTCGCGATTTCGATGTTAATATATCTGTCATTCTCAATTTCTCACAAGTGTGATTAACCAACGGCGTGCAGGAACTGAATGAAGAAGAAAAACAGAGATGGAATGCAGAGGCTGCAGAAGCCATGGAAACTTACAAAAAGGAACTGGAAGAGTATAACAAAAAGAATGTTGCGGCAGAGACCCCTAACAATGATGATGATAACCAACAGTAATTTGGCTTCTGATGTTCAACTGGTTCTGTTGAACAGTTGACAGTTATGTCTCAAGTTTTAGTCACAAATCAGTGTATTTGAATGATTTGAAACTCATTGTTATGAATGAAAAAAATATGAGGGTAATCAAAGTCCTTCAGAAATAAATGAGTACAAAATCCAAACTAAGAAACTGAAATATCATTAACTTATTCATAGTCACATTCATTTTCTCAAATCATGTATGCACTTATTCTTAAAAATTGAGATATTTAATAAATAAACAAAGTAATAATAATACAAGATAATTGGTATTTCTTTAAATGCAGAGTTAAAAAGAGATAATATTATCGATTACAACTATAATAAGTTTCTCTACAACCAATGATTAAATAAAAATAACATGGATCATGCCTCAATATTCTATTGTTAAGGGGTGTAAGGTGGCTCCTCTTACCGAGCATATATAGAATAGGCACAGAAAATTAGTGCTTACTGTAAGCACAAGTTAAAAGCTTTTAAATGAAACTATAATAAAAGATTTTCTTGATGTGTCTGCAAGCTCAAGCAATAATGTCTTTTACCTTTCATCAAGTTCAACAATTCTTGAAAGTTCGGTTTGAACTTTTGCCCCCAGATGTCACCATCACTGCACTGGAAACTTTCCAATTATAGAAAGATGCAATGCCAATTGTCTGGATGATGAAAGATTCAAAGGAATTATAAAGGACGGTAAACAACGGTGGGAATCCAATTCCAGTAGGAAAATGCTACTGCAAAAACACTAAAAAAACAAAAAACAATCATTATCTGGGGATGGGTGAGAATCCAATTCCAGTTTCTTCAAGTGGGAATCCAATTCCAGTTTCGGAATGCTACAAAAACATGCATAAGTGTGTTCCAATGTGTGTGATTGATCAATCAGTCAAGCTTAAAAGAATAAGCTAAAGTACAAATGGCTTCAATCCAATGCCAAGGCCGGTCGACCACACCAAAAACACCACTCATTACAGCCATGCCCCAGCCAATACCCAGACCAAATGCAGCACTTGTGGCTACCAAAAACCAGTTGACCACACCAAAACCAGCCAACGCGCACCAAACAAATGTAACAACACCTGTTCATGCTGCCAACGTAAGGAAAACGAACACTCATTCACCAACAAAATTAAAGAAATAGCAAATTCAGCTTACAAGAAGGTGGCTGAACAGATGCACCACCTTGATCAACACAACAATGGGCATCGGCCCAACTCTGGCTCAAAACCAGTTGGCCCAAAAACAAATAGCCCAAAACCAGTTGGCCCAAAACCAGTTGGCCCAAAACACAAAGACTCAAGCATGAGCAACTGCATGCCTAGAATCAGTGATCATAGAAAGAGAGACAAAAACTCAAGAAAGAAGGGAAACGACTGTAAATGTAAAGATGGTAGCAGCAGCAGCAGCAGCGATAGTGACAGTGACAATGATGCTCATGTGAAACGTACCTAAGGTGTGGAGAACTGCTCTAGCTATGAATATAACTATATTATATATATATATATATATCCTAAATTCAATAAATCACGTGTGGTTGTCAATCTTTACTGAAACTAGTGTGTAAGAACAACTGTTGTTCCTTTGTGTGCTATTTCCTAATAAAAGATATTAATTCGCTAGTTTCCTGCTAGCTATCAACAAAAAGAAAGGGCCAAGTCTGGTCATATGAGCTACAAATCAAGAACAGAGACCACATTTCATAAAGTGTTAAGAGTCAAAACAAGAAAAAAAAAGTACATTACAACAGGACTAACTAATGCGGTTATGTAATCTTCACTAGAGAATTATGATTATAATAACATGATGAAAGTTAGAATATACAGAAAATATCACTCATCTAAACTTACTGCGGGCACGTTGATCACCTTTTCACTTATAATTTGTGAAATAAACATTGCAACAGCTTCAGCAGCACGTTCTTCGGCTTCTTCACGACTCATTCCAGTTAATTCAAGATTCTTCTTTGCGATTTGGAATGAATGATCACCATTTTCAATGACATGCAAAGCGTTTACAGCTTTTAGCTTCTTCCTAACCATTTCCAAAGATTGCAGCGGACAGAAACCATCATTGCCACCCTACATCAGATTTAATAAAATGAAAGAAAAGAGCTGGCTAAGTAAAAACTAAGGCAATGTATTCACAACCCTTAAGTACAGTAAACATAAATGAAAAGCTTTTTAAACTTTTCACTGTTTTACCTGTACAAACATAATCGGAACTGTAAGTTGCAATAGGGGCTCATCTCGAATGACTCCATTTGTGGCCTGCAGCATTATCTATTGTGTCAAATACATTGTACATGTGTAATTGAGCAGTTTTAACACCTTTATCATTTCTCTAGTGTCCCTACCTTTTTAGCACTCAAAACAAAAAGCCAAAAAAATAATAATAATAAAAAACTATACTTGAGCAATTGCAACATTACAAACTAACATCTATGTGCCCAACGATTCAGCATTTTGTCATTTCCATTTTTCATGTTCCATCATGTATCTACTATGCAGTAACAGAAACATGGTAGACATAAAAGATAAAATGCAATATTAGAAATGATTCCTACTCAAAAGAAGTTTGAAGGCCAACAAACTAAACCAGAAATTCAGACTCACTAACAAGCCAACATATAAAAGAAACAAAACCAAAACAAACGAATATGTAATGGGATCAGTTTAAAAATACACCTTTAGTGGGTATCCCAAGCAAACAACAGCTGAAACCTCAATATCACTCTCTGCAGCTACCATACAACTGATTCTGCCAAAATTAAAGAGCCACTTTTTAGCGACAGCTTATTAAGGGATCCATGATGAATTGCAACTATTTACCCCTAATGACAATTTTAACAAAGACTACCTTGCATATGCAACCATTACCTTGAACCCAAAGATTTTCCAGCCAAAATCAAAGGATGTCCTGGGTACTTGGCAGCAACCTTTCTTACAATATCAGAGTGAAACCCAACCAATTTTTCTGGCTTGGTGCCGCCTTTCTTCTACCATTAATGTCTGCCAGAAACCATACTTACTTACCCTAACACCATGTGAGAATTTTATATCAAACACATATATGAAAACTCACATGGGTAGTCAAAAGTTACAACTTCGACAGCATTTAAAGCATTGGCCAACAAGTTCTTCCATCTGCATAAAACTCAAGCCTGGGTTCAATAAAAATCTTGTGGTAAGCAAAAATGAAAGATCTGTGCATACACATCTTTTCCCATTGAGTTTGTATTGTATACTCTAGTTATCATTTAATATGCAAAGTCAACAATTGCATCCAATATTCATACATACTATTTCGAAAAAAATAACAAGCATATTCTGCATTGCAACAGATATAGGTCCAATCTTGTAGATATTACACATTATGCCAACAAGAAGTGCATTTTACGTTAAAAAAAGCTTATCAGTACCTTTTACTACAAAAACTAAACTATGTACTACAAATAAATTAGAAAATTTAGGGTTCCAATCAATAAGCCCCAATAACACGAACGCAACAAATTTTAAGGTTACTACCAAACCAACCATCAATCTCGCTATTCGACGTACATTATACAAAACCAGCCACCCTAAAGAACACTGAAACTTAACAAGGCCTCTGAACTCCACTACTTCATGAATTCACATGAATTCAAAGTCCAATGTGAACTAATTCAACGTAATGTACTTAATAAAGTAACAAATGGGGAAGTTATATACACATATGTAGCAAAACCAAAAGGTTAAAAGAATAACCTAATCATCCACTCAGAAGTTGAAGGAGCACCAGCACCATGAGCAAAAACGACAACCGGCGAATTACGATTATTATCAGACTTCACCGGAATGCTTTCAGGTTTTTTGATCACCGGAGAATATTGTACTATCGCTTGTTCGTATTCATTGTCTGTTGTTCGTGATCGCTTTGAGGCCATTTTCTTGATCAGAATCAGAGATAAAGAGTTGGTAAAAAGTTGATCGAATTCAATAATTTGGATTGTTTTGGGGTGAAATATGAAACCCTAATTTATTTGTTGGTTGATTTTCTCGCGCCAAATGATATCGGATGGCGCGGCTGAATGGGCTGATGGTGGAGTTTTTAATTGGGCTTGTTGACTGTATAACTTGGGCTTTGTGATTCGTTAGCAACTGCAAGGCCCAGTTAGTTTAAGATAACGCAAAAATATATGTTTTGAACTCGATGATAGTATTAAACATGTCAAGTTTAAGCCAATTGGAATGTAATTAGAAGATTATCGAAATTAATTGAAATATCATGCAGCATTCTAACAACTCTCCTAATATGTTAGTTATGATCCTTCAAGAAAAATCCAATTCGAAGATATAGTGTATCACTTATCTCCTCTTTTATAAAGAAACAGGCTTGTTGATTGTTTAGGGCTGAAAAAAAATATATCTTAATTTTTTAAACGGGTGACTTTTTTTCCTACCAATTTGATTTTGTTCTCTAATTCACGGTCGATTTTGTTTCGATTGTTATTTTTTGCAACCTTTTTGGTTGGCAGTTAATCGGATGACTGTTTATGTTGCTTGTAAATTTAGGTCCTTTTTCTAATAAAAGTTAAAAAGATTCCCGAAAGTTGAATGTTCAAGCGTAATTCCAAAGTCTTCAAACACACGTATATAAAAATAGGTCAACCCATTCTTGTAGCATTCATTCTACTCATTTTACAATAATATATCTTAGGCCACAACTCCACAACTCTTTAGGTACAGTGAACTAGATCCTTAAGAAAATAATAATAGTAATGTTTTAACCAACCACATAAACAATATTTCAAGCAAGCTCAATTTCTTGATTCTTCTCCACCACCCTCACTTCTTCTGCAGATCTAAGCACATTGGCCTGACCAAACACCACAAACACAAACCTAATTAACCCTCATCATCTTTAACATTCTAAATAGTTAGCATGTGCGTGAAAAAAAAGACATAGAGAGAGAAAGACAACAACATAACTAGAGCTTCTTAGTTGAGGTCATCACAAGATTTTCTTCTCCACTGACTACAACAAAAAATATTCAAGTCATGTGTTTTCTTAAAAAAATGACCTGAGGTTTTATGTATAGAAGACCGAAAAATTCTAGTGATGAAAGGGTTGACAACCCTCTTGACCCTCCCCTGGTTCCACCACTCGACAAGTTACCTGATCATCGGTGATTTGAACAGCAAAAGCATCAACAATGAACAAAGATAAGGTTTTGTTGTAGGTTCCAGGCTCAAGTTTCTTAGCCAACAAGTCATTATGCTTCTTGCTCAAGTAAACTTCAACCTCCATTGCTCCTCTCTTTGTTCTGCATGAAAATACAATTAATCAAACACACATATGATGATGAAGAAGAAGATTATAGTGATGAAATTACGAATTGAAACTGACCTATTAGATTTAAGGCGTTCATATTCAGAATCATAGTTCATGAACACATAATACATGTGTTTTTGTGTGTCACCCATTGTTGATCAATAGGCAGCTTTGAATGATAATTAGATCCATTGGCCATTGCCCTTTTATACTACACCACCAAATCACTTTGACTCTGTCAAACCTTCATGGATCTAACAATTATTTTTTGTAAGAAGATAAGTTTTTTTAATTTATGAATTATATGTTTGTATAATTTAAAAATATATATATAGTGTGTAAGGTTATAATGATTGGAAATTTATGAACATTACCCGTTGAAAAGCATGGAATGAACCACTCAGCTTTTAAGAATTATTATGTAATATACAAAATGCATCATATTTTTAATTAAGTAGCATGAGTTGTAAATTTTTGTAAGGGTGTGCGAGACAGAACACAAAATAATGTTGGCTAACTCTCAAACTTGTATTCACGAAAACTCACTACACCAATTTTATCCTATAGAGACAACAAGATCTATAGCAACAAGAAAATTTAGTCCCTATATGATACCTATAGCAACGACATGTCGTCGCTATAGAGTCAACCAAATTTGTTTTTTAACTTTCATTAAGGAGTGAACATGTCGTCGATATAGGGTAGTCTTTCAACGACTGAATGATGTCGTCACAATAGAACCCTTAAAGTCGTTGTTGTAGTTAATTCCTAAATGATATTGCTTTTTTAACAAAATAAATTATTGTTGTTCACCTATAGAGACATGTAAACTTTTAATTTTTTTGTTAAGATAAACAGAAAAACTCCTGTCATTTTAGAAAACGCTACAGGGACGACCTATCCTTTCTATAGTATATTTATATTTTTTTATAAATAGGATATATGGGCCAAAAAGTTGATTATAGTTGACTCCTAACTAGGATATATGGGCTAATCTAACTTAGACTCTCTCAAATTGCTTTCATAAAACAATTCAAATACTTACCCAAATTCTTAACTTATTTAAGACGATATTACATTTAAAACTTTTCCCTAATCCTACTCGATCGGGATTTAATCCAAGCTACTCGACCACCATGTCCCTTGCAAACTAAGGGTCTCGGAAATTACGGCCCCAACACGCATGGGTAGCGATCGCAAGCCCCTCGGTACCAATTAAGCAAAAGCCCACTACTGTGGCTTCTCTACCGTATCACTACCCTAGCCTTTAGTAGCTCTTTAGACCTTTCAAACGGCTATATAACCATTTACCATTGAGAAAAGAAAAAAAACAAATTTAAAATTAAAAGATCTAATATATATAAAAAACTTTTCATAATATTTTTACATAAAACTCAGTTTTTTATCATATTCAGACTCTAAACCTAATTCTTTATGCATAACTGACAATACGAATCTTTCTATTTTTCCACCATCTAATTCATTATCAACTTCTAATTCATTTCATGATAGGAAAGATTGTAACTTCCGATTTCTCATAAACGTTGCTTGTGTCGCATTAGCTCATGAAGCTAAAGATACGGCGCGATGAAAAACATGTCCGCCTGGTGATCCTAAAGCTGCATAGAAACACCTAATGAAAGTACTTTTTCACAATGCAAATATTCGATGATGATATGTTTAGATAGAGATTTTAAATGCCAAAAGAACAAACTCTAAAAATAGCCGGTGGTATAGAGAACATATTTGAATAATTTCAAGAAGGTTAAACGGAGGAGGAAAAGAGTTTAACGATGTCAAAAATGGGCAATTGTCGCTTCATCAACGCACATACGGTAGCGTTTAGAGCAGTGTACGATGAATATTTGGCAATGTACGAAAGAACTTCACAATAAAGCCTACAATGCTTTTGTGATGCGTTATTATATAAAAATGGTAAAGAATTTTTGCATGGACCTACTACCGCTGACATAATCGTTTGTATGTCACACATGAAAATAAACACAATTTACCTAGAATACATGTTGGCATCAATTGTACACGATAGGTTTGGAGGAATTGTCCAATGAGTTTATGAGAACTAGAGTTCCACATAAAAACCGGGTACGACCCGACTCGGACCCGGACCCGGTTACAACCCGATATCGGGTGTACCCGGTTCGTACCCGGGAAAAACCGGCGGGTCCAAACCGGTTTGGGGTGTTTGGAAATCATAGGAACCGGACCCGAACCGGTTGAACCCGGGTTGGACCCGGTTTCGACCGTTTTTTTTTTCTAGCCGTTTTTAACGGCTATATAGCCGTTGGGGACGAAATGTGACCGTTTTTTTTGTTGTTTTTGCCTCTAAAACAAGTATAAATAGGTGTGGGTTGATATGGTAAGGTACCCAAGCTTCAAACACAAAAAAACATACGCAAAAAACGCAAACAATACTCTCGTTTATTCTCAAATCTCAATATGGCTCACTCTCAATCTTCTGTTGGTCAAGGTTCATCGAATTCTTCAACCGTCGTTCGTGTTCTTCCACACAATCGTAACATGGATGTTTGGTGCAATTGGGATACGGTTGAGTTGAGTGACGGATCCGTAAAGGCTCGTTGCAAGTTTTGTGAAGCTTTACTTGCTAAAGATTCTAACACGACTTTAAACAAACACATTACCAAGAAGTTTTGTAAGTCGTTGAAAAGTAATCCGGATTCGCAACAAACACAATTGAGTGGAGACGGTGGAATCTTTAATTACAACGTTAATGAGGTTCGAGATCAAATGACAAAGTTCGTGATTCAAGAAGCTTTGCCTTTCAATCACTTCGACAACCCTCGGTTAACCAACTTAATTCGAGAGACGCTTCAACCTCGTTACACTCACGTAAGTCGTACTACACTTAGACGTTATTGTTTAAAATTGTGGAAGCAAGCAAAAATGATTTAATTGTATTATTTGAAAATTTAAATACCGGTGTAAACTTAACTAGTGACGTTTGGTCGACGCCACACGGTTTGCCCAAATCGTACCTTTGCGTCACCGCTCATTGGGTAGATCCCAGTTCATAGCAAATGATGAAACGTACGATTGCATTTGATCTATTTCCGTATCCACACACCGGAGAGTATTTATTTTACTTTTTGGATAATGTAATAACTACTTTTAATTTACAAAATAAAATATTTTCAATGGCATTTGATAACGTTTCCAACAACACAACCGCGGTTGAAAAATTAAAATTAAAATATCTTCCGATTGCAAATGGTGATTTTTTCATACTCGTTGTGTTGCACATATTATTAATTTAGTAGTACAAGATGGTCTATGCGTACCATTTGTTGATAGCTTTATAAAGGCTTTTCGATTTATGTTACACGACGTTTTTAAAAAAAATAGAAAAAGATATCAAGGTTATAAACAACTTTGTAAAAATACAGAATCTAGATTTTTAGGGCCTAATTGGGATGTACCTACTAGGTGGAATTCGACTTGTCATATGTTTGATTGTGCTTTAAAACAAAAAGGCACTTTAAAAGCTTTTTATAATAGTCTTTCGAATAATTGTGAAGCCGACCTGTTTCCGGATTTGGGTTGGAAAAATATTGAACATTTATCCGAATTTCTTGAGGTGTTTAAAAACTCAACTACAAAATTATCGGGAGTTTATTATCCCACTAGTTATTCGGTGCTTCAAGAATTATATTTCATGGCTTTGAATTTTAAAAATTTTCAAAATAAAAATAGTATGTTTAGAGAAATGATAGAACCAATGAAAGACAAGTTTAAAAAATATTTTCTTGAGTTACCATCCGTTTTTACTTGTGCCGCTGCTTTAAATCCTTTTTTAAATGTTGCGGGGGTAGAATGTTTAATAGACGAGATAAATGACAATTTGGATATACATGACGAAAACCCTAATTTTTCAACCGAGGCAAAAGAAGTTTTTAATATAAGTTTGAAAATTATTTATAATTTTTATTTAAATAAATATGGACCTAACGTAAATATAACTACGCAAAGAGAATCAACCTCAAGTGCTAGTACCTCGTTTAAAGACCCCGTTATGACTATGTTGAATGTTGTTCGGGATGTGACGGCTAAACGTCAAAGGGGTAACGCCCCAACAAGCGAACTTGGTATATATAATACGACGAATTTTATTTCAACTATGAGTACTCAAGATTATCATGCATTTGATATTTTGGCTTGGTGGAAAGGAAAGGAATCCCAATTTCCAATTCTTTCCGCTATGGCTCGTGATTTACTAAGCGTCCAAGCTTCTACGGTAGCGTCGGAGTCTGCGTTTTCTCTTAGTGGCAGGGTATTATCATTACGAAGAACAAGATTAACTCCGGAAGCGGTGGAGATGTGCATTTGTTTAAAAGACCACTTAGACGCGATGGATCGTATACAAGATGAAACAAATCTTGAAGACGAAATTGCAATCGAATGTAAAGTACACGATGAAGAGGTAGAAGAAGGAGTATCTTCTGGTATATCCGACGAAGAATTAGCATTTGATGAAGCCTCTCGAAGAAAATAGTCGATTAGTTATTGATTCGTTAATGTATTTTATAAGTTATTTTAATAAATAAATAATAAATTAATGAGTTATAGATGTTTTTTAATGTTGTTATAATATATAATAATAATAATAATAATAATTGTAATAATAATAATAATAGTAATAGCAATCATGATAATAATAATAATACTAATAATATTAATATTAATAGCAATTAAAAAAAATTAATGAGTTATAGATGTTTTTTAATGTTGTTATAATAATAATAATAATATAATAATAATAATAATAATAATTGTAATATATAATAATAGTAATAGCAATCATAAAATAATAATAATACTAATAATATTAATATTAATAGCAATTAAAAAAAATTAATGAGTTATAAATGTTTTTTTAATGTTGTTATAAAATAATAATAATAATAATAATAATAATAATTGTAATAATAATAATAGTAATAGAAATCATAATAATAATAATAATACTAATAATATTAATATTAATAGCAATTAAAAAAAAACCCGGTTGTACCCGGTTTCGGACCCGACCCTAACCGGGTAGGCCGGGTAGGGTTTTAAGTTTGCCCAACCCGACCCGTACCCGAACCCGGTTTCACCGATACCCGGTTCCAAAAAAAATCGGCCGGACCAAACCCGTTTGAACCCGGTTCCGGGTCCGGCCCAAAACCCGGTTTAGCCATCTCTAATGAGAACAACATATATGGGGTGATCACCGGTAATCAACTATCATGCTCGTAGTGATGGCGTCACATTGAATAGGGGACCCACTCAATTTCAAACATGTAATTACAAACAAATTGATATGTTTTATACATTTTAATCAACAACATACCCAAAAGATGAAAATAAGTTTTAGCCCCCTCTAGAACATGAAACCAGGCCCAAAAAGATTGTGTTCATTGATATGCTCCATGACTCATTAGAGAAGATAAAAATGTGTTTTATTAAATTATATTGTAGTAAAAAGTCAAACGATCGAAGTTGAATTTAATTAAACAAAAAGTTTTACAAAAGTTAAAATAACTTATCCCGTGTGTGTTTATATATATTAATTTCAAAATATGTATATTTTTTTCTTAAATTTGTTTATCTCTTTCTAATATATTACCTATAATAAAAGAATGTTTTTAAGATGACATATGTTAACATATTAAGCATTATTATTTTCATTTTTCCATCTCTCTCTAATAATAAATTATTGTAGTGTATATAGTAATGACTAGGTTCGTATCCCGCGTATTACACGGGTTGAATAAATAAAATAATAAATAATTAATAATAAAAAGTTATGAATTATAAAACCATGTTTGAAAATAAAATATGATTATAATTGTATATGAATAGCTATTTCAAGTAAAAATAAACAATAAATAGATTATAGACAATACGATATTTTAAATATATAGTCTAGTTAAAAGGATTATAGTTAATAATAAACACGAAAAGTTACATTACGCTATTTTAATAAAAGATATGTATAAAATTATATATACGTACTTGTTCAAGAGATAAAACAATTATATTATTTTAAATCTCTTATCTAAATAGTTTTATTTTTAAATATTTGTTTTAAGATTTTATTATAAAACTTTATTGTTTATAAAAAATCTTGTTTCTTAAAAACTCAAGTTTTTAATTATTCTGGTTGTTTTAATAAAACTACTTTTAGAAAATTCTATATTTTTTATTATTATTTTAAAAAGGGACTGATTTAAATATTTTATTTTAAAAGGTTCAATGTTTTAGAAAATATATAAACTTTAATTTTCTTAATAAAAATATTTTTAAAAATAGAATTTGATTTTAAAAAAATGTAGATGAGAGAAAAATATATATATCAATTGACCAAATTAATTTTTATAAAGAGAGAGAGAAATTGTTTGAGTGTTTAAATTATTTTAATACACTTTTTGAGGGAAAATAAAGTGAGAATGTTTAAAAAAATAACAAGTGTCAAAAAGATGGTTTAAGAAAATATATGAAATTTGGCAAAAGAAACATTCTTTTATTAATATCTATAGATATATATAGTCTGGTTAAACGGATTATAGTTAATAATAAACACGAAAAGTCACAATACGATATTTTAATATAATATATGTATAAAATTATATATACGTACTTATTCAACAGATAAAATAGTTATACTATTTTTAAATCTCTTATCTAAATAGTTCTACTTTTAAATATTTGTTTCAAGATTTTATTATAAAACTTTATTGTTTATAAAGATATTGTTTATTAAAAACTCATGTTTCTAATTATTCTAGTTGTTTTAATAATACTACTTTTAGAAAATTCTATCTTTTTTATAATTATTTTAAAAATGGACTGATTTAAATATTTTATTTTAAAAGGTTCAATGTTTTAGAAAATATATAAATTTTAATGTTTCTAATAAAATTATTTTTAAAAATATAGTTTGATTTAAAAAAAATGTAGATGAGAGAAAAATATATATCAATTGACCAAATTAATTTTTATGAAAAGAGATAAATTGTTTGAGTGTTTAAATTAATTTAATACATTTTTAGAGGGAAATAAAGTGAGAATGTTTAAAAAATGACAAGTATCAAAAATGTGGTTTAAGAATATGACATGTGTCAAAAGAAAACTTCTTTTATTAATATCTATATATTACAGTATATATAGTAATATATTATATAAAACATTTTTAAATAAAAAAATATATACTGTAAAATTTTAAAAACTTGATATTATAATGAAAAATAAACTTTAAAATTATATGACACAAATTTTTTTAAATACAAAGTATTTTAATACCATTTTTTTTAAGTTTCATAAGATAACTATTTTTTCAAAATAAAATTAAAAAAACAAAATGTTTAAGAAAACAACTAAAATAACACAATCTTATAAAATAAAATTTTAAAATGATATTATTGTTGTTTTTACTCGAACTACTTATTTAGTTTTAAGTTAATCATATCCTATTTACAAATATCATTTATACTTTTTAAAATTTTAGTACAAATTATTTCGTATATTATATAATCAGCATGTGTATTACACGTGATGTTATGCTAGGTGCATAAATAAACTAGACATCTCTTATCTTATTATATTATTTTAAACCATTTATATTTCTCTTTTATGAGATCTAACGTCCCCTCTCTCTTTGATAATGAGCTCTCATCACAAGAAAAGTATACCATGCATTTGGGGGTATTTTGTGGAAGTAACAACCCAAATTTCGAGTATAAGATATTATATTTATTTTTTAAATTTTAATAACTTATATATTTATAAATAGGTGTAACTTTATAGATATAGTGATAAATTTATAAAATTATAAATTAGTTTTCTAAAGTTTAATAATATTTATATATTTAAAAATTATTACTTTTTTTTTCCTTTTAAATATATACAAAGTTTGTTAAGGAAAGTTATATTATATCACGAGTATATTCTACAAAGAAATAACATTATTTGAATATTAACTTGTATTGACAAGTAGCACACAGTTTAATTGATAAGGAAATATATTGTATGCATAATAACTTTGATTCAATGTCTATAAAATTAGTGGACATTAAAGCCTGCTAATGATCAATTATAGTTCACATTGTTGTTATTTTTTACATAAATATAAAAGTATGTTATCAATCGTTGGTCGAACTTGAGGTAACCTATGTGTACATGCTAAGGCAATGTCCAAAACCTTAAAAACCTGCTTACTATCTTTCCTTTCAAAAGGAAACTCAAAAAACCCTAATTTATTATTAAAAGCCTTCTCTTTTGTTTCAAAAACCCTTTGTCTTGAGTCTATGGCTCTTGGTCCTCCAAGCATGTCCAAAAGTATTAACCCAAAGTGGTATAAGTCGTGTTGTTGTGATAATATTTTGTTACTGGTATTTTCTGGAGGCAGTGGTGAAGACGGTGATAGTCGTTGGTGTTGTTGACCAGTTCTAGGTATTTCAGTTGCAAGTTGGGTAAAACCGTAATTAGCAAGACGTATGCTCAAATCGTTGTCGATCATGATGTTTGAGGCTTTAAGATTGCCATGGACATTGATGACCATATCTTTGCATTGTGAAGGTTGGGAATGTATGAAACCAATGGCTCTTGCTGTTTGGAAGATTATCTTGAACCTTTGCTTCCAATTTAGAGGTGTGTGACCATGTTTCCTTGCCCTAATCATGGCATACACATGGACTTTCATTAGACATATGCACAAGAACAATATTTAGTTATTGTAGAAAGCATCACAAAAATGAGTGTCAGAACCAAAGGGTGATCAAGAGTATCTGTTGACTCCCGGTCATTAAATTTAATCATTTTTTTAAATGAACTTTAATAAGTTCGGTCTCCATCACTAATAGAAAGTAAACAATATCAAAGATATTTGTAGTATCAACAATAATGTGTAATGAAACTAAAAGACTACTAAAAAACATACCAAGAAGCAAATCATGAAGACTACCCATGGGGTAATAGTCACAAACAAGAAACTTGAACCTTTTCGAGTAAAGAAAAGCATTTATAGGAACAAGATAGTCACAAAGTCGACTGACTGATGCTAATCCCACTACACGTCGCTCAAACTCCTTCCTCCCGACACAAACAGTCCTAAACCTTTTTAGCACACAACACGTGGCATCTAAAAAAATCACTTTTTCAGTCACTCCTGATGCACTCTCTCCCAACACACCAACTGATGCCCTCATCACATCCTTCATTGTCCATTGCAAACTACTACTCTCTCCTCTGTCATAACCACTATCCCGACACCTTGTCAACGGCATATCATCCATACATCCGATAAAGATGTCGTCATATTCGGATAGAGAAAACGATGATCGATGGTTTTCTTCGCCACACCTCACGCTGCGTCTAGGTATGGTGTTCAAGGCCCTTGACAACATTGTGGACTTGGTTGAAGAGCGGTGTGAACATCATGTGACCCTTTTTGTTGAAGCATGAGTTGTTTTCATTGGTTTAACGTTCGTAAACTACAATGTAACCCATTGAATCTATCGAAGAGAGAAAAGATGGATTTGTCTTTTATCTACTTATTGTCCAAAGTTGGGCATCTTTAATTGAATTTTATATCGTAACTTTCTTTTAATTCTAATAATATACGATTACTCATATTTAAAAATATGTAGTGAATGAATTAAAATCTTTATTATGTATGATGGGTACACATACACAACAAAAGAAGTTACTTTCACACAGAAGGCTCCTTTAGTGAATTTGGGTCCCACGGTTAATCTGTCCAAAACATTTCGTCGGGATTGAACATGACATGTGTAATAGAATTCTTGACAGAATACTGACATGAATTATCAAGAGATCATCGATTGATCTATCAACGACATATTACTGATGGATGAAAAACACCGATTCCATGGTAGTTTTATTGAAAGTCCATGTTGGTAATTTGTTTTATTTTGATAAAAAAGGAAAGTTAAATAAAAATATCTTATTTTCAATAAATGTAGAATTGATAGAAAAAATTTATCTTACACCAAACAAGTTTTAATTATAATAAAAGTTACAAAAGTCTGCATTCGAGTAGTGATATCCATTGTTCAGGTCTTTTAGTAATTGTCGTTAATAGTCGACTAGTAGGTGTTGTTCGTGTAATGTGTGGGCTCAATCTTTTTAGTAAAATCTATATAAATAGAAGTACTTTGCAGCGATAATGACTTAATAGTGGTGAAGCTTGAATTTATATTTTAAGGTATTATTAAAAAAAAACAATCCTTTTGTTTTGGTCAAGAAACCTACACTCGATTTCATTACTCAACACTTAATCCAAGAGGCAAAATTGATTCTCACGCCGGAGATGGATTGTAGGGACACATCCTTGTGAGCCTAAGGGTGTTGTTTGTTTGCTAACAGGTCAAGCCGAAGTGATACAGGCGGACTTAAGAGGATCTTGGTTCCAGTGCAGCAACAATATGTTTACAAGTCTAAGTCTCATGCTCAATAGCAACAAACAACAACAAATCAACAAACAATACAATTACTACAATTGAAGAAAACAAAATACGAGACCAAAGGATCACATTCAACAGAGTCCAGTAATGGATCGAAAGTGCATACACAAAAGAGCTCAAAAAAATCAATTTTGTAGCTAGAAAGAAAATATACGAAGATAGTCAGGATTATAGGGGATTGAGTCAGTAAGGTGGTTTGGCCTTTAGGGGATTGGGGCAAAAGAGAAGAAAAGAGTTGAAGATCTTGGGGATGAAGTGAAGCCTGATGAATGAATCTTTCAACACATTCTAAATAGAATCCCTAAATTTTAATAAATTTTTAAATATACAATCAACTAAATTAATTTAAAAAAAAATATGTTTTTAGTTTTCAAATAATTGGATATTCGGATATTCAAAAACTTTCAAAATTGAAATCCAAATCTGAATCCAATATCCAAATATTTTTGAAAATTTAGTATTCAAGATTTGAAATTTCAAATTATCTTATCAAATACTTGATACCACCGATGTTTTAAACACACCTACAAACACCGCCAATGTTTTGAAGCTCGAATTAGTTCGGTTGGTCCGACCAGGAATCCAAGGGGGGGGGGGGGGTGTTGATCCAAGCCAGCTCTGTTCATTTTCTATCGTTCGATCTGCCGGTTCACCCCGATTCAGGTGTTGGACCAAATTTCATGTTTTTTGTTTTTTTAATTTTAATGGTTTCACGTGTGAGTTGAATGATTAATTGATGTATTGGGTGCAAAATTATGTTAAGTTTTATATACAATTATAAATAACACATATAAAATAATTAGATTGAATTGGATATAACTACATGTACATAATTATAACATCATTCAATTTTCAAATTCATTTAACTAGTCCAACTAGCGGACCAGTAAAATATCTGATTCGTACTCTGATGTGGTTTCAAAAGCGAATTTTATAGTGGTCTGTTATAGATACACCCAAGGTGATATTTGAACGCCCTCAATACGGCTTGTAAGAGCCTTCACGGCCCGTATTGGTCTGTAAATATCAAATCAATCAATTCATGATTTTTACGGCCACTATTGTCCATTACGGCCCATAATTTCATATTTTTTACGGCCCGTATTGTCCATTACGACCCCTAATGACAGGGCCGTATTGAGGTTTATGACCGTAAGTAAAATACTGAAATGTTTTTACTTTTTGATATATTTAACATTTTTCATTCATTTATGATTTATTAATTAATAATATTTTTCGAGTTTATTTTTCACTTTTATAAACACACTTATTTATAATTTATAAGTTATATAAATAAATATTTTAGTTGGATCATTTACATTTCGTTCTCTATAAATTTGTAAGTGTAGTCTTTAATTATATGAAATGTTTGTAAGTAAATTAAAAAAAAACAATAATAATTTGTGTTAGTAGAACATTATTTTTCCTCTTTTTCTCTCTCTATATATGTGTGTGTAGAGAGATGAAAAAAAATATACCAATAACCAATATGTATTTATAATATATTCATAAAAAGAATGATAAAATATCTCAATAACCGATATGAACATGTTATATTTTAAAATTAATTAAGCTATAAAATAAAGGTTGTATTATATAAACACTTATTTATATTATTGAGACATCCTATTGTCTCTATCTCTTTCCATTTATTTATATGTATGTATAGAAAGATATAAAATAATAAAATAAATTGGGTGTATCAATAACATACCCTAATAATAATTTTAAGTTTGATTTTTTAATTTTATATTACATTTAAAGTAAATTCAAATTCTTTATCTTTATTTTTTTGCTTTTATAAAATACTTATTTACAAATTTATAAATAATTTATATCAAACTAAAAAGTACTATAACCTAATTAATTTTAAAATATTAACAAACATTTATTGAAAAAATAAAAAATTAAAGAAAAAAATAAAAATAGGAAATTCTAGTTACACTCATAAGCCTTGTTACGGCCCCGTAAATTAAAGTCATTACAGGTCGTAACGATCAATACGGGCCGTAACATTTTATAAATTCACGATTTAATATTTTGCAAACCTGTAAACGTTTTTACGGGACGTGAAAAAAATTCAAGGGTGTTCACGTAACACTTAGAGGGTGTTTGTGTGCTTTTATATCACTATCAAGGAGGTGTTAGAAACAGCCTGTTATTAGTTCCCATTGAATTAATAAAACAATATTCAACAGGTAGGGGTGAAACTTTCAGCCGTGAAGGGACACGTAGCGAAAAGTCTCCCAACACAAACCCCTTTTCCACACCACAAATCCAACGGCACAAACCTCTTCTCGTCTAAACATATCCCACACGTGGACGGTCGATCCGTTTCTCGTACTCCAATCATCTTTTCCCATTATACACGCCTTCTTCTCTCAAACCTCAATTCTCAAACTCACCACACACACACACCACACAGAGTTTAACAATGGGGAAAACGATCTCCACCTTCCCATATTCACGTTTCTGCTATTCACCATCTCCACCGCTGATATCGCCTCAGATCCGATCGTCCTGCAAGCTTCAAACGTCGAATTCAAGTCTTCGTCGGAATCCGCCGCCGTCGCCGGTGAAGATGAAGCCACCGCCAACAGTCGCTTGCCGGAGAAGACTCAAACCTTGACCGTAACAACGGTCAATCCAACGTCGCGTTTGATCCAGCGTCACTTTTTTGACAGAAACACTCGGATTCCTCTCAGGTTCGTCCGTCGTCATCCTTGCCGGAAGTTTAAGAGGTCGTTCGTGATCCCGACGAAGGTTTCCTACGGTAACGATATGATGATTTCCGATAAAACTGTTAGTGTTGATCTGGAATCGATCGGCGATCAGATGCCGACGAAATGGCTGGAGTTTAAGCACAAGTACGGTCATCGTCATCGCCATCATAACTATCATCATGATGATGAGAAATTCGAGATGAAGTATGAGTTCGATGGGGAGAAGATGAAGAGCATCTCAGATCACCATGTAGAGAAGAAGAGGGAGCATAAAGGAGGTTTCATGAGGCGGATTCGCAAGTTTCTGAAGCACACTTTTGACTGATGAATCGGTATGTGAGATGTTTTATATGAATCCATATGAAGTAACTTATATGCTATTTAGCTTGTTTGAACTTTGAATCATCGTTGTTTTTCCAGTATACTAGCTTGTTCTTCTTGCATCCATGAGAGATGCTGTGTATAATATTAAGGCGAATAAAAGTATAAACTTAAAACATTTGGCACTAAGTTGATCTATCAAAGTATCAATGTGAATATGTTATATGTGATAAACTGATAATCGTTCTGTTTAAATTATTTCTAAGCAACGTACCTGATATTGGTGGTCAACGTCCTGAATTGGGCATGAACCACTGCGTATAAGATCTGAACATGGTCAACGTCCTAAATTATTTCTAAGCAACGTCCTGATATTGGTGGTCAACCTGTGTGGCACCACCGCTAACATACGAGCACTTCCATGGAACGTTTTTCCGTCGAGTAGAGCCATGGAGATTAATATTAGATAGGCAAACATCAGTGAAGGGTGAGTTCTTTAAACCGTGTATTAAACCAGCCTGCTGAACCCTTTTGCCCCTCACGTTTGTTATCCGCACGTGCTTTAGAACGGGTAGGGCTTTCGGGTTGTAGTTTTCGTCAGGGTGGTCACCAACATCTGCGGCGATCTTGATTCCCATGCGAGCATTCACCATGTAAACGTCGGAGATGGTGATGTTTTTTATGATTCCACCCCTGCCGATGTTTGTTTTCAAGTGGATGCCAACTCCCATGTTGTATAGAGTTATATGCTCTGCCATTACGTTGTATACCCCGCGGATGTTTCACTTCCAACAGCTATTCCGGCGAATGGAGATGATCCGATGATCCGGCGAATTTTAAAGTCGGTGCTAGGACGGTTGTAGTTAATCCCGTACTGATCCCATCCGCTTTTTACTGCCACTAAGTCATCTCCTGTGGAGATATAGGAGTCTTCAATGCAAACATGGGAGCTTGAGTCTGCAACATTACACCAATGCAAAAAACGAGTAATTTTGAGGCAAGAGTCAATTTTTGAGTTACAAGTAAATAATTTCGTATTGAAAGTTATTTTAACCATGTAAGAAGACGAACTTTGCAAGAGGTGTAGGAACTTGGAAGTAATGTAAGAAGACAAACATAGCTAACACATCCAACAATTGTGACCCGTTTGCTAAATGGGTTGATTTGGGCCACTCAAATCATACATTGGATGTAAATGAGTCACTTTTACAAAGCTTATAACTTAGAACAGATTCAGATGGGTCACACCACCATCGTCACCACTAAGGAACTACCCGCGATAAAAACAAATATAGCTTCTAAAACTTTTGCTTAAAAAACTTGTTACAACTCGATCCAGTTTTGGTCAGATCATGTTTTGGCCTGAACCAAATTGATATTTTATAAGACGGCCCATTTTGACCCAAACCTAGTTTCACCCGACCCCATAAGGCCATAATAACATGTTAGCTGACCCGCCCTCACCCACCCATATGGCTGAATAGCAAATATAATGTGTTCTTAAAGGAGTTTGTGGTTTCATAATATTGGATACCTGGATCAATTCCATCTGTGTTTGGAGAGCCAGGTGGAGCCAATATGGTGACATGCCTGATAACAACTTTGCTGTTTTCATAAAAATACACAAAGTTAAACATCATGGATATACGTCTAAACAAAGTTCCACTCAAAGATTAGGATGTTAAAGTACCTGCAGTATACAGGATGAATGTTCCAAAACGGAGAGTTCTTGAAAATCACATTCGAGATGATAATGTTTCTCGAATCCTTAAACTCGACAAGGTTTGGTCTAGTGAATTGCAATGTCCTTCGTCGCCACATATTCCACCAAACCCCACCCTGACCATCAATCATCCCGTTCTCACCTTACAAAATATTTGATGAATTCATCCCATCGATCAAATAAAATGAAACGTAAACCGTATACAAAGTATCACCATTCCTACATACCAGTAATAACCACATCATGGAGTCCTTCACCATGAATAAAGCTCATATACCTCCCTCCAGGCCGCTCTCGCCCTCTTCCATACGAAGGCAAAGGAGCAATCAAAGGCCAGTCTGCGGTATTCGACAAAATCACATATCCTAACAGTAAGCACTAAAACAAATCTGTGAGCTCCTTAACAAAAGAGACAATATTTATTCTTACGAAGGAAAAGGAGCAATCAAAGACCTGTCTGCGGTATTCTACAAAATCACATATCCTAACAGTAAGCGCGCTAAAATAAATCGGTGAGCTCCTTAACAAAACAAACAATATTGATTCGTAGGAGTGAACCTAACGACTAAGGTCTAATGTTATACCTGTGTGGCTTTGATAACAGCACCTTTAGCCAAATACAGAGTCATTCTACTAGTAAGGTTAAAACTGTGTGTCAAATAAACACCTGCAGGTATGTATAGTATCGTTCCTCCTCTCCTCCTCAAATGCTTAATCCTGTAAATAGCTTCATTGAATGCTTTCGTGTTCATCGTTCTCCCGTCTCCGACTCCACCAAAATCCGTTATCGATATCTTATCGGTCCGGTGCACCATCGGCACGATTCCGGCGCACGTAACCGCTTCATCGGTCGCCGAACAGCAGCTCAGGAAGATTAATGCAATGGTTACGCAAGTTAAGAGTTCAAAAACGCATCGACGAATCATATCCTGTGATTAGGTTAGAAGTTTGTGCGTTTGAATCGTTGTGATTAGTTTTGATGAATGCAAATCGGTGATTATTGAAAGGAACTGGTGAATGGTATGATGTTTGTGGTTACCTGATTCCGATGAAGAATGATGTGATGGTATCACCGACTGTGTGAGGTTTTGCAGATCTGAGAGGGTGGAATTTGGTGGTGGTGTAAGCGGAGATGGGGGCGGAGCTATCAAACAGTTGGGGTTCGGACTTTCTGCACAAACATTGTCTTCTTTTTTTCTTGTTAGAGAGAGGCAGAGAGCACACGTAAGTGAATGATAGTCATGCTTCTGCCACAATTTTTTTATTTTGTAAAAACGTTTAGCTTTTTTTTACGGTACGTGTACGATCCTGATTCAAATAATAAGTTTATTTTAATTGGTTTCATGTTTAACAGAAAACTTATAATTAAGAAAATTGCTAGCTAACCCTGAGTGTTTTATTTAGATTGAGACTTAAATTCATAACATATTCATATGTATATGTTTTTTATATCTTAACTTAACCAGTCATGTTAATAATCACTGGTTAAAAATATTCAACTGATATGAGGCAAAATGATACATCTAGGTAGAGATGAAAATACCTTTTACAAGCTCGCACAAGAAAGATCTGTTTTCCAAGTTTTAAACTCGTAATAAGTTTGTATGGCTTATAAAATTCAGTCCCTTAAACTAATCTAAGAAAAGCTCAAAACGGGCTTTGTAATAGTTTGCTCAAATTCCAATTTGTGGGTTTAATGCAACTTTTTTTTTCAATTTAGTTTTTATATTTCTATTGAATAGATAAACCGTTGGAAATTAGTAGGCTAGTTCTCACTTCTCACTAACAAGTGTTTAGTATTATTGATTGTTGATAAGTTTTTTTTATTATTTTCTGCTATAAAATAGAACTGACATATGTTGTGCCTTTCATGTATCATTCATTCACTAATATTAAGGTCAATATGTGTTAGATTGACCGACCCCATATGATTTTCGTTATTAAAAGGTAAAAAAACTGATAAAAGATATTAACTTTGAAGGGGGTTGCTCATCAGTACCAAATATTTAAATAGACGACTATTGACCAACAACAGCCGTAAAGGCGACACCATCCAATGAAAGGTTTGCACCACCATTCAGCGTTGATACTACACCACTACGGCTCCACCACCACACCAAAAGTAATGGCTCCACCAGCACCAAAACTACTGGCTCCACCACTACCAACAAAACCACCCTCTTCTACCTCTACCTAGACTAAACCAAACCCAAATGTTCAACCAAAAACCACAACCACACCATTCCTTAAACCCCCCACACAGACCCAACCCAATCGCACCCTACAAAACATCTGAGTTAGCACGTTTTTAAGGGTGAGAGAATGATACGTCCAATTGAATTGTGTCAAGGTATCCGGACATGGGAAGTTGCAAGAGTTAGCTTCCAAATTGTTGGTGTCATCAGTCATGTGGTGTTTACATTGAAATATGACCCACTTTTCCATTTTCTGCATGCATGTTCTCACGTACAGAAGAGTAGAAAATTGTTTCAAATTATTGTTTTGTTCTTTCTTTATTTTTAAGGACACTAGCCATCTCGAACCAACTTAATAACACTTACTATAATGATGCTAATGGTTGTTGCTTGTGCAGGCCAGATAGAGCTCCTAAGTCCTAACTCAAGGTTAACCCTCCATTCGTATCTCATGATTGCTGTCAAGAGTCTCAACTTCAACCCGCAAAATTTGGTAGAAACATGCTATACTACTGAAATAAATTTTTAAATCAATTGGAAAAATAAGAAGTTAGAAGAATTTGAATACATATTTAAGTATATTCAAGTCATTTGGCTCGTTTTTCACAATTTATATATTACTACAAGAATATGCTTAATTCTACTTTTAGAGTTTGTCAAAACTGCAACCAACTAATTACCAACCTATTCACAATCCCATATCTCCTATTCTCAATTTCCCTAATCTTTTGCTATTTTACATTTATTCATTTAAAAAAAAACAGGGAACAAATGCAACCATGATAATGAACCTCCACTTGAACATTCTTTACAGAAAAGAAATGGCAAACTTCCTATTCAAGTTATTTATATTCACACAAAAAACGTCTTAAAGACAACAAAGGCAAAGACAATGAGTGTCAAACATGATGTTCAAAAACACAAATAGGATTTACGAAACACAATCATACTTTTTTTGTCCATTTTGGAAGAAAGACTCTAATGCTATCTGCACAAACATAGGATTTTGATTTTGACCCGTCTACAACTAACCTTTGCTTCGACTAAAATCACACTCCAACTATGGGTTCAGTTCTGTCTTGCACAGCCATACGCTCTGACACATCAGCTAAAGACTTAAGGTTGCATTTAATGAGGGCTTCCACAAAGTAGCATGTCTCATCTTTTGTGTTTCCATCTGGCACATCCACCACGAACGATTCAATCACCAAAGTCCCTGGCCTCCCGTCAATGACCTCTGGATGAAGTGTAATAATCGACGAGTAGTTCTGTACACATTATGAGCAAAGAAATGACAGCAGTTTCATATCATGAAATGACCAATAATAAAAACCAATTATAGGAATAGAACAAAAAACATAGACAAGAAAAAGACCCCATCTCCACAAGGAAAAAACACAAAACTGCATTAACTGTGATTGTTTGAGTAAGATACATACCCGAAGCCTGTGGTCACCACCAACTATTTTTATGCCCAAGATGTGTTCTTCCTCATCAAGAAGTTCTAACCTCTCCATACTTGTGGTAGCAGGAAGTCCAGATCGAACACATACTTCTCTCACACTCCCAATTGCAAGGTCACCTCGCACATAACACTCGCTCACAAACGGTTTGTACTTTTGTGGTTGATCAAACCTCCTCACCAAAGACCATACCTTCAAAAACAAGGAAAACACTAAAAAAACACATTCGGACCTGTAATCATCAAATTTAAGTTCTGGTTGATGCAGAACCCAGCAACCGGTATAATTATCTATATGCATGGCACTTGCAGCTTAAAGATTAAAAAAACCCAAGTTTCTAATTCCAGCACCAAATCATGATCTGGTACCACAACTGTTCTTAGAAAAATAGATACAGGGCCCCTTGTATATCTATCCACACAAGATTACATAACCAGGGGCTATGCTGACCTCCCAATCACCAGAATCCATTCATCTTTTACATATAAAATGTAAGTTTATTTCAAGAAACATGAGTTAGACCTCCTAGTTATAGTCGTCAAAGGAGAAACTTTACGATTCTTTTAACTCTCCAACCAACCATAACGATATATGCTAATCCATCCTTTCCAATATGCTAGTTATTTTATGATTCTTTTAACTTTAATAATGTAAGATAAAAGTAGCAGACCTTAGTTTGACAAAATCATAAACAAATCAAGAATACCTATAAGCTGATTAATATGCCAAAATGCTAAATGACCATCTATTATATGAATGAACCACTAGAGTACAATGCTAAATTTAATCAAGCCAGCTAACATTCTATATCATTTTATTGCAGTGGCCTTTAAAAACAAATTTAAAAGACAATTTTAATATGTCTGTCTTTTAGTCTAGGAGAGTAGGAGTGGGACCAGATGGGTAACCTTATAGTCACAGACTCACAGACGCACCCCAAAAATATTGTCCTGTGTTACCTACATCTGATTCCTAAACAATTTTGGCATATTCCGACCATTCCTAAATTACTTAAAGAGTTTTCTAGTACCTAGAATGAGCCCAAACCTAATAAATGCATCATTGATTGTACCATACAAGTGCCTAATGCACTCTGGTTGTGGGACACCAATTCTTCTGTCATTAGACTTTTGTAACGTAATTAGCTTTGCTTCAAAAGAACATGCTTAACAACACTAAAACAAACAGAAATTATGATAAAAAAAGATCAAATATGCATCAAATCAATTAGATGTAGTGAAAAAATGCGAATTGGCTGGTTATCACTTACGGTAGAATTATGTTCTTACTAAACACAGATTTGCCTTTTGCTAGGGTTCCGTTTCTAACGATTTTACTAGAAACAATAAAGAAATCGATATGTGTTATCATCTCAAAACGCTGATTAAATTCACACACGAGTAAACCTAGCAATCAGCTCTTCGTCGTTATCAGTAACCACATCACAAACCGAAGCTACAGCATATCCAATAGTCGATTACAATACTCCATTTAAACCAATCGCGCATTCATAAACCAGCAAAAAAGTTCAGCTCAGATCCACAAAACAACAACCGACTAAACTAAAAAAGTCTACAACATCGACACAACGATTCACATAGATTTGAGATCTTACAAGATGAACAGGCGCTTTGATGTGCTTAACAAGCGACGAAGTGCACTGATTGCCTCTAACCTCGTGCCTATGGTGTCTCCTGATGTATCCTCGCTCCGACGACTCCGTAGCGTCATCGTGTCCGTTGATCACCATCGGAAGTACTTATGGATAACAACTCCGATGAAATGAGCGTCGATTAAGCGTCGCCGGAAGTTGATCGGTGCGATGAATTGAATCGAAAAGAAAAACTCCGGTGGATTCGTTGAGGTTTTCGAGAGAGAATAATCACATCACCAATTGGGGTTTCCTGTGTGCCTTAATTGGTTTTTGGTTCTTTCTCATCCACATCTCTCCACTCTTCTCTCACTTCACCATTTTCATGTGATATTAAATTGGACATATTATGTAATGACCCCTACACTATCTTCAAATTGTCTATTTGGTCTCTCATAGTTATATCTAATAGTAATTCTATTATACATGAATTACAAACGTTGAGAAATAGTGTCACACGTCTCGCCACGTGACATGGCTTGATTGGACCACGTTTTCAGGTGTTGTGAATTGATTGGAGCCGAACTTATTTTTATTCTTTATGTGTAGATTTTGTGTATAAGAGAGTTAACTATATAGATTAATTTTAAAGAATGTTAACCTGATGGCAAAAAATCATCAAAATGTGTCCTCCATCCGCATGAGTTCGATACAAAGGGGTTTATTTAACTTCTTTTTGTTATTCTTGTTTTTAAAATTCTAATTTTCTTTTGATAGTTTTTAATCAAATTTGTTTTGCTTTGTTATATTTTTTTTGGTGTTTTTTGTTTTATTTCTCAATTTTATTATTTGTCGTTTTTGCTTTAGTGTGTAATAACTTTTTATTTTCTCTTTATGTTATAAAATTTTAAGACGCTCGTTGTATCAATGTACTAAAAAATACAACTCTCTTAGTTTTTTATTTTATAATAGTTTCTTGTGTACTCTTATTACTCACACATGTTTATCTACATGATGTAAATTGTCAATCTCTTAAATAAAAAGAAGACGTCTTACTATCAGCATGTCATCTGGAAACACTAAACCATTTTAATCGGATGTCATAAAAGTTTGTATATTTGTATGTGTGACGTAATGAGATACACTTCGGAATAGATCGAAATCCAACCTTAATGAACCTAAAACTCCAATTCATATATTATAGGATAACGTATGGGCCAAAGACCCAAAGTGCCAAATATATGTAGATAATTTGTACGAATTGTACAAAATTGAATATCAAAGAGGAGTTAGAGGGTAAACGTGAATCTCCAATGGATGTGGATGAAGCATTTGTGATTAGATGTCATCCGGGGGAGGCAGTGGGATGTGTTAATAATGATTTCATTTCTTTTCATTTGCATATTTCTTAGCTATCTTAGGTTATCTAGTTTATAACATTACATATTTACTTATGTCTTGTAATGTCCGTGCTTAACCAAGTGTGTCTAATGATCATGACAACCAAAAGGACACGGTATTGATATCGAGATATAGAGAAGAATCAATTAGGTATGTAGAAGGATGAATATCTTAGTTTTACCGAAGGTTAAAAAATGGTTGTTTGATTAGATGTTTGTCTCGGCGTGGTTAGACTTTATTAGATGATCGTAAGGTAGTAGCGGTGTTTGCTAGTCATGGGCATATTTTTTTGTGTACAACAATGCTATAATAACTCGGAAAGGTGTAGAGCATATTTTCATGCATACAAGCAAACTAATAAGACTAAAAGCATCGTATACATTGATTAATTACCGTTGAAGTTCATTTGTGAATGGTTAAAGTACTTGAAATTTTCTGATGGGTATGCTTTGAATATAAGGTTCGTAAACCTTGGGCTTGTAAGACTTTAAGATTCATGAGTGTTATGTGTTTATTAAGCAATGATTACTCACGATTGCCTTAAGAGTATGACCGATTCTATAATATAATTTGTGACTTGGTTCCCCAAAAAATAAGGGCCCTCGTATTCAAAAGAAATTATCGTGCGTTTTGTTATTATATGGATAATGGAATTTTGAAACGAGAATAATATTTGATAATTGAGTTCCGATGAAATTTTTGATAATTTGACAGGTTATTGAATAACACGACCACATAATTCAAAAAACAAACTCTTCCTAAGTTTCTCTCTTTGATTCATCTAGTGGACTAGCCCTTTTGTGCCTTTTTTTCAATGAAATCAAGTATTAAGTACTCAAGTTTAATATACGATATTTCTTTGATTTATTGTTTTTATTTAAAAAATTTTGATTAGGTTGTTTGTTTAAAATTGCATTCTTGTCAAAAAGGACCTCATTTTTTTTAATCCGATAAAGGCTCGAAAAAACATTAAGCCGGTCTTGCTTAAGAGTAATGATTCTACTTATAATATGGAATACAATAACAAAGTTTTATTTTGTGTTGTATGTTCAAAATAATTACATATTTAAGACTTAAATAAAATTCAGATGGTTATTAATTTAATCATTTGTAAGTTGGAACAAGTCTTTCCACCTGTTTTTCATTACTCAATGAAACACCTAGTGATACATTTAAAAATATTTACCCAAGAATTACCGTGGAGCTAAGCATCGGTACATTCCAAAAGCAACATCGGTAATTTGTTGTCAAGGCACTTGTCCTTAATCCATCAATAAGCATCTGCCGCTAATCTTCCACTAAAACAAATCATTGCTAAGATCTTACTACTCTAATCTTCTTCCTACTCTAATAAAACGGTAAATAAGGGTACCATGTGTCAGCATCACAATTATTCTCACTAATTTTTTCCCGCCTCTCTCTCCTATTAAATAATTACCTTAATTACTAATAAAATTATTTTAATACATTTTAATATATAATAAATTAAAAAAGAAATTTATTATTTATTTCTAAATAATTGGTATTCTTAATAAGTCATTTTTTTCAAAACAAAAAATAATCAAATTTGGGAGTTGTAATAAGAAAACTTTTTAAAAATAACATTTTATACGGGTTGTTTTAGAATAAAATATTTATTTTTTTTAAAAAAATAAAAAGTTGATATCACTTTTTTATTATTTATAGTCATTTTGATACGTAATATTAATCATATCATATTTTAAAATATTATTTTATAATTAATAAATTTATTATATCATTGTTTTATTTATTCAACCCGTGTAATACACGGGTTTACTAAAACTAGTTGATAATATATATATATATATACTAGCTTAGTAACCCCGTGTATTACACGGGTTAAATAAAATGAAATATAAATAAAATAAAAATTATTAATTATAAAATAATAGACTAAGACTTATATGATTGAAATTATGCATGAGTAACAACTATAAGTGATACAACAACAATATAAAAATTTTATTTTATTTTTTGTTTTTTCAAAGATAAATTAAACACTTTGTTTTAAAATAACGCTTTAAAAGATTTTCATTTTTAAAATTTTTCTTACTATAATTCCTTATTTTAATTATTTTTGGTTAATAAAAATTACTTTAAAAAACCAATTTTGAAATATTACCTAAAAATAGTTTTATTTATTTATTTTTGGAAAAAAATCATTTTTTAAAAAATTATCTCTATAGAAATAGCATTAATAAAAAAAATCTCTTTCTTATTTTATTAAAAAGCTAATTATAATACAAAAATAAATAGATAATATTATTAGTAATTAATATGGTTATTTAATAGGAGAGAGAAGCGAGAAAATTTTGATGAGAATGAATGTGGTGATGACAAGTGGCATACTCATTTACTATTTTATTAGAATAAGAAGACAAGAATATATATATATCTCGCTAATTCATTGATGCTTAGTTGTTTTGTAGTGGTTGATGCCTTATCACAAGTCCTTTTCGTATTTTAGAGGTCTAGCATTTTATCCTAATAATGAAAACAACAATACAAGATAATTGCTTTATTTGGGCCATCATTAATTGAATATATAATCAAATCATGTCATACAAAAGTATTGATCTATTCCTAGTCATTTTCTTATAAAATGCACCTTATATAGATTTATGTATTCAGCTTAAAAATAATCTATAACAAAATGTCACTCATCTTTATAACATTTGAACCATATATATTTATATTGAGCTTTTAACAAATCATAAAACATTTGTTTCCTGGCAGTGGCAGAGCTTGAACTATTTCGTAAAGGGGGACGAAATTATTTTTTTAAAGGAGGCGAACTCGATATATATATAAAAATGTACATTAACGGACCAATAGTTTACACGGACTAAAATTTAACACTAGTGGCGGAAAAATAAGGGCCAATAAAACATTTGTTCCCTAGCAGTGGCGGAGCTTGAACTATTCCGCAGGGGGCAAAGCGAAATTACTTTTTTATAGGGGACGAACTCGATATTTATATAAAAAATTTACGCTAACGGACCAATAGTTTACAGTATTAGACTAAAATTTAATACTACTGACGAAAAAAGTAATGGAGACGAACTCGATATTTATATAAAAATTTACACTGACGGACCAATAGTTTACAGTATCGGACTAAAATTTAACACACTGACGAAAAAAGTAGGGGCCAGTAAAACATTGTTCCCTAGCAGTGGCGGAGCTTGAAATTATTCGTAGGAGGTGGGGCGAAATTATTTTTTAGATAGGGTGAACTCGGTATTTATATAAAAATTTACACTGACGGACCAATAGTTTACAGTATCGGACTAAAATTTAACACACTGACGAAAAAAGTAGGGGCCAGTAAAACATTTGTTCCCTAGCAGTGGCGGAGCTTGAAATTATTTCGTAGGAGGTGGGGCGAAATTATTTTTTAGATAGGGTGAACTCGGTATTTATATAAAATTTTACATTAACGGACCAATAGTTTACAGTATCGGACTAGTCTAAAAACCTAACATGAGCACTTTCTTCACATCTTTGTTATCATCTTCTTTTAAAAGTATACCACAATGAAGGTTTCAATTGATCATATTAAGCAACACAAGAATAAGACAGAAACAAAGGGTGAGAAGTGGAGATAAGTAATAGATGAAGGGGTGAAATGATGGTTACATATGAATAGTATGAGAACAAAACAATTTGATTGGCTGAGAGGAGAAGTTAAAAGAATGGTTGGATTTTTGTGGCAAATACGTTTCATTTGACCTCCTCTCTCTCTTTCCACTTTAAGGTTTCCTTTTTCTTTTTGGTTTTTAATTCAGTGTAAGTGACCGCACGGGGAGTTTCTAGACCCTTTTTTGTCGTCTTCCTAGTCTTTAGTTCTTGAACTTTGTATCATTTTGTCTTTTCTCCCATAGATTATTTACGGAAAAGTTTTTTTAAAAAAACACTCCAATATTTTAAATCAACATCCTAATATTTTAAATCAACATCCCAATATTTTAAATCAACACCACAATATTTTAAATCAACATGTATAGTTCCATACACATCGTATGAAGGGGGGTCGTATAAGGCTGTATGTGTCGTATGGGGCTATATGTGTCGTATAGGGAGGTCGTATAGGGCTATACGGGACGTATAACTCTCTAACAGCCCCCTTGAATTTTCTCTCGTACTCAGTGTCGAAATTCGCTATACGCGCCGTATAGCCCTATATGTGTCGTATAGGGGGTCTTATAGGGTTATACGGGGGCATATAGTTCTCTGACACCCCCCTGAATTTTCCTCGTTTTTAATGTACTCGACTCTATACGTCGCGTATGGACCCATACGCGGCGTATAAATAAGTGTCGATTTATAAAATGGGGGTGTTTATTTATTAGGACCCTTACAGAATCCATACTTCCTAAAATTTATGACCACGTCCGTTATTTTTTAATAATTGTCGATATAAGAGATATTAGAATTTTTATTTTTTAGTTAAAGGGGTTCATGACATAAATAATCTTTTGATGAAAGTCTATCGGTCATTTACATGTGATGTGAGATTACATTTGAAAGTGGTGGGAGCATAAGGGTAAAATATTTATAGTGTCGATCACTAATTTAACTGTAACATACTTAGTTTATAACAATAAATGATAATCAAAATTCTATTAGTTGTGTTTTATTTATTTATTATTTTCTTTTGCCAATAAGATTTAGATAAATTGGTCTGTGATAAGATACCCTATGACTTTTTAAAGCAGTGTTTATGAGTTCAAGTCTCATTTATTACAATATGTTTTAAGTGGGTCGAGAGTTTTATCAAAGTAGGCCTTTGAGTGGTGGTGAGATGAGTCATCGGCTGTCTATGTTCGCAGGGCATGCATGGCCTCCCTGGGTTTACCCTGTAACTGTGAAAAGTATTCATTGTTTATTTAAAAAGAAAAAAATGAGTTTTTTGTTCTTGTATTGAGCAATGTAATCCTTGCATTTAAGAGAGAGAGAGAGAGAGGAGAAAAAAAAACTTAAACCTCTTAAATTTATCCGTTGGCCTCATCTTCTTCATCGCGGTCGAGGACTCGATCCTTAATATACTTTCTCTTTTGTTCAAATAATAATTAAATTTTCTATTCACTTTAGTTTAATTTTCTGAGTCTGTATTGTGTAACTAGAAAGGTGCTCACGCAATGTGGCAGGGTGTCATTGTACATCCGACACGTGCATTTTGTATTTTATTATTTTTGTAGTAGTTTTATAAAAGTTTATTATGTTTTGTCTAAACTAAAATTTAAAACACCAAATAAATGGGTTATGCATGACTACATGTACATATAGGCATTAACTTATTGTATGTCACAAATACATATTTGTTTAGCAAAAGAAATTATATCAAAACGTTTAAAAGAAACAAAGGTTAAGTTGTAGTTTCAAAACATTTATAAATGTGATAGATTAAAAATATAGCTGAAATCTTAAAACATATTATGTTTTTTTGGGTTTATGGGTAGATAATATAAATTTTTTTGCAAGTGTTAGTAAGTGTAAGGTTATTATATAACTAATTATATGAAAATTTGTGAATAATGTTATAAATACTATTTACCCTATAAAATGATTATATCTTATGCATTGAATGTAGTAACTGTTTTTAATTTTATGATATCTTAGCTTGAAAATATAAAAGTTGTTAGCATGCTTAAAATACGGGGCAACTTATATACGTATATGTTTAGCTTGTCGGTTTATGGTCCTTTTGCCAAATAATTTTCTTTTTTGGGTAAAGAGTTCATAAGGGCAAGTGCTTTTGTATTACAGAAAATCGGCCCAAATACGGAAAATCAGCCCAAGCATGGAAAAAGTTCATGGGGCCCTAAAATGATCTACGTACAAATTTAATAATGGAAAATGGGCCCAATAACAGATTTGTACAGCAATATCTGTGTTTCTGCTCCATGTAGGAGTATGGATGACGAAATTTGACGAATTTTGAAATGTGATCATAAGTGGCAACCTTACTTGACTCAATTGTTACTTTCATTATCAACGCGGAGACTCTAACGGGTGTGAAGCATCCTTTGCAGGGTAGACCTACGTTGGGAGAATGGGTGTCAAACGAGAAACGGGTCAAACTAAGGTTTAAATCTAGGGTTCTGCTACTTAGGTGTGTTGTCTGTTTCATATTGTGACACCATTTTTGGTATGACAACGACTATAAATGTTATAGTGACACCATTTTCGGTATGACCATGACTATGAGTTTTATGAGACCTAAGATGGTCCCTTTTGTACAAAATACAAAGTAGAAGGGCCCCACTTTGTCCCATGAAAAATTTTATCACTTTCCCTTTAGAGATGAATGTTAGAAAGTTTCAATGAACAAAACCAATCGTCTATGAAGTTATAGGCATGCTACCGTTGGAGTAACCAAGTGGATCAAACCGAAAATATATGCAAACACGTATAATTGTCGTAACTACTTTGACTCTTTTAGTATATTATTGAACTCGACTGATAAAACCAAATAAATAACCCTATATTTATATCAGACATAAAGTAATCAGAATATAACTCGAATACTATTTAAATAATCAACTAGATAAACTAATAATTATCTATTCCAAATAACTAAATAATTTCTAGTTATTTAAATCAAAATTTTGATTTCACACATCGACCTCTTTTAATTTGTTCAAATTAAACCTTAAATTATAAACATGTTAAGACTATATCCTTCATTCACTCCCTAAATCTTGATATTGACCTTCATCTCTCATTTGTATTTGAAATTGTTCATCTTCGCAATCTCTTCTAAACCCCGATCTCAACCCTAGCCACGTCCTAGATCTTCTTGGTTTGAACCCTTAATTTCGATAACAAGTTATTTGGATCAAAGCATGCGTCTTTGACTTCTACTTCTTCCTAGATCATTTAAGCCATCTCTCACCGACCTCCGGCTAAAAATACTAGCTCTTTGTTTTTTTGTTTATACACAACTATTGAACGAAAACCTACCACCACGTTGTTTTATTTACCGCTTTACCTGTCAGATTAATTTTCCCAAGAGAGAACCACCCATTCTTTTTCCTTGGCAAGGAAGAAAAGTCCACTGTTGATCCTATACTTTAAAATCTTCTTAATTACAAATAAACCTGGTTAAGCCTTGATCAATCACATCTGCTAACCTGCTAATGATCGAATCATACTCTTTTACTAACTTGTTTTTTCAATATCCCTTGATCAAACAAGCTATTGTTTTTCATAAAAAAAAAGAAACAACCTTTAATTCATCGGCTTGCTTCTGACTCGAGGGCATTATGACTCGATCTACGTACTAAGCAAAACATCACCTGTACCTTATTTTTAAGCTTGCTACCATGATAGCCACCACTCAAACCCTTTTTTTGTCCCCCTACGTTGTCCAGATTCAAACCTTCAATTTTGAACATGTCATGTTTAGATCCTTCAGCTACATCACTACATCACGGTTGAAGCATGTTATGATTTGAATGGACACTTGTTGGATTGGACTAGTAACCAAAAGAGTACTATTTTCTTTGTTTCTGGCTTCAAATCGGTTTGGTTGATCAAAGATGGTCAACATCGGTTTTTGGGCATACTTGTTTAATTTAAAACCGGATTTCAAGAAGAAAAAGACTAGTTCAAACCGGTTTGGTTGATCAAAGATGGTCAACATCGGTTTTTGGCCATACTTGGCCATACTTTTCGGTTAAGTACGGTTTTGACTATAGCTTCAAATCGGTTTCAACTGAGGGGTTTACAAACCTTTTTCAAACTTACAGTTCAATTAAGGTCTGAATTGGTTTTGTTTCGGGCTAAAACCGGTTTTGTTTTACAAACTTTTCTTCACCTCTAGATTTCGTTTGTCGACTATTTGGTAGGATAGGTGCCATATATATATATATATTCCGGTTCACAAACTTTTCTTCATCTCTAGATTTGCGTTTGTCGACTATTTGGTAGGATAGGTGCCATATATATGTGTATATATAGGGGAGAGATCAAATGAAAACCACACTTATATTTGAAAACCATAAAAACCACTTTCAACCAATCAAATTTTTTTCTATTTTAATTTTTATGGTTTTAACTAAAAGGATAGTTTTGTAATTGTAACATCATTTAATTTTAGTAATTATCTAATTATTTACACTCCTTGATTACTCATTGGTTAGTTAATTTGTTGACAAATTCATTATCTCATTTCTCCTTTTAATATCATAAATAAATTATTTTATATACTATTCAAATATCTTCTCCCTCAATGATTTATATCAACGTAAATTAATCTAACTATTCACGAAAGAATCATAGTTGGAAATCTTAAGTTCAGATCATCACTATCGTTAACCAAACTCATTTGGTGTCATCACAAAGCAAAAACATGAAGTGGTGGGTAAGATCATCAAAAAAAATTATAGATCCATCTTTATCTTTTTCTAGTTTAAAATCATGGTTTGTCAATCTCATATTGTTGATGATATACACTTCAATCATGATTTTTGAGATTTTCACACTTGTTTCCATCATGATTATTAATAAATTATATCAAAATAGGGATGAAATCATGAACTTGTAGTACATGTAAAAAACACACACCCTAGTATGTTTTTTGGTGCTTTTGATGAAGAAGATGAAGATTTGAGACCTAACAAGTTATGTATATGGCTTACGTATACGTAACAAAAGCAAAAGTCGTCTTCTAAATAAATTGGTGATGATGATAGAAGTTGTTTTCATCCCATTTTTGGGTTTTCTATATTTAACTACAAGTTACATAGAGATTATGGGTCGTGTATATGTAACATCGAGTTACATATAACCCATAGTTTTACATATGTAACTTCTTAGTTACATATACGTAACTAGAAGTTTTTAGTTCTAAAGTTCTCAACCCTTCTTTCCTATCATTTCTTTCTTAGTCTTTTTTGTTCAAATTATGTTTACATATACGTAAGCCAATGCTTACATATACGTAAGCATATAGGTTATATTTATGTAAAAGTCATATATGTCATAGATTACTTCCATGTAAAAATCATATATGTAACAAATGTTTATTATTGTATGTAGTTGGAGGTGATTATAGGTTTACAACATACGTATTTTATTTATAAGCGTTGGTATGTTTATATGATATAAAATTATAATTATTTGTTTATCTTTTTGTAGTGTGGATGTGAACTCGAAAGGAAATTAATGACGCTGATGATAACGGGTTGAAAAAATGATATGTTAAAGATGATGACGGGTCGAGCAACTATCAAAGAGTATGATTTTATACTCGAAAAACAAATGAACAAGACAACATTCTTATTACATATACGTAACACTACTGTTACACACATGTAACACTATTTGTTACTTTTCTTCTTCTTATTTTTGGTGACATTTCACTTGCATTTCCATTGATTGTAACATGATTTTACATATGGTTTTTGTAAAAATATATATTATATGTCATGTATTTCTTTTATTTTACATATTTGTCAGTGAATTGGTTACATATGTGCACCAATATAAGTTACATATATGTATCTTAATATGTTTTTTCAGTCTTCTACTTTTGGTGTGTTTATTACCATTGAATATATATAACTAATTAAACTTATTTATGCGTAATATAACTTATTTTAGTTTGGAGAGAAAAGTGTAACAGGATAAACGAATGAGAAATAAAAATTAGGAAAAGTTGAGTGGATTGGAAGAAGAATGAAGAAACAAAATTTATGGAAAGTTACTAATTTATTTTGTTGGTTTGTCTAAAATGCCCTTTGTATTAAAAACTTGTCTTATAAAGCTCACATAATTACAATCATGCTACTATTATTATTAACCCTTGATTAAATATGATTAATGGTTAGATGTTGGTTTTCATAATTTTCATTTATAACATGGTTTTCATTAGAACCCTCCCCTATATATATATATATATATATATACATGTATATATATATATACATGTATATATATACCTATATATATATACATGTATATATATATACATGTATATATATATACCTGTATATATATACATGTATATATATGTATATGTATGTATATGTATATATATGTATATGTATATGTATATGTATATGTATATGTATATGTATATGTATATGTATATGTATATGTATATGTATATGTATATGTATATGTATATGTATATGTATATGTATATGTATATGTATATGTATATGTATATGTTATATGTATATGTATATGTATATGTATATGTATATGTATATGTATATGTATATGTATATGTATATGTATATGTATGTGACAACCGCCCATTTTGACCCGAATCGTTTGTCAATAATATATTGTGATTTAAATTCATACTTTTTTACAACCTAATTAATTATAGGTTTAAGAGATTCTAAATATTATTAATGAGTTTTTCTTAATTGGACTTATAAAATTGTAGTGGTAACTACAAATTTTAATTACTAGAAATAAATAAACAAATTATAAAATTTACAAGCTTTATAAAAGTTGTAAAGACTTATAAATAATTAATGTGATTAATCTTATGAGTACAATGTCTAATTTGTAATTTCTGAAACTTAATATAGAAGTTTTAACATAAATTAATAACTATGCAAAACATCAGGGACCAAAGGTGAAATTTCGTTTAAAAACCCAAACCACCCAAACCCCTTTCCCCGTCTGCTTTCTGTGACCGGCCAAACTCCGGCCACCACCTCGGCGGTCACCGAAGCCCATAAACCACGCGTTTCACTCAAATTAATACTATTAGTTCGTTCAAAATTCTGTTTCGAACCCATAACCAACTTCAATTCGGTGTTAATGTATGCTATGAAACTTTTCGAATCAAAACCAAAACCATATTCAAACCAAACCGTTTCAGCTTGTTTTAGATCAAATTAACTAAATTAAACGTGCGTTATCATTCCTGAAATCATTATGCAATCGAAGCTACCCATTATTGTTCTTAAAGGTTGTTAATAATTGTGAATTGAAACTGAAACTATGAACAAAAGAAATCATAACTCGATCATATTCGACAGTTACAATTGGACCTAGTTAACCGGGGGAATACTCCTAATCGATCCAATTTAACTTTCTGTAACATCTATTTCATTCGAAACAAGCACATACACCATGTTCGATTGCCCTCTTCACCTTCGACTTGCAACTCAATCGAGGTCTATGATCGAAGCGATATTAATCGCAATTGATGGAAGGCTTTTGCTTATCGTCGACTCTATATTCTATCTGCAAGTTTAATTTGATTTTTATTGAAGATTGATCGTTCATCTTCGACCTACGGCCGCGACCATGTTCTTCACATTGTTTGCATTCAATTCGACTTCAATACGGGTAAATGAACATAGTTACACACTCGAAATCTTATGAACATCAAAAGCCCTAACATCAATTTTGTTATCATAATCATCTTGATGTTCAATTTGGATTCAATTTAATTTTTGGGTTTATGTGGAATTTGGGAATTTCGGCAATTAATGTTTTTAAACATTTTAATTGAACTTCTAATCAAATATGGGCTTCTGCCCAACTGGCTACACCATCATGTACTCACACAAGGACCCGGGTTCGACCCCGGGGACCCTCATTCTTTTTAAATATTTGTTTTTTTAAGTTTCTTTTAATTGCACAATATTTTAGTATATTGTTTAGTTAGAATTATAATTACTTTGTTAACTAAAATATTTCTGAAATTATTAAGCTATTTCTTAAGATTTTAAAAACTTATAATTCTTAAATTTAGTTATTTTTAAAGAATAAAAAGTTATAAAAATATTATTTAGTCATTTATGTTATAAATATATTATAGTTTAATGATTATTTAAATAATTAACTAAACAAATGATAATTTAAATATGTTAATGTTTTAATTAACTATGTTATATCATAAATAGTTAATAAATCTACTTCTTAAACTTTTAATTAACTTATAAAACAACATATTATGTTTTATTCTTAAAGATTTGTATTATAAGATCTTTATAATAAATCATTTAAAAAGTTCAAAATAAGATAAAATGATTTTAAGCAATTTTAAAGGCATTTAATAAGTATTCAATTAATCACCTTTATCAAATTTTTAAATAATTAATTACTGAATTATTTATCTCTTTTCACATATCATATTTAATCATTATTAATTCAATAAGTTAAAACCTTGAATCTTATTTCTAATTGATTGATTCCAACATTATGAACCCAAAACATAAACAATTGTTTTATTTTATTTTGCTTGATTTATTTGTTGAAAACCCCTAAATTCCAATGGAAACCCTAATTCATATTTAGTCATTAATCTTACATTTATTCTAATCCTAAGACATATAATCTTAGGTTGAATCGTGAAGCAAACGTTGGGGTACTTTTATCTTCATATTGTTATCTTTAGTGCACTTTAGCACGTGAGTTTCCCATGTGAGTTCTCCATGTCCCTTTTTTTACTTTATTTCACACCTTTTAGGGTGAAACATGTTAACGTTATAAACTTACACATGTAAACATCTTGATACTTGTAAATGCACATGCAATTCATCTTTACCTTTTTGTCATGGTAATTTTTGTTATTGTAAGTCTTATATGAGATACATATTTTGTTTACAATCATTAACTATTGCTAGCCTGGCGACGTCTTAGATCTTTGGGCCTGACAAGCCTATTTGGTGCTAAAGTCGATGTATTGCCGACTCCTGATGACGTATGCTTGTTCATCATGGGAACCAAGTACACTTAGCCAATCTTATATACTTGTAATCAATTCGAAGTTTGTTTGTAACTGTATGTTTTCTATAAGCTTGCTAACTCATAACCATGGACATGAATTGCTACTTGTAACCCTCTTACGTATATATACTTATGCGTGTGTTTAAACCATGGGAACTCACCAACTTTATAGTTGACCTTTATTTTTTTAACATGTTTCAAGTTTCCTCCTTGAAGATCTTCTTGTGCTCATATAGGACTTGGACCTAGACTAATTGAAAGACTTATGTATTTGGTTGCATCTTGATTGTTTGGTTGCATCTTGATTGTTATATTATTATCTTATTTGTCTTGTAATATTTAATGAATAATGATATTTAATAATATTTCAACTTAATTAGTTCTATGTGCTATGAGCAATCGTCTCCTATTCGTCCGTCCCGATAATTCCGCCGTCGGTCGGGGTGTGATAATGTATATGTATATGTATTGTATATGTAGATGTACATGTACATGGTACATGTACATGTACATGGTACATGTACATGTACATGGTACATGTACATGTACATGGTACATGTACATGTACATGTACATGTACATGTACATGTACATGTATATGTATATGTACATGTATATGTATATGTACATGTATATGTATATGTATATGTATATGTATATGTATATGTATATGTATATGTATATGTATATGTATATGTATATGTATATGTATATGTTATGTATATGTATATGTATATGTATATGTATATGTATATGTATATGTATGAAAGTTACATGAGTTGAGCAGTTATAAATCTAATTCAAATGAATCTTTACAGTAGTCTAAAAATAAAAGTAAGATTTGTTGTTAAAAAAGGTTCTAATATAGAGACGCCCACTTGAATAAATCGACACCTCCCTAGACGTTGCGTATGAGTCCATACGCGGTGTATAACAAACTATGACACGTCAGCATAACGATCTTGGGTTCTGACATTTCTCTGACCTACAAGTCGAAAATTGTCACACCTCGACCAAAGCGGCAGAACATGTCGGGGCGCAACTAAGATTGTTCAAATGCACATGACACTATTAAGTGACAATATTTAATCAAATCATTTATTTCATAACATGTTCTTACAAATACAAGAAAATTAATAGATCTTAACTAATAACCTAACAGTCCAAAATATAGTAACGTCTTTAAATCTTCAATCAACCGACAATCAAATCTGTAGCATTGCATAAAATATGTTTTGTCAACATGTATGTTGGTGAGTAATTCCATGACTTTATAAATATAATATAAGGCAATAATCCACAACTCAAATATGTGAAACCGTAAATAAAAGCGACAATTGAGGTATATAGATCATAAATAAATGAGACTCCTTTCTAATTGATAAAACTACCATATTACAATGAGGAGTGTATAATCATACTTATTGAGGATGAGGATGAGGCTAACCGATCAAAAGCAATAAACATGTAGCAATTAATCATATGTGGTATATAATATACAATTGGACAATTATTCTAAGCAACACATAACCTAGAGGTTGTGGGTTGAGGATCTAGATGTTAAATCATTTTTTTGGTTGAGTAAGTATGCTTGCTACCCTCAAAGTATAGAAGAGAAAATGGGGATGGAATTACTCACTTGGAAAAAAATGACGTTGATGAATAAACTTAGAATAAAATCCTCAAGTAAGCGAGTCCAACGGTTTAACGTGCGTATCCTAGATTGAAAGATCTTGAGTAAGTATTGAGTCTTGAAGATAAAATATAAATGATATAAAAGTTCATAAAAATAAGGCTTAGGTTTTCGGGAGTTTTACTTATATTTTACAAAGTGTGTTTAAATAACGTAAGTATAAAATGAGTTTTACAAGAAAACGGGTCCTTGATGTTTAGTTTTATTCAACCATTGTTAAGTTTTACATAAGGGAGTTGGTTTAGTGCTAGTGTGCACGATCCCGTTAATGTAAGCATCAAGATCCGACTTACACTCTCTTAAACCCGAGTTTGAGACTTTAATTAATAAAGAAATTCGCTTAACCCGATCTTAGTATAAAACAAAGTTTGGTTTCGTCATATCGTAATCTTATTAATATAATTAATATAAAGTGAAACATAAGTTAAAAAAAGTTAGAAAAGATTTTTTTGCTGCTTTGAACGGTGACTAGCTCGTTAAGACGATAAGTTCGACTTTTACTCGGGTTTATTTTTACCCGAAACTTGGTTTGAGCTAATATTTATTCTAACACTTCCAAAATCTTAAGTAATATGAGTAATATAAAGTAAAACATAACTAAAAAGATAGGTTGAACTTTTGGTGGTTTGAACATTGACTAACTCGTTAAAACGAGTGTTCGGTTTTACTCGGTTTTTTACCCGAAACTTGGGTTCAAGCCAGGATTTATTCTACGCCTCCATATAAACCATATAATAACTAAAATATCAATAAAAACTCAGATTTAAAGTGTTTGATGTAACATGATCGTTTAAAAGTTATTTAAAGTGCTTAAACGAGCGTTCGGTTTGGTTCGGTCTTTGACTCGGTATGAACCCGAGGATGGTTAACACATTTCCAAAACCATTGAACTAAAAAAATAAGGTAAAATTTCCAGATCTAAACTCAAACAAGAAAGTTAAGCGAGTAAACTTTTCGAAAACGACCCAAACGGGTCTAAAATGCATAAATATGAGTTTGAATGCCCACAAGCCTTAAATAAAGATGAAATGGTTTTGTAAACATAAAATAACTTAGAAAAACTAAAAATATCCAAAAACACATACCCGAAATGATTTGAAATGCAAGATTCGGTTCCGTTGACTTTTTAAAGTCAAACTTAAGCAAAATTAGCTAGAACAACTTACAAGATCAAAACTTTTGGGAGAAGAAGATGAAAATGTGCAGGTGAAATGGTTGAGAATGAGTGGTATTTATAGAGAAAGATTAGGGTTTGAGGAAATGGGTAATGCGTTTGTCCGGTGGGTAAAATGGTGCACTTTGATTCTTTTATTTAAAATTAATTTTGATTTAAATAAATTATGACCAGATATAAAAATATGTTTGGAGGGTTCTAGAATAATTATGGGTTAGGTCTTGGTTTGTTTGGATGGTTAAAATATGAGTCCGGACCTTAAACGAGCTTAAACGAACAAAAAACTGATTTTGCTTAAACGAACTGTGGGTCACGTCACGACAAGTATGAACCATGATTACATTATAAACTCCATCATTTTATTAATATTCAAAAATCTGAAGACCAAAACGAGTCGGGTTTACAATACAGAATAACAAATACAAAGGTAGTCGAAAATGACGAATGTCACAAAAATACTGAAAACGTGAAAAATTAATGGGGGTTGTCAGAGGGTTATATGTCCCAATAACCCTATACGACCCTCTATACGACACATATGGATATACGACGCGTATAACAAATTTCGACACCGTCTACGAGAAAAATTTTAAGGGACTGTCAAAGGGGTTATACCCCGTATAAAGCTATATAACACGTATAGAAGATTTTGGATGTAAATTTATACTTTTGGAGATGATTAAATATCCATGCCCTTAAATAACATAGATGACGCCACTAAATATATGACACGGAACAATTTAGCGGACTAACATGCAAGTCGCTTAGGCATATGTGTGTATGTTTATGACACGGAACAATTTCTGGTCACTTGAGCAAAGTTAACTTTTGTATTGTGACGTTTTAAAGTAAAATACATGTTAAAATTAATGTGTAATATTAGCACTCTCATAATAGCAAAAATAAGGGATTTGACCCACTAAATTTTATAGGTGGTAGATTGTAAATAAATTATTACTTGGACAAAAGAAAATTAGAAGAAAGTTTTTTGAACTAATTCAAATTAGTATTTTCTTTCCACCAACGTTGGATAGAAACTTTAGAAGAAATAAATTATAAAATATTTTTTAAACAACTTGTTTCACATAAAAAGATGACACTAATAAATATTATGCAAGAAAAAGAGCCTAAAATTAGACTATAAGAGTTCATAGCACCGAAATAGGAATTCCATTCAACATGAAAGTGTAGTCTACATGGGCGAAAACATTTCATGACACCTTAGCATAAAACAGGAAAAGAGTACCCAAAATTAGTGCATGATTTAAACCACAATTTGATTGATTTTGACATGACTTTGCAAATTTTTTTAAAAAAACATCAGTCAATTCATACACACTCTAAATTTACTAAAATATCGACGAACTCACACACCCATTAAATTTACTAACAGCTGTTAAAATTCTCAATTTGCTAAAACTTCCCAAATCAACTCCGGATCATAAGAAGGCAATCGTGCAAGCGAGCATCCTTCTACTTCCAACTCACCAGTCTCCTGGCCCGCGACCTTCGACTCACCAGACACTGAACGCCGCGAACTCTCTTCCCTCCAAAACCCGTCATCAGATACACCAGATGACGTCATCAACTCATCCCCAACGCGCGATCCAGAACAACAATATTCAGTTTTCACAACGCCTTCGCTCTCTCTCTTCTTCTTATTCCTCCTATTAGCCTTCTCTCTCCTCACCTTCTCACAAATAGCCTGAATCTTGGCATCAACAGCACTCTTAAGAGCATTCAACCTCTCTTCATCCCCAATCAACCCTAATCGACTCGGGTCCTGTAAATTCGGAAAATTCAGCTTCGCGTATTCACCTCGTAGCTTATACGCGGCTCGATCATAAGCATAAGCCGCGGCTTCAGCCGTCTCATAAGTCCCCAACCACACCCTCATTCTATTCTGAGGTAGTCTGATCTCACCCACCCATTTGCCCCAATGCCTCTGCCTCACTCCTCTGTAAAGCTTTTTCTTATACGGGTCGGTGCAATAATCCGAAAACCGATTAAACCCGCTTGTGGGTTTCACATGTGAACCTGATACCCCTGTTTTCGCCATGTTTTGCTCTGAGAATTTCTGTAACAAATCTCTCTGTTTCAGGTAAACCGAAGACCCAAGCGGCTGACGAATAGAGGCGGAGGATATCGACGATGAACAACGAGTGAAGATCGAATCGAAGGTGTTTCCACCATCTCCGCTTAAAATTAGATTTGACAGAGATGATCCAATGTCGTTGTTCAGGTTTTTGGTTGCATGACGGGCAATTAGATGTTACTGAAGAACAATTGGAAACAGGGGAAAGAGTGAATGACGAAACAGAGGACTGTTTTCAATAGATTGATACAGTAATCTAGCAAAAGATCATTATAAATTTGAGTTTGATTGAAGAACAATAGGAAGAATATGCTGAGTATAAGAAGCTTTTGGGGTTTGATTCTTTGTTTCTTGGTGGTGTATTTATAGCTGCAAAATATGAGGGTTTTGGATGGTCCATGTGATGACAAAAAAATCTGAGAGCTGTAAGTAAAACAAAATAAATTATTGTTATGATTAATAATATTAATAATGAGAAATTTAATTATTATTTATGGGAATTTGACTTTTTACGAATGGTATAAAGTGTGATGAGTAATTTCTGAAATTATTGAATAGAGATCTGAAGTTTAGAGGTAATGTGATTTTATAGGAAAATATGTGAATGTTAATGATTTAATAAATAAGAATTTAACTTCTAAATTCTTACATAGTCTTAGAATAAATACAAAAAAGAAATATAGGATAAACTGTAAATTTAAATAGATACAATTAATTAAAAGATATATGAATGTTTAAATAACTTTTGTTTGAAATTATAATGAATAAAAGAAAAAGAAAAACAATGTTAAACTCTGGAAATCTAAAGAAATTTAAAAGAATTGTATTGGATAAAGAAATAAAAAGAAAATATACGTACTAGGGAGCGAGTTGTAAGATCATTCACAAGCCACACAGTTGTTATTGCGAGAATTGTCAAAGATCTTTTTCTCTCCTATGTCCTCTATGTGTACACATATAAGGATTATGACTTCTCAATAGATACCTTGAAGCTACCCTATACGCTAAGCTAATCTTAAGCCCTATCCTCTGTCGTGGTCTTCATGAAATTTGATTCTCCATTTTGTCCTACCGCATCGTGTACCAAAGAATCACCCAAAACTTACCCTTCATCCCCACTTCATGGGACCTCGCAAACCCACTTTGAACTTTGAAGTAACTAACAATGACTTCATTTTATCCATATTACATCCTTAGATTATATCGGTCTCCTATACCGGATCTTGTGATTGTTTGGACATGATCTAGAGTCATTTAAGTATGTTGTTTATTATTTTAACAAGTCATCGGTCTTAAAAAAGAGACTTGCAAATAGCAAAATAGGAATTTAAATTGTTAATGTGACCACATAATGTTTTCTAAAGCTATGCATACACAAAATTACTCATTCAAAGAACAATTATGACTGAAGTTACCCAAATGTTTAATTTGTAGTCACCTAACCAAATTGGTAGTATGAAGTTTGGCCAAAAAAGAAATCTTTTTTTTAATTAAAAGAGTGCTCATTTTGATTTTGTTTTTGATTAAAAGAGTGTTCATTTTGCAACGAGCTAAATATATGTATCCGGTTTTCTTGGTCTAACCTAATTAAATTCCTTAAAATAAAAAACCCAATGAAACCAAACTAAAAAATTAATCCCATTCGATTTTAAACGGTTTCATTTTGGTTTAGTTTTTGATTTAATCGGTTTATAGTCGAATATCTAGTTCCCCTAAGAAAGGAAATATCTTTAGGTTCACAAGTGATCTCATTTTTAGTTGTGCACTTGTGCATAAAAGTGAACCTTTTTGCTCTTAAAACTTAATAAATAATAAAAAAGTAAAGTAGAAGAGTGTCACGCCCACGCGTAGATGTGGTCTCCATATGCTTTTATCATAGGGTGGTATGGGAGATTTTGGCTTCCACTCCTTTTTCATCAATCTTTTTTCTAAAGCTGACGAATTAAATGTAAAAGAGTCTAAAATTTAAGTTTTGGACCAATGTACAACTCTATATGCTTTATGTATAATATAAAGTTGCATCTTTTATAAGGTTTTAGTTTCTTAGAAGATTCGTTGCTTTTGCTACGTGTTAGTGTGTTACAACATTTTGTATTGATAAAAATATGGATATAGTAATTTACAGGTAGATAACTTGTCAAACATGTTTGTATCTCTATGGTCATGAGACACAATTATTTTACATCTCTTCAGAAAATTATTGAAACGTATAGAATTGATCAAGTTTAGAAAAATAGAGAGAACATGCAAAAATAGAGCAAACATTAAAATAGGATAGTTTTTGGGTTTAAGTCCCACCGATGAAAAAAAAAGAGTTTTAGGTTGTATTAGAAAGTTTTCTAACCTAAGATGAGTTTTCTTCTAAATGGTGTATTAGGTTCGGGCTTGATGACAGGAGGATGTATGAGCTTCTTTTTGCAGACGTGTCTGTTTAGTCCCCCAAGGTTCCGTACTCGAGTAGCGAAGATTATCAAGTGAGTCGGTAGTTCATCAATGATTCAATTATTTGTTTAGAATGTTCTTTTCCATACTTAATTATAAAAATATTTTGTAATAAACATGAATACAAACATGTAATTATATATGTATGTGTGAATTCAACTATGAATGAATAGTACTAATTATATTTTGTTTAAAAATTGCTTTTCTAGTTAAATTTTAATTGCGTATTTATATTGTTTTGATTAATTTTGTTACAGCAGGTTTTTATTTGCTTTTTATTTTTTCTGTTTTTATATCCGTCATTATTTTATTATTTAGTTTTTTTATTCTTTTAATTTACGACATGTAACCCAGTTGTGTTATTTATGTTTTTCTTTTAACTTTTTTGATTATTTTGTTTGCGTCGGGAGGTAGTCATTCTGATGTGTGGGTTACAACTAGTATATATGAACATGTAAGTTCGTGATTATTTTTATCATATATTTGGACTTTTTATATGACTTGTTGATTGTCTGGTATGCTACATATAATTTTTATTTTTAGGACATATGGTTAACTATTGTCAAGCGATACTTTGGTTTAAAACATACGGTCATTTTTTTCTTATGTAAAGACAAAACATAGATCTATTACAATAATGTCTTAAGAAAAGTCTATGCATATTAAAGAAACAAACTATAAATGCAAATAATGTAACGATATAGACATAACATATGGTGTTGGAGCTAAATTCAAAAGCTAAGTTAAGCTTTAAAGCATCTAGTGGAGTTGATGTTTACAAGGTTGTTATCTAACATTTTCAACACCCACGTTTATGGTAGTAACAGGTCATACTTCAACTTTCACAAAAATGGTGAGACAAACGAAATTAACAAGTTTGAAAATCATACCACTAAAAAGGTTTCAAAGATCCTTTGCCATAATATACGTAATAGATATCGAGTTCTGTTAGAAAGTTTATTTATCAAAATGAATGTTTTAAAAAGTAATATTTATCAAAATGGGTTTTTATTTAAAAAAAATCTTACTCATAATTTTATTAGATATACAAAATTTATTATTCAAATAATGTTATTCAAAAAGGGTTAAAATAAAAAGTTTCAAAAAAATCAATTTTTTTGACCTGCCAATTAAAAAAATAGTTTTTAGTTCTTCACAAATGTTTTCTCAATGCCTTTTTTAATTTCAAATAATACATTAATATTTGAGATGTACTAACAAGTAATTAATATATGCATCACAAGTTTTGTTTTATTTTATAAATAGTTTTATAAAAAAACTAATGGATCTGTCATAGTTTAAAACAAGTTTTGAAATGTTCTATAGTTCTGTTATAAACGTTATGTGATGTTTGTACTTTTTATATCAATAATTCTTATAATTTTTTTTAAAAATTTTACAAAAATTTGTGTATTTTTAGTTTTTGAACATATATACTTTTTGGACACATTTATATAAAATGTAATCGAAAATACATATGTATTTAAAAAACGATTTATCGTGTTCAACAAAAAAATTACATGGTTTTTACATTTTTTGAACACATATTGATTTCACTATCATAGTAAATATTTAACATTATAAAGTTAAGTTGTTGCTTTTCTACTATTTAAATAGATATGTAGTAAAATTTCACCTAACAATAGTAGATAAAATGAATGTTATACGTCTCAAATATTGATATCAGTCTTTTGTTTTTAAAGGGTTTTAAGAAAATATTTGTGAAGAACTAACAACATTTTATTTTAAGAGAAACTTTAATATTAAACTTTAATAACATTATTAAATTAAAACTAAAACTTTTTTTGTCTAATAATATTATGAGCGAGAAAATAAAAGCTTTTAATGAATACCCATTTTGACAATTACTTTTAAAAAGCACATATACAATTAGTAACAACATCATTTTAGAAAAAAACTCAAAAGATATCTTTGTTCTAACTCGGTTCGATGGGTTCAAATATACTTATGATTTTACTTATTTGTCTTATGTACAAAAGGACCCACTTCACTCCCACCGCTTCTCTTTATACTCAAGTACAGTACCGTGTATTGGTATATTCCTGAATGAAAGCTCGTACATCAGCCTGTCACCGTTAATCCCGAGCACCACTATCATAAAAAACTCAATTTAAGTGAGAAAATCGTATGACACAACCCGAAACCCTAGTATTCTAGATACTAACTAAAAATATATGTGGATAATCTCATTAAATTCAAAAAGTGGATTGGTGATGGGCGTATTGAAAAGAAAGAAGAAAGAAGGGTTAGACGTGTCCATCTTCCATGTGAAATCCAAAGTCAAACTATCTACCTTTTACCTTTACACCTATTCTCCCCTCATGCTTACATTTTTCAATTTACAAGTTATAACATTTATTCAAAAATATATGATTTTTATCATTTGGACGGATGGCTTACTCGTACAACTTATATTTGTGTCATAATTAGGTTTATTGTCCATCGCGCGTTACCGTGGTATTGTACGTGATGTGATAAAATATAGATTACAATCGGCTCGAATTGTTTCCGAACTAATTTTACGTCAATATGTAGAGTAACTCGAATTTACACCGTTGAACAAAAACATTTAATATTTGACCTGACTCATTTTCAAACAAAAATAATACATGCCGAAACATAGACTTACAATTGCTCCGACATTTTTTGAACTAACTTTACGTCAATACGTATAGTAAATGGAAAAGTATTATATTGACCCTACGCATTTCCAAAAAAACCAATGTCGAAACATAGGTCAACTCAAATTGTACATAAAAATAAGCACTAAAACGTTTATATTTGACCCAACTAATTTCTGAATAAATATTACGTCAAAACATAGACGTATGTCGAAACGTAGACAGTCTTAAAGTGTATAGAGTTAAGCGTGGAAACGTTTTATATTTGACCTGAGTGGTTTCTAATTACGTCTAAACGTAAACAAACTGAATTTATATTGTATAGGGTAAACCGGAACTTTAAAAACTTAAGAGGGTTAAAGTAAAATTTTATAAAGTTTCTAAAAAAATAACAGAGGCTGAAAGTGTAAAGATTGAAAGTAGGAGGGGAAGAAAGACCGATGGGAAACCCCACCGACCTTTCTTTTTAAGTATATATACAATAGGTTTCTGAATTTAAAATTAAAACCTCTGATATATATATATGTATATGTATGTACGTATATATATATGTATATGTATGTATACATACATATATATATATGTATATATATACATATATACAATATATATATATATGTATATATATACATATATACATACATACATACATATAATATATGTATATATACATGTATATATATATTATACATACATACATACATACATATATATATAATATAGATATGTATATATACGTATATTATATACATATATACATACATACATACATATATATATATACATACATATATATATATATATATATATATATGTATGTATATATGTATCTCTCCTATTCTAAAAAAAGGGTAATTGTGGTTGTCACATGGCATATTTCTAGACCCAATTTTGACACATGGCATCTTTTTGTAAATCCATTTTTTCATTTTCCAGCCCATTCTAATCAGCCTATTATGATACACGCGGACCCTATTCTTACCCACTAACCCGACCCATTTATCTTCCCCCTTCTCAAAAGTAACAAAACCCTAAAATCTTCTACTATCGCTTCAAATCCGATCAAAAACATCCATCTTCTTCGCAAAATCTCTTCCGAATCAAAGGATTTCCTCATCAATTCCATTGTCGTCCGTCAACCTAATCGCTATGAATCGGTAAATCCTTTAAATCTGTATTATTACCGTCGTTTTATACATTTTTTTGGTTGTAACCTCTCTGTGTGATTAAACACAATGTGTTTTTATTGAAATCGTGTGTGCTTATTGAATCTGTATCTTCAAATGTTGAGCTTTCTGAGTTTGAAGATATTCACTATCAAGTGTGTTTAGATTGATTATTTACTTCGTATCTGCTTATTCTTTGCATGTTTGTTAATCGTTATATGTTGCTCTTCCTTTATTTCATCGACATAAGATGGACAATTCTTCTTTACACAACTTTTACTTGATAAAGAATCTGTCATTGTACCTTGATATTAACAAAAACTCATTAGAAGCAAAAAATGAACCAACTGTGAATTCATCGATCTACAGCAACAACATATCTAACGTGAATGTTTTTGTACATTGATATTAACAAATATTTATAGTGGGCTTACAACTCATTAGATCATTATTTCATTGAACGATTGCTTTTAAAACAGATACTTTCTTGTGCTTCTGTAATTGTTTCGAATTACATTATATTGTAATCCTTTACAAAACAGCAAAACATAGTGTGTTTGGTACTTTTGTTTGAAAATTCTGTAAATGCGAACATTGTTGAATGGTTTTTGCGATGGATGTGGACAATTTGGATGATTTTGTTAACATTTTCACAGTTCACTGATTAAAAAGTAAAAATATCTCTCTTTACCAAAATACCCAAAATTGTAAGAGTTGCTTATGTAATTTTTGGATGTTCATTGATACACCATACCAATATTTCAAATCTTCATCTAAGCCATCATATAAATGAATCAATATATTATGGTGATACATAAATTCCGGTTATATAGATTAGATAATTCTTGGATTATTTGTTAAATATATAATATCTACTAATATTGTACGTGTGTGGTTTATATTGGTGATACGTACATCAATAGGAAAACAACATATTTTAAATAACAAAGGTTCATTATTTAAGGTTTTGGTTAGAGTACCATCACATTAAGGACTGTCTACCAATTTTTTTGTAATTCAAGGGACTCCCCTTCATACCCAGAAAATTCAGGGACAAATAGTTATAGTTAATTTATTATATAATCCGCCACTTCTATGAGCAAAGTGAATTGCTAAAAGCAATCCTCACGAAACTTATAACTAGAAATTCCATCAATAGCTACAAACTGAATCATAAAGACTCAAGAAACTTTTCATTATTTTAATTGTTGATCTGATTGATCATATTACTAGGTCCGCATTGGGGGTTTTCAATCATACAGACAAGTCCATCCTCACCATACTTCATGATCCTTCTGCTGATGTTCTTGTGAGTAACATATATACATTTATTCTGAAATACCTTTCTGCATATTATACTCATTTTTATTTTATGATAATGTTATCCTATTTATTAATTTATTTTCACAGCCGTTGCATAGTTCCTTCTTCCATATTATGGCTGCCAATGATATTCAACTGAAACCACTTCATATCCAAATGTCAAGCGGCCTCTCATGGAAAGTATCTCTCGAGGTTGGTAACGGTTACTTCTCAATTACAAAGGGTTGGAAGAAAATATCTGATCAGTTATTTCTAACTGAGGGCTGCATATTAGTGTTTGATTATATCCGGAAGTGGACCTTCAATATGACATTCTATCATCGTAATCAGAGCTGTACGATGGGTCCTTCCTTCTTCTATGTTCATCGTGAACCAAACCATAGCTATCTAGTATAACAATTTGATTTTTATTCAGTTATATACTTACTTTACTATCCTATATTATGTTAAATAAAAACTAATACTTCAAATCAAAATGTTTATCCGTGTTAAGGAATTTCCTCGTACCTTCTCCAAATCAACTTTCAAAATCATGCTGCCAAACAGACTCTTATTCTATTTGCAAGCGAGACTCAAGCTTGGTCGGTCACTGTTGAATGTGTTAACAGGAAGCTCCGTTTTACTGATGGTTGGACGAGGGTTGTTCAACAAATTCCCCTAAAACAAAGTCATTTTGTTATTTTCACTTGTGTCGACACAAACACAATGAAACTTACCATTTACGATGAAATGGATTGCAAATTTTGCTCCCTACTTTCGATGAACCTATGGATTTGGATGTAAAACCTAATATACAAGATTCGCTAAATGGAACACATAATCATACTGTTGTGCACAAAGAGTATGATTTTACCAAGAGGTTACACGTCCGCCATCTATTATTTTTTTTGTTTTTTTATTTAACACAAAAATATCTGATGTTATCTTACATTTTTTATTACTATGTTTTTCTCACAAACATTCAGGTTAAACCTAATGACCACATAGAGTATGCTTTTACTGATAAAGTTACACGTCGACTTGTAAGTTCAATATCCGCTTATCAAAAAGTATCATTTATGCGTTATTTATTTAATTAACCGATATACATTTTAATTTATCTTACATCATTTTTGTTCGCAGCGTTTTCGCAAAAGCTTGAGATTCTTTCTCGTGTAGCTTCTCGCAAGCAAATGAAGGTTAGGTAATTACAAAAGGTTACTTACTCATTTACAACCCTAAATTATTTTAATTCAATGTTTACTTTAACAAACATACCATTTCATATTTTTTTTCTGTATAGGTATGTTTTGAGAGGGTGGCCGGAGTTTTTAAAAAAACATGAAATTTCCGTGGTGAAATTTGCCAATTCAGGTATGTAACTACTGAAGATGTTTTGGTCGTGTCGAGATTTGAAAATTGATAATTTAGAAGATGTTATTTTTGGTACTTTAGTTTAATTTTTTTCAGTATGGTAAAAAGACTACAATTAGACTTTAGCTTTTCTTTATATTTTTTGCCGTTTGAAACTTTTTACCATGGTCATTATGAATCTTTTCTATTAGGATTATATAAATTTACCCTGCTATCAAATTTGTATCTTATATTTTGTTTGGGTACCAATTATGCGTTTTCATCATTGATAGAATTGATAGAATATATAAATGACTTTGTCATTATTATGATCTGTTAAAAAAAATAAAGAAATAAGAACCCACACTTGATTCAGGAGATCAATCCACCTACAAATGTAGGACATTTGTTATACCTACGAATTGATAAGTCAATTATAGGTAATCCGATGTTTTAGATCGATGTTTCAAGGAACCAATAATTTAGAGTTGTGGAAAGGAAATTATGTGGGGCAATTTTCTCCGATATCTATTTCAATGAAAATAAACTTAAATAAGGTTACAATGCAACTACCACATAAAAACTACCTAAAACGTGGAAGTAGGTTCATCCCACTACCTCCTTTATTCCCTCACACCCATGCATGCAATTAACAATATAAAACACATAATGGGATAAAATAAGAGAAACATAGTAGCTTGCAGCTTGTATCTCAAATCCATGCACGCATACTTCGATGAGGTGCACGTGACGTAAATGAGCACTTATCAATCCACCCCGCTTAATTTCACCTTGTCCTCAGGAGAAAGTCCGATATGTCTTTTTAAAACGCCATTTTGTTTCCCATATAGCATCCTCCTTTAATTGACCCACCCACTTGACTAAGATTTCTGATTTTGGACGGTATTTACCCTTCTGCATTCCCTCTCATCTAGTATGTAATCCGGTTGGGGTCCAATGGATGGTGGATGGAGATCATCCGGTATCACAGGGGCTTAGTAGGGACAGGTCCATGAACTTCTTTAGCAAACTAACGTGAAAAACATTATGAACCAGTGCGTCGGTGGGTAAATCGACCCGATAAGCGACCGACCAACTCGTTCCAGCACCTTGTAAGGCCCAAAGAAGCGTGCTAAGCTTCGCGGATGCACGGATAGCAACTGTCCTTTGGCGATATGGCTGGAGCTTAACATAAACAAAATTCCAATAGCAAATTCCAACTCTCGACGATGTCGATCAACTTGCACCTTCATACGGTTTTGCGCCATTGCTAAGTAGCAAGTAGCGCCCGAGTAAAGAATCTCGATCAGTTAAATAAGCCGTAACTGCTTGCACTATAGTGGTACCCGAAACATAACCAAAACACGAGGTGGTGGTCGTCCAATACCGCTTCAAATGGGGACACTTTAGTAGTTGAATGTTGAGAAGTATGTGTAACTAAATCTGCCCAAGGTAACCAATCCATCCATTTCTTCTTTATCCCCGGTGAAACAAAGATACTGTTCCAAACCCGATTTATCACCTCCGTTTGACCGTCCGACTGTGGGTGATAACTAGAACTGAAGCACATCTGGGGTCCCTTGCAACTTGAATAGTGAGTGCCAAAAAACTCATAAAAATCTATCACGGTCGCTTACAATTGTGGAAGGAACTCCATGTAACTTCACAATGTGGGAAACGAATTCCCGAGCGACTATAGCAGCGGTAAAAGGATGCCGGAGGGGAACAAAATGAGCATATTTTGATAAGCGATCCACCACAACCATTACTACAGTAAATCCTCCTGAACATGGTAAGCCCTCAATGAAATCCATACTCAAATCCTCCTAAATACGGGTCGGTATTGGTAAGGGTTGAAGGAACCCGCTGGTCGCATACTATCTGTCCTGAAACGTTGGCAAACCATGCACTCTTGTAAGTATCTTTTTATCGTCTTTTTCATGCCAACCCACCAGAAGCTTTGTTTAATCCTGGCTAATGTTTTTATGAAACCCGAAATGACCCCCTTCAAGGGAAGAATGACAGTAATCTAAGACTTGGGAGATTAATGTGGAGGTGGGGCTCAACAAAACGGCCTCTCCCTTAAACCATACTCCATCCCTCCGTTGTAAAAGTTTTCGGGTTTTAAGGCCAATTGAAAAGGGTAAGGCACTGTAATAAGGAACAGTTGCGACCTCTTGTTGTATTTTAGCCCACCACCTAGTATTCACATGGGAGATAACCGAACAACTATACTCCGGTTTACGAGATAGTGCATCGGCTCCTCGGTAATGACTCTTTTTTTGTATTCGATACGATAGTCATACCCCATCAACTTAGGAAGCCATCGGGTTTGAGACGGAGTAGAAATTCGCTGTTCGAGAAGGTATTTTAGCTCATGTGATCGGTCTTAACAACAAAAGGACGACCCAGTAAATAGGGGCGCCACTTTCTGACCGCCTTAACTACCGCCAACATCTCTTTCTCATATGTAGACCACGCCAATGTGGCCCCCTTCAGAGGGGCGCTGAAATAAGCAATCAGCTGCCCCCTTTGTGTAAGCACCGCTCCGATTCCAACCCCACTCGCATCACATTCCAACGTGAATGGTTTTGACCAATCGGGTAAGGCTAATGTAGGGATTGTGGTCAAGGCCAACTTGAGAGATTGGAAAGACTTCTCAGCCTCATCAGTCCATTTGAACGGCCTGGTACCCACCAGTTGGTGCAACGGAGCGGCAATACCACCAAAATTCTGTATAAACTTCCGGTAATACCCTGCTAATCCCAAAAATCCACGCACCCCCTTTGCATTTCTAGGAGTGGGCCAAGAGAGAACAGATTGGACTTTAGAGGTTTCAACAGCAACCCCATGTTGAGAAACAACATGACCTAAGTAGTCCACCGGTGAAACGCCAAAACAACATTTGGAAGACTTGGCATATAGCCTGTTATTGTTCAAAATCTGTAAAACAACCTCCAAATGTCGTAAATGATCCGCTAGAGTCTTTGAATACACCAAGATATCATAAAAAACAAGTATAAACTTACGCAGATAAGGGTGAAATAAGTCGTTCATGAGGCATTGGAACGTAGCCGGGGCGTTAGTGAGGCCAAAAGGCATGACAACAAACTCATAATGCCCTTCGTGGGTGCGAAAAGCTGTTTTTTGAATGTCTTCAGTATGGACCCCGAATTTGACGGTAACACGATGTAGATCCAGCTTCGAGTAGATAGTAGACCCAAATAATTCATCCAATAATCATCAATAATTGAATCGAGTACTTATCTTTATGGTGATACTGTTTAACTCCCGATACCACACAAAATCTCCAAGTGCCATCACCTTCTTGACAAGCAAACCAGGAAAAAAACTGTGACTGGGACGGATCAACCCTTGTTGCAACACTCACATACTTGTTTTTCGATCTCGGTTTTTTGATAGTAAGGTTTCGGTAAGGTCGAGAGCTCACGGTTTAGCACCGGGTAGAAGGGGTATGCTATGGTCTGGGAAAACGGGTAGGAGGCAACCCTATGGGATCTTTGCAGGCACTGGAAAATCTACTAAGGACTTTAACGATAGCGGGATGGGATTTGTGGTTGATCATTAGTGATCACCGCTCCATCTGTAGGAGTAGCCTTGACCGGATGAACCCAATAATTCATGATCACGTAGAGCTGTCAGTTCAGAAGCTTGCAAACCTTGGAGTTGGTGGGTCGCTCCGGCTAATGAATTTGAGAGTGAGGTGCTGATAATAAACCTCAACAGGCTCAAGGGTCTTCAACCACTGAACTCCTAAAACGATAGGACACGCCGCCACTGGGAGGATAAAAAAATCAGTAGCAATGGTGTAGCCTTGCCAATAGCTAAATCACGAACTCGACCGGTGCACATTGAGCGTTCTCGGTTAGCCACCGTTATTCGAAGGTCACATCTCAATCAACTGAAAGGCCAAATCGTTGAACCAGGCTTGGTCAATAAAGTTGTGTGTACTCCCGCCATCCACCAAGACGATCACATCCTTATTGTTAATCTTACCGGGTATTGGAGTGTTTGAGGGTGAGTTGTGCCGGTGATAGCATGGAAAGAGATCTCTGTTGGGTGTCCAGCAACTTGGCTAGAACTGATGTCGGGCGGACCTCCTCTCCTGGATCAAGAGTGTGACATTTGACCCGTTTTGATTTGTAAACCGAACCCGATTGGGTGATTATCAATGAAACAATCATGTTTTCGCTTTTATTGCTAGTTTAATGATTGTATGAAACCGTTTGACGTTTACTAAATTCTCGATTTATTTAATAAGTTTCACGAACTTAATTAAATGTAGGATATATATATAATAATAATAACAATAATAACAATAATAAGAATAACAACAATAATAATAATAACAAAAAAAAAAAGTCATAATGTAACATGTACAAATTCAATTTTTATAAATATAAATGGTTATAAGATTTAGTTATTTTAAACCAACTTTTGTTAAAAATTGGGGGTTAAAAATTAAACCTTAAAACAAAATTAAGCAAGAATTAGAAATCAGTCCAAACGTCAGGGACCATTGTGTAAATTTAATTCAAACACCCAACCCCCCCCACCGTTCCCGTCCCCATCCCCGGTCGCTGCCGGCGACCTCTCCGGCGAACCCAAAACCACCAAAACCGAACCAATTAACCCAATCCGCCCCCCCTGCACTGTCGCCCATCCCCTTCGAACTCGGGTACGCCAAGTGATTTGAAATTGACCATTCTTGCACGTCGCCCCCCCCCGACCAACCGAACCATACCCTGCAAAATCCGCTCGAATTGGGTACATGTAACATCAATTAATTGACCATACCGCGTCCCCTAAGCCTATCGAACCACACCCGGCCCCCATTCCTTTCCAACGCCTCGAATTGATCGAAACCCGGACCCCCCCCCCGAAGCTTAGAAATCGAGGTAGCCGTTGGACCTCATCCTCAACCAATTGAACCCTATAAATTGAGGGCAAACGCTCCTTTGCACTCGCCTAAGCTCCCTGCACGACCAATTTCATCACACACGACACAAAACTTCGAATTTGACCCCCTCTCGGTCGCGGCTCAAGCTCGAACTCGATCACCATCCAACCAAAACCATTTCGGGTAATTAAATACATAGACATGCTCGTTTTTGGGTAGGGAACAAAAGCCCTAACCTTAATCTGAACGAAAAGTTCGAATCGAGGTTCAATTCGGGTGATTTTCATTCTAGGGTTTTTGGGTTGATTTGGGGATTCTTAAAAATGTGTTTAAGTAGCATTTAAATCTAATAAATTACCACTAACAGGCGCTTAGCCTGGTGGTAAACACACTATGCAACCTGGAGGTCGCGGGTTCAAACCCGGGCACCTCCATATTTTCCCTTCTTTATTTATTCAAGTTTTTAAATGTTTTAAGAAATTCTTAAAAATCAAACAAAATTCTTATAAATTTAAAAAAAAGACTTCTGAAATTTATTACTAATTTTTGAAAATATAAAGTTTATAAAACTATTGTTTGATAAATGTAAGATTTGGATATTATAAACATTATAAAAGAAATCAAAAAAATTATTTACAAAACCTCAAATTTCACTCGAACCTCTAAACCCATTTCTGATTCACAAATCGTTATGGTCTTAACTCTCGAGACACCTTTTCCTTAGTTTACCGTGAGATTTTCATAGGTGTCTAATCTATTTAAATCATTTCGATTCATCAATCCATGTGAGTATTCATAGCCCATTTTCTATTATTTCATATTTGGGGAAATCATGTGACACAATATTCAATCATGTTGTTATTCTATCGTTATTCATTTTAAATTCAATTCAAAACAGGTTATGTTATTCTTGCTATTATGTGTGCATACTTTGATAAACGGGACAACAGTTTGAACCCTAATACAATCAATCAATCTTGTATCAATGGTAGATCTACTGGTTTTGGATAACCCCCCCCACATGAATAGTCGAGTGGTGATTGTGCCGGAGGCAAATAGTCAATCTATGGTGTATGTGTGCAAGTCTATTATATGCAAAATGACAAGTCAAGGGGTTTAAATCGTGTCGGTTTATCTATATGCTATGCTATTGCCTTATAAGTCTTAACATTACCTTGTGAATTGGATTATTTCTCAAGCAAACAATCAATCTCTATGTATATCAAACTGTGATTACTCACCAGCTAACTCGTTAGCTGACTTTATTTTTCTCACATGATTTCAGGACATGCTGCATAGTTGGATTATCTGCAAGCTTACAATTAGGACTTTTGGACTTAGCTAAAAATGGATATCTTTTGTGACTGAAACTTGTATTTGCATATGTTAAACTGTGCTGTTTTGTAATATGATTTTAATACTATTTACCCTTTTAGACGACCATGTGTTATGAACAATCAATCATTCCCTCGTCCTCCGATGATTCCGCCGTCGGTCGGGGTGTGACAGATTGGTATCAGAGCCATGGTTATAGGGAATTAGGTTATTAGAAATGGAATGACCTAGACTATAACTAAGCACCTCACGCATGAGTCCTCTCATGTAATCTTACATGTTTAGATATGAAAATTATGTGCTTTACCTCTTGATGATATATGTTGTTAAGTAATAATTGTGCCTTATGTATGTAATTGACCCTTAATCCAGACTGATATACATATAAACCGTAAGTTAAGCCTAAGGCGTTGTGTGCCTAATCTAAGTGTTTTCAAAACTCCAAAACTCGATTGTTATTGATGGTTTTCTAATCCCGTCAAAGTCAATGTCCCATAACTGGAATCATGTAATGCTGGAAGAGTTGGATACGTGTATCTCGGGATGTTCTGTCTAGCAAGGTATTCGTATAAATCCAAATCAACCGATGGATCTGTCTACCTTACCTGGGAACCTCGTGATGAGTATCTGCTTATAGGTACGCATGTCTTCAATAAGGTTTGTTGGACATAACACTTTGATCAGTCAACGTATACGTTTCGGTTTGCGGACCAAACGTCTACACTCGGAACATCTCATTGTTATTATTCGATTTTCTAAACACTGCTTTCACGATACATGTAACCAATTCTCACCAAATCTCATAATAAACTTTCAGAATGTCTTCCCGTTCATTACGATCAAGGCCAAGGAACCCCAATCGCAAGATTGCCTCTATGGTGGCACGAGAAGTTGCTGCAGTCGTTCCGACTCTCTTGGCGCACTTAAATCAAGCCACCACTCCCACTCCAAGCATCGTCGTCCCCGAACCTCCTCGAACATGCACCTACAAAGACTTCAACTCTTGCAACCCTCTAAATTTAATGGAACCGAAGGACTACTGGGTTACTACAGTGGTTCGAAAGCATCGAGAACACCTTCCTTAACAGCGAATGCCCTGAAAACCTCAAGGTCCGGTATGCCACAAGTGTTCTCCAGAAACGCGCACTCACTTGGTGGAACGGGAGAAAAGAACTCGTGGCCCTGAAACTGCTCTAGCACTAACTTGGGCTGAAGTTAAGGAGCTCATGATTAGGGAGTTCTGCCCAAGAAATGAAGTCCGGAAACTGGAAGCTGAATTCTGGGAGTTAACCCAAGACAGTGGCGAGAACCTAGCATACACTAACCGATTTCACGAATTGAGCCTTCTTGTACCGCACCTTGCTACCCCTACCTCCCGAGCCATCGAGAATACATTGGGGGACTACCCATACAGATTCAGGATACGGTGTTAGGAAGGAATCCTTCGACGCTAGAAGATGCGATTAGACTGGGCACAGTTAACCGATAATCATGTGAAAGCTGGTTCTTTAACCAAGAAAGGGTCGAAGAAGAATGCCGATAAACTTCCTACCGAAACCGTCAAAACCGACCAACCCGAGTCTTCCAAGAGCAAGAAGAGGAAGGCTAGATCTCAAAACTTTGCTGTAATTACCCCCGCTGTGCCAATTAATCAAGTCCCTCCAACTCGTCAACCAGTAGTAAACAACCAATCGTTGATGAAGAAGCCATACGCTGGATCCTTCCCGCAGTGTAACAACTGCAAGTATCACCATCCCACTACGCTCAGTGTCGTCAATGCACAAACTGTGGCCGTTTTGGTCACACGTTCAATCTGTGCAAGAATACTGCAAGGGTTCCAGTTACGACACCGACCGTTCAGCATACCCCGGCAATCACGCAAGCAAGAGCATGCTACCAATGCGGGGATCCTAATCACTTCCGCAACCAATGTCCGAAGCTCCTCAAGGCCGTCCCTGTAGCTCAAGGTAGCATTCAACATCAACGCTCAACAAGCCAAGCTAGCAACGACGTGGTGAACGGTATGTTCCAAATTAATAATCAATACGCTTCGATTCTGTTTGACACCGGTGCCGATAAAAGCTTTGTATCCTTAGACTTAGAGCCCTTACTTGCTAGTGCCCGAACCAAGCTAGACAACCCCTTTACGGTAGAGATAGCTGACGGAAAACCCGTTATCATAAATTCTGTCATTCCCAACTGTACGTTGAATCTAAGCGAGCACGATTTCCTTATCGATCTTATACCCATGCAACTGGGTAGTTTCGATGTCATAGTAGGCATGGACTGGTTATCAAGAAATCATGCCGAAGTGGTTTGTTACGAGAAGATCATTCGTATTCCTCTCCGACCGGAAGCATACTACAAATCTTCGGGAGAAGCCTTCCAAAGGGATTAGACTCATGTCATGCACGAAAGCTCAGAAGTACCTCCGTAAAACTATGTGGCGTTCCTAGCACACATTATGAAGACGGACGTAAAATCAAAGGGAATTGCTGATATTCCAATCATTCGGGAATTTCCTGAAGTCTTCCCTGATGACCTAACTGGATTACCCCCTGTTCGCCAAGTCGAATTCGGATTGACCTTGTACCTGGGCTACACCTGTGGCGAAATCACCTTATCGTCTTGCACCTTCCGAAATGCAAGAACTTGCTAGCCAATTGCAAGAACTGTCAGACAAAGGATTCATTCGCCCGAGCTCATCACCATGGGGAGCTCCAGTCTTATTCGTGAAGAAAAAGGATGGTTCTTTTCGTATGTGTATCGATTATCGGGAACTCAACAAACTCACGATCAAGAACCGGTACCCATTGCCCCGAATCGACGATCTATTTGATCAACTTCAGGGTGCCTTGTACTTCTCAAAGATCGATCTTCGTTCTGGTTACCACCAACTCCGTGTGCACGATGATGACATTCCAAAAACCGCTTTTCGTACAAGATATGGCCACTACGAGTTTACAGTTATGCCTTTCGGGTTAACCAATGCACCGGCAGTATTCATGGATTTGATGAATCGCGTGTGTAGGCCATATCTAGATAAATTCGTGATCGTATTCATCGACGACATCTTAATACTCCAAATCCAAATCCGATCACGAGAACCACCTTCGTCTAATACTCGAACTTCTGAGGAAAGAGAAACTCTACGCCAAATTTTCAAAGTGCGAATTCTGGCTTAATAAGGTTCAATTTCTTGGTCACGTAGTAAACAGCAGGGGATTCACGTCGATCCCGCGAAGATCGAGGCAGTAAAGAATTGGGGAGAACCTAAAACACCTACAGAGATTCGTTCATTCCTTGGTTTAGCCGGATATTACCGACGTTTTATTCCTAACTTCTCGAAGATTGCTGCGCCACTCACCGCTTTGACCCACAAGGATAAGTCTTTTTCTTGGGGGCCCGATCAAGAAAAAGCATTTCAAACCCTCAAGCAAGGGCTGTGTGAGGCACCGATCCTAACACTTCCTGATGGAAACGACGACTTTGTTGTCTATTGTGACGCTTCAAAACAAGTCTAGGTTGTGTTCTCATGCAACGAGGTAAAGTTATAGCTTATGCTTCAAGACAACTGAAGATTCATGAGAAAATTATACGACGCACGATCTTGAATTGGGTGCTGTGGTATTCGCACTCAAAATCTGGAGACACTATCTCTATGGCACTAAATGTGTTGTATTCACCGATCATAAGAGTCTCCAGTACATCTTCAACCAGAAGGAGCTTAACATGAGGCAACGACGTTGGGTCGAACTACTTAACGACTATGACTGTGAGATTCGTTACCACCCCGGTAAAGCTAATGTCGTAGCCGATGCATTAAGTCGTAAGGGCCAAGTTATGCTTCAAAGCGTCACCATTCAAACCGACCTCCTGACCCGTATACTTGAAGCTCAACACGAATCAGTAACCAAGGGCAACATGTATGAGGAAATGTCATGCGGTGCTGAACTCCAGTTGGAAACCAAGTCGGACGGACTACTGTATTTTCTAGATCGAATTTGGGTTCCGAATCGCGATAACCTTCGAGAAACCATCATGGATGAGGCTCATAAGGCTCGTTATTCTATTCATCCGGGATCGGATAAGATGTTCATGAATCTTCGAAACCAATATTGGTGGCCTGGCATGAAGAAGGATATAGCCTTGTATGTATCTAAATGCCTCACATGTTCCAAAGTCAAAGCCGAGCATCACGTCCCTCTGGATTGCTCGTACAACCCGAGGTTCCATTATGGAAATGGGAAAGCATATCCATGGATTTCATCACCAAGCTGCCTCGTACCGTTAGTGGTCACGATAGTATCTGGGTTATCGTTGATCGATTGACTAAGTCAGCTCATTTCATACCAATTCGTGAGGACTACCGAGTCGAGAAATTGGCTCGTATTTACATCAATGAAATAGTCAGTCGGCATGGTGTACCTTTAGATATCATCTCTGATCGCGATGGTCGCTTCATCTCTCGCTTCTGGAAAAGTCTCCAATCAGCCCTCGGAACTCAATTGAATCTTAGCACAGCCTATCACCCGCAAACCGATGGTCAGACTGAAAGAACGATACAACCCTCGAGGATATGCTCCGGGCTTGTGTCATCGATTTCAGTGGATCGTGGGATTCTCATCTTCCATTGATTGAATTCTCTTACAATAACAGTTATCAAACCAGCATCCAGATGGCACCATTTGAGGCCTTGTATGGCTGAAAATGTCGATCTCCCATCTGTTGGTCTGAAGTTGGTGAATCACAAATTACTGGACCGGAATTGATACAAGAAACAACCGACAAAATTCATAAGATCCGTGATAACTTGATCGCTGCTAGAAATCGTCAAAAGCATTATGCTGATAAAAGACGTAAGCCCATGGAATACAAAGTCGGCGAACTCGTACTTCTTAAGGTGTCACCGTGGAAGGGAGTGACCCGTTTTGGAAAGAAAGGGAAACTAGCGCCTCGTTATGTGGGTCCTTTCAAAGTTCTCGAGCGTATTGGGCAGGTTGCTTACAAGTTAGAACTACCTCAAGAACTTAGCAATGTTCATCCTACGTTTCACGTGTCCAACCTCAAGAAATGTCTTGCCGATGAAAACCTCCACATTCCACTCGATGAGGTTCGCATAGATGAATCCATGCACTTTATCGAGAAGCCTGTGGAAATTATGGATCGAGAAGTCAAAACACTCAAGCGTAGCCGGATACCCATTGTTAAGGTCCGCTGGGAATCTAAACGTGGCCCAGAGTTTACCTGGGAACGTGAAGACCAAATGAAATTGAAGTACCCTCAACTATTCGCATCAGCCTCCTCGTGATTTAATTTCGGGACGAAATTTCCTAAAGCAGGGGAGACTGTGACATTTGACCCGTTTTGATTTGTAAACCGAACCCGATTGGGTGATTATCAATGAAACAATCATGTTTTCGCTTTTATTGCTAGTTTAATGATTGTATGAAACCGTTTGACGTTTACTAAATTTCTCGATTTATTTAATAAGTTTCACGAACTTAATTAAATGTAGGATATATAATAATAATAACAATAATAACAATAATAAGAATAACAACAATAATAATATAACAAAAAAAAATAAAGTCATAATGTAACATGTACAAATTCAATTTTTATAAATATAAATGGTTATAAGATTTAGTTATTTTAAACCACTTTTGTTAAAAATTGGGGGTTAAAAGATTAAACCTTAAAACAAAATTAAGCAAGAATTAGAAATCAGTCCAAACGTCAGGGACCATTGTGTAAATTTAATTCAAACACCCAACCCCCCCCCCCACCGTTCCCCGTCCCCATCCCCGGTCGCCGCCGGCGACCTCTCCGGCGAACCCAAAACCACCAAAACCGAACCAATTTAATTCAAACCCACCCCCCCCCCCCCCCACGTTCCCCGTCCTATCCGGTCGCCGCCGGCGACCTCTCCCTGCACTGTCGCCCATCCCCTTCGAACTCGGTACGCCAAGTGATTTGAAATTGACCATTCTTGCACGTCGCCCCCCCCCCCCCCGACCAACCGAACCATACCCTGCAAAATCCGCTCGAATTGGGTACATGTAACATCAATTAATTGACCATACCGCGTCCCCTAAGCCTATCGAACCACACCCGGGCCCCCATTCCTTTCCAACGCCTCGAATTGATCGAAACCCGGACCCCCCCCCCCCCCCCCCCCGCTTAGAAATCGAGGTAGCCGTTGGACCTCATCCTCAACCAATTGAACACTATAAATTGAGGGCAAACGCTCCTTTGCACTCGCCTAAGCTCCCTGCACGACCAATTTCATCACACACGCACAAAACTTCGAATTTGATCCCCTCTCGGTCGCGGCTCAAGCTCGAACTCGATCACCATCCAACCAAAACCATTTCGGGTAATTAAATACATAGACATGCTCGTTTTTGGGTAGGGAACAAAAGCCCTAACCTTAATCTGAACGAAAAGTTCGAATCGAGGTTCAATTCGGGTGATTTTCATTCTAGGGTTTTGGGTTGATTTGGGGATTCTTAAAAATGTGTTTAAGTAGCATTTAAATCTGATAAATTACCACTAACAGGCGCTTAGCCTGGTGGTAAACACACACTATGCAACCTGGAGGTCGCGGGTTCAAACCCGGGCACCTCCATATTTTCCCTTCTTTAATTTATTCAGTTTTTATGTTTTTAAAATTCTTAAAAATCAAACAAAATTCTTATAAATTTAAAAAAAAAAGACTTCTGAATTTATTACTAATTTTTGAAAATATAAAGTTTATAAAACTATTGTTTGATAAATGTAAGATTTGGATATTATAAACATTATAAAAGAAATCAAAAAAAATTTATTTAACAAAACCCCAAATTTCACTCGAACCTCTAAACCCATTTCTGATTCACAAATTCGTTATGGTCTTAACTCTCGAGACACCTTTTCCTTAGGTTTACCGTGAGGATTTTCATAGGTGTCTAATCTATTTAAATCAATTTCGATTCATCAATCCATGTGAGTATTCATAGCCCATTTTCTATTATTTCATATTTGGGGAAATCATGTGACACAATATTCAATCATGTTGTTTTTTTATTTAAATTCAATTCAATTCAAAACAGGTTATGTTATTCTTGCTATTATGTGTGCATACTTTGATAAACGGGACAACAGTTTGAACCCTAATACAATCAATCAATCTTGGTATCAATGGTAGATCTACTGGTTTTGGATAACCCACCCCACATGAATAGTCGAGTGGTGATTGTGCCGGAGGCAAATAGTCAATCTATGGTGTATGTGTGCAAGTCTATTATATGCAAAATGACAAGTCAAGGGGTTTAAATCGTGTCGGTTTATCTATATGCTATGCTATTGCCTTATAGTCTTAACATTACCTTGTGAATTGGATTATTCTCAAGCAAACAATCAATCTCTATGTATATCAAACTGTGATTACTCACCAGCTAACTCGTTAGCTGACTTTATTTTTCTCACATGATTTCAGGACATGCTGCATAGTTGGATTATCTGCAAGCTTACAATTAGAACTTTTGGACTTAGCTAAAAATGGATATCTTTTGTGACTGAAACTTTGTATTTGCATATGTTAAACTGTGCTGTTTTGTAATATGATTTTAATACTATTTACCCTTTTAGACGACCATGTGTTATGAACAATCAATCATTCCCTCGTCCGCTCCGATGATTCCGCCGTCGGTCGGGGTGTGACAATCCACCAAGACGATCACATCCTTATGGTTAATCTTACTGGGTAATTGGAGTGTTTGAGGGTGAGTTTGTCCGGTGATAGCATGGAAGAGATCTCTGTTGGGGTGTCAGCAACTTGGCTAGAACTGATGTCGGGCGACCTCCTTCTCCTGGATCAAGAGTCTCTTCAATCATAAACAGTTGGGGTTTCGAGCACTTGTGACCTGTTACGTACTTCTCATCACAATATAACATAGTCCCTTCTCTCTACGGTCCTTTGCCTCTGCTTGTGAGAGGCGTCGAATAGGTTTGGGGCTGGTAGGGCTAACCCTTGAGTTGGCTTGGGCCGAGCAATCCGGCAGAGGAAACGTCACAACTATTCCTGGTTTAGCGTAGCCTAAGTTACGACTAGTGGACCCAAACTTTTTCGGATTTAATTTTTCTTCAACTAACCGGGCCAAACTAATTGCGACCGTTAAAGTCTTAGGGTTTTTTAGTCGAACATCAATTCGGATTTCGTCTTTGAGGCCGCCGATAAAACATCCAATTAGGAAGGATTCCGGTAGTCCATCCAAACGATGGAAAGTTCGAATTCCTCTTGATAGGCATCACAGTGGTGGTTTGCTTCAGTCGGGTATTGCCTCGCCGGGTCTTCATAGTCGGTTGGACCAAAACGAGCTTGAAGGGCACAGGTGAATTCACCCCAGCTCATCGGTCCGGTCGATCTTGTTATCCAGCGGTGCCATTGGAAAGCAATGCCTTCAAGGTGAAAAGAGGCAAGTTGAACTTTGTCGGCATCTGGCATATTCTGAAACTCAAAGTATTGTTCAGCCTGATACACCCACCCGGCTGGGTCACCCCCATCGAAGCGTGGGAAGTGGAGCTTGAGGTAGGGCTTGTGGCCGGAGGCCGGCTTGGGACCACTGGACCCGGAAGATTCAGTTTTATTGATGTTTTCCGAGAGGTTCTGCAATTCAGCCAGAATACTTTCGAGAACCGCTTCATGCTTCGCCAAACGTTCATCGGTGTCTTGTTGAAATTCAGCATTGGTGCGCTTGGAGGAAGCCATTGATCAAGGCTTGCTCTGATACCACTGATGTGGTTAGATCGATGTTTCAAGGAACCAAGAATTTAGAGTTGTGGAAAGGAAATTATGTGGGGTAATTTTCTCTAATATCTATTTCAATGAAAAACAAAACTTAAATAAGGTTACAATGCAACTACCACATAAAGCACTACCTAAAACGTAGAGAGTAGGGTCATCCCACTACCTCCTTTATTCCCTCACACCCATGCATGCAATTAACAATATAAAACACATAATGAAATAAAATAAGAGAAACATAGTAGCTTGCAGCTTGTATCTCAAATCCATGCACGCATACTTCGATGAGGTGCACGTGACGTAAATGAGCACTTATCATAATCAATTATCAATTATCTGTTATATGTGTTTCATTAGAAGCTAAATAATGTTTAATATTACTATTGATCAATTGATAAGGTACTTTTTTAGGTTAAGCATACTAAAAATACATTTTCCTGTTATTTTAAAACTGATTTTATACTAATTAACATTAAAATAATATATTCATAAAGATACAGATTTAAACTTATACATATTTAACTTAATTTATTATAATCTTTATTTTTATATACAAGGGATTTTATAATATACTTGCATTTATATATTGGGGATCTTTTTTTGTTAATTAAGCCATAAAACATTGTAATTTTCCATCACCACCATTACTCTTATTACTCTTAATAAAAATTCCACACACACATATATATATACATATATATATTAACTCTATATCTATCTATCTATCCATCTATATATATATATATATATATATATCTACATATATATGTTTAATAATCTACGTATGTTTCATAAGAATCAGATATTTAACATTAACATATTGCTTACTTATTAGTCAATATAATTTTCCTCTTACATAACAAATCAATTATAGTTTTCAAATTATGATCTTTGATTATAATCAAATATTAATATAATAAAATTTATTGATTATAAATAATATTTTAAGATATTTTTTGTTGCATCTTAATAATTTAGTTTATTATGTCTAAAATCACGGTTAGTAATTAATTTGTTGCATCCTTAGGATAAATTCTGAAATTTAATATTTTTTACTTACCATATATATAAGATATATTTAAATTTGACCTTACGGATTCAAAACAATCCCCCTCCAAAATTTTAATTAGAACTTTTTGCAATTCTTATTTTCATATTTTAATCAGAAGTTAACTATACCATAATTACAAAAATACAAGGTTCATATATCTTTTATTTATTTATATTTACTTATATGAAAATAACTTATTTTGCAAATATAATTTTAAACGTCCTTAATTAATTATGTATTTATTTTTTTCAAAATAAAAGTATATAACCTTTATTTACACATTCATTATTTTTTAGATGTTATTGTTAGATGTCAATTACTACAAAATTGAAGATATAATAACCAATCCATATAAATCCCCAATCTATATACATCTATACATATTTACATATAAATTACCATAATTACAATAAAAGTACAAGGTTCATATATATTTTATTTATTTATATTTACATTTATGAAAATAATTATTATTAAAATAATTACTTGTATTACATTGATAACTTAAATGTTTTAAATATTATTATGTATTGTGTTTTAATAATTCTAAAATCACGGTTTTAATTTTAATTGTTTATTAAGCACTAATAATAACATTTTGTAAAATATATTATTTTTACTTATCAAATAGATATATACATAATATAAATAATATAAATAATATATGTAAATATTTATTTCTAAATTTAAATTTTATGACATGTATTCAAAAATCATTCCTCCGATTCTATTTTGGGAACTTATTGTAATTGTAATTATTTAAAATATTCTTCAATCCGTACTAAACTTTTTTACATGAATATATAAAAAACACCAAATTTAAACTATATTGACATTAAAATTAATAAAATTAGTCAGTTATAAATCATCAACAACATCGTTACCATAAATATATAATTACCAAATTATGTAAAGTCTATATAAACACATACACCCAACATGGTACAAACACCATTGTCGATTGTCGATTACTGCATAAACATCTTCAACTCCTACTACGACATTCAAGGTATGTACTTGTTACTATTATACACATAATCATTTTGAAATTTCGTTTGTCATTGCAGCCTAAGTAATTAACATTTGCTACTACATTATCTTTATTATTTATCAGAAAAATGGAAGTAACAAACTACTTTTCATTTTGCGACCTCGATGTATCGAGGGATGACTACACATTGAAGGTTCGGATTGTTAGACTATGGAGGCAACCAATGTTAAAAATCCATCACAAACCTTCTCTAATGAAATGATTTTAGTCGATGAGGAGGTATTTCTAAATAATTTTTTCTTTGTTTTTCATTACTATAAAACACAATTTTTGAAGCCTATTGTTATGTATTCTTTCTGCAGGGTAACAAACTACAAGCAAGTGTTTTGCATAAATGGTTTTGTAGATTTGAGAGATATCTTACCGATATGGCTACTTTGGTTATCAAGAAACCCACAATCGGTGGCAACTCTGCAACTTTAAATATGTTGACAATCCTTTTAAGGTGTGCCTATACTACAACACCTCAATCACAAAATGCAATGATTTCAACGACCCATTATATGGATTCTCCTTCACCGGATTTCGGTCTATATTGGAACAAACTGTCTCTGAATCGGGTAACATAGGTATGTCCATTATGCAAATATAATTTTAAACGTCTATTAAATTATTTATGTTTTATATTTTTACAAAATAAAAGTATATAATCTTTATTTACACATTTCGTTATTTTTTAGATGTTATTGGTTTAGTTGTCAAGTACTATAAAATTGAAGATATAATAACAAAGAATGGAAAACAAGCTTTCAAACTCAATTTTCATATGCAAGATTTGGAGTAAGTTGAATTTTCTCATACTTTTTATTCGTTTGAACGTATTTCATATTATACGAATTGTTTTTAAAAAATACGTGCAGAGGTCTTAAAATATCTGTTACCTTATGGGATGAGTATGCTAAGGAGCTCTATCACTATCTTCTTAAGAATCCAGAAGCACGTAATGTGGTTATAATATTACAATTTAGAAAGTTCAAGAACTTTCGAGGTCTGCTCCTTATCTTTATTTTCTTTATTACTATTTATTTATTATATATTATTTTTGGTAAAGATTAAATATTAATAATTTAGTGCTGGTTAACATTATATTTTATCAAATCATACATGCTTGATGAAATATTTAATTTTAAACTTTTTACATACATGTTCTAACTTATATATTTATATTATTATATCAGAAGGATACTCGGTTTCAAACTCGTATACGGTTTCACGTTTGTTCATAAATTCAGAGATAACTGAGATTATGTCATTCAAAGAAAGGTTTACTCATTTACATTATTATTCAAGATTCCATTTATAACAACACATCTAATATATAATCATACATTTTTATATGTTAGCTATGTCTCAAAATGTAACGGTGATGAATCCTTAGAAGTTGGTGTACCGACCTTATCTATGTTGGTCAACCTGAATGATGATTTTCTAAACAAGACTGAATTCAACAGTATCGCTGAGGTCAATGACATAGTTCAGGTTAGATTTATGTTTTTTATATTAATATATTGTTGAATATTTTTATTATTTAAAACAAGATAATACCATAAGAAATAACATAATACAACAACTAAACTGTGACTTACCAATGCAACTTATTTTATCTTCAAATATGCAGGTTAAATCTGTTGTGATTGTTGGAATAGTTAAAATGATAATACCACATTTTGAATGGTTCTATCAGGCTTGCAAGTTCTGTATGAAACAAGTTGTCCGTGATGATAGTCAGGATACTGTAGTTGCTATTTCCAGCTCTGTTAGTGTTCCTATACTTTATAAGTGCACAACCGATCCGTGCAAAGATCGTTTAATAGATGTTGTTCCTAGGTAAAATCTTATTTATATTCCACGATACTTAATTGGACATTTCCTTAAATCTACACTATGTAATATGTTTTTTTCATTATTAATTATTTACTACAGATTTAAAATTCCCATTCGAGTTCAGGACTCAACCGGCATTGTTTCTTTAACCGTTTTTTATCGTGAAGCGAAGAAATATCTCAAACAAAATGCAAGTAATTTGTTTGAAGATTACATTCAGGTATATACACAAAATTTTATTACAAAATAATTTTAAATTCTTATGAAATATTTTGATATATACTAACACATTATGTTTTGCTTATTTATTTTAGGGAGTTGGTACGAGTGTGTACCCGGATGTTTTTAACACCCTTCTTGACAAAAAAAATTGCATTTAAGATTGACATCACTAGCTTTAATGCTGAAACAATTACAAATTCTTTGAAGTTTCAAAGATGACTGACGACCCTTATCTTATATCTGAACTTGAGAAGAAATATAACTTGGAACAAGTATGTGACATATTATTTCTGTTATTATTTTATTATTCATTTGGTCGTCATATATATAATAGATTAATCTATTTTAAATTTAAGGACCAGCTTCTGACTTTCTTAATCTGTCAGTGGAAGATTACAAGTCACAAGACACTAACAACTACAAGGTTTACATTTTTAAACTATGGTTACCTCCAAAATATATTAAAACTCATTAAAGTATTTAAAATAAAATCTACTCACACATGTTTACTTTCTTCCATTTGTTATAATGAATCTTTTCTATTACCGGTGAAACTACTACTCCCGTGTCTTACCTCAATTCAAGAATATCAAATGAAAAGAATGAAGTGGATGAGCATGATAATTGTGACTACACGCCAAGTTCGTTAAAGCGTAATCTTAATGAAGTATACGTGTCGATGAAATTGGAAGCTCTTCAGGTTCCAAATCATTTAAACAACTTCGGAAGATATGAATGCAAAGAAGCAAGTTCTACTCATCACACCAAAGATGAAAAAATAAATTTATTTAGACCATTCATGACTTGCGAGAACAACATTTTTTGTTGTTTATGGTTATTTCTGCATTTATATTTTAATGCATATGTTATTTCTATACAATTTACTTTTTCGAAAAGTTAATTCAATTTTATGTTTATTTTTATGTTCGTCTGTTTCTTATTACAAAATATAAATATTGTTATTCACGTTGCATATCAAATAATAAAATACTGATGACTAAATGAATTCCGTTTACCTAAATATATTATGCTATTAATAATGACAAAGTCTGAATAAGCATTCAACATATTTCTATATAACTAATTTAACAATATATGAAATTATTATATTGAATTAAAATAATAGAGTTATATCAAACTAAATTAAACAAATTAAATATCAAAATTTATTATAACCACATATTTACTAATAATAATTAAAAATTATATAAATTTAACCATATAAACAATACTATAACTAACACTTTTAAACTTATATTTAAATGGGATGTTAATTACATACAACTTCTTATGAAAACTTATATAAATTGCATGCTATTTTATTATATACATAACAAACATATCTAATACCAATACACTACTAGTTAATAATTTATGAATTCAAACAATTTACTTTACATATACAATTTCTAAATGAGACCCAACTTTCCGAATATAATATCCTTATTTTCGAATTTGATTATTATTATAATTCTTTAAAGTTATTTGAGTCTTTCAAATATTGTAATTCATATACTATTATTTAAAAGTTCCTATTCCGAATTGAGTAGTTAAACTATATACGTACATATATAATATCATTTATACTATATTTAAAGATTTCCTTTTCTGAATTGAGTAGTTAACTTATTACATCAATTATTTAACATTTCAAATAATTATTTTTATAACCAATTTATTTACTTATCATATTCTAGAATAATTTTTCAATTACGAGAAGTCAAAGGGCTCAATAAAAGAAAGATTAAATCAAGCAAATAATATAAAATTATTTATATACTCCCGTTTAATAATACTTCATTATGGAAATGTGTTTTAATTGTAACATATAGCAATGTATTATTTATTTAATCAATTAATCAATATATAAATAAAAGTATTAATTCATAATACCGATTAAAATACAACAACTTTCCATAATTTGGAAACATATTATTTCCGAATTTACATTGCTTATTAAATAATTTACAAAAATAAATCTGCCTATATAACTTATCATATCATTTCAAAATCGTTACTTTATCAACAAATTATTTCGATCAAGTTTACAACCTTAATCAAGAATCATTCAGGTACGTAACACTCTTCTTCAATCTAATTTTCATTATTATGTTGTATATATTCGTTTAATGTGATGTGTTAACATCATATTAAATAATCTTTCTATAAAATTTAACTTAATAACATAATTAGTGACCATCTTATTTTCACATCAAAGTATCCAAACTTATATTGTTATAAGCCACTTTATGATATTATGCTACTTGTCGATGCTTTTATATCATTTCGTCAGTTTACACTTTAATTTTCCTTATAGATACAAGTTATAATGGAACTTTTACAAGTAATTTTATCATTACTGAGATTTTATCAAGAATGCCCTCTAATCAGTTGGTCGATCCAAAGTGTTTGTAAGAAGTGGTTGTTTGCTTTGTCATCATTAGATTTTATAAAGATGCACGCTCGCCGTATGATAGCATCATCCGAACCACGAATGCTTTCTATTACCGATTCAACCAATCTATTGGTCCGCTTACTCCACTTCCACCGCATCCAAAAGCTTATATAACTACTACAGTCCCTTTCTCCATGAATCCTCAAGACCTCTTGATACTCTCTAACCTTCATGCCTTATATGCGTTGCTACAAAATCCACTCATGAATTATTCCTTTGGAACCCATATCAAATTTTTACAAAAAAATAACAACACAAGATGGTTATGGATTTTATAAAGACCATAAGGATGCGATTGGGATATACATAGATTGTGATGATGATTACAAGCTCTTGCACATACTGCGTCGAAAACAAAAACTATCTGCTTTTATTTACTCTAGAACCAAAATATGGGACCCGATTAACTTTTATAATTAATAATCGTTACGGTACAAATGCGTTTGATTGGACATCTGGTATATTTTGTAAGGATTCTTTATTATTCATCGTTAGAGAATCATGGAATGGTGGGTTTCAAGTCGTTATTTCATTCAATGTGGACAACAAGACGTTTAAAGAGATACGTTTTCCTCCACATCCTAAAAAAATATTTTGCGAAGGACATTTAATGGTTGTCAAAAATGAACTATTGGTGTTTTTTAGTTGTGGATCTCCTCCTTTTAGTGTTGACATTTTCAAACTACAAGATGAAGTTTGGTTGAACATATACAACTTTCCTCGAGTTCGTTCTTATTCATGAAGCAATTGTCCGGTTTTCATTATGTCAAGAGTAGGAGAAATTTATTAGTTACGACGAATGGGGATATGCTTATGAGATTCAAATGAAAATTGGATGCTTTGATACATACCTTCCAATGAATGCTTTCGGTGATTTTAGGGGAGCTATTTTTCTTGAGAGTATATTGTCCCCGTATGTATAGTGGGATTTCGAATTTTTTGTCTAATGTGTAATTGAATATTTGACGTTTCTTATCTATTGTATGAATAGTTGGATCAAATTCTTATGTTATTGCTTTCAATATTATTTATTATCTATATATATTTCGGTATTTGAATATATGTCAGTAACTTCATTCCAACAATTAAATTAATTAAGATATCAAAAATTGTGCTACAAAACTATGATAAAAGAATAAACAAATCAACTTGTACCGTTTTTAGCATAATAAGAAAAAAAACAATTTTCAAGTAATCAACATAAATATTATTTTAGGTAATTAATTACTACACATTAGTTACCTAATTCATTTTGTTTTACAAAATTTTTAAATCATTTATTTATAATCTAATTACATAAATTATTCTTATATTCACCTCCGATAGATCATGATAAGATTCTCCATTAATTATTTAATAATATAATTTCTAATCAATAATCATAATTTTATTATTTTATGACGGGTGAGATAAAATAATGGATTATAATGAAGCTGCGAAAAGACGTAAGCTTAGGAAAATTTATTTGGACGGTAAAAGAAATAAATCCACTCTGACATCCTTTAATACTCAGATATCTGATAACAGTTTAGAAATATATACAGCACAAAAACAGGTAAACACTTTGTTTTTTCATTTTAAAATAATGTATCGTCATTAATCAGTGTCATGTATATGTGATTAATTATCTTATTTTTACATTTCATATTGCAGGGGTAGCTATCGAAAAAAGAACAATATAATACCATCTCCTTATACATGGAATTTTCATCAAGATAAAGGAAACATCACCGTTGCATCATCTACGATAAACTACCTCAACTTTTCTCTCCATCACATCATATTAGATCTCCTTTATCTAATATTACTAATACTAATGGTATGTCATTTTTCTAAAATATATAATAAATATTAGAATACGAAACCTTTATTAATTAATATATATTTATTTTAGTGGAATTTTCATCAAGATAAGGAAACATCACCGTTGCATCATCTTCATCGTCTAAGATAAACTTACTCAACTTTTATCAAGAAAAAAATATTATATCTCCTTTATCTAATATTACTAATGGTATGTCATTTTTCTTAAATATAAAATAAATATTACAAAGGAAAATTTTATTAAAAATTATTTTATTATAGTGTTGTGCGATTTATTTTTTATTGTAGGACACTATACAAATACCATTATAAATATACACCCATTATACTACAAACACATACGGATTTTATATTTCGGACATAATGCTATATACATGATTACAAGATTAATTGAATGTTAATCCCCAAACATTGTCTAATTTTATTAGACAATGACCCGTTTATAGCATGTTTAATACGTTTATTACATATTTCATATACTATTGAAACAATTAATCATAGATTAAAATACCATTGGATAATTTACATGTGTTTCATTTAAAAGTCCATATATTTTATTCGTATTATTTATGTTATCATCATTCATATTCATATCATTTATTTCAGGTGAAAGTTTTTTTGTGGATAATAATGATGCCGCCAAGAGACGTAAACTTAGGAAAATATATTTAGATGGTAAAAAAATAAATGATTGGAACTTCTTTGGATTGACAAATTTCTGATGGCAATTTAAATATCATTTCTACGTCAGCTGGTAACACTATATTAATTATTTTTTTAAATTTTATCACACCAAAAACATAAAATTTCATATGTTACTTAGTAATTATTTATATTTTATTATACAGTTGATCGTGTTCAAAATGAAAATCATATAATACCATCTTCTTTTACATATAATTGAATGAGAATGGGAGGTAACAAAGTGCAACATCTCATCGTGTAATATTAATATTCATGAAGTCTTAACTCCTCGATACATATTAGATCTTCGTTATCCGATATTACGAACAGTAATCATTTATTCTCACAACTATTTCCGTAAAACTCCATACATGTTAATAATACATATTATATTTTTTTAATGTTAAATTTAATTCATTGCAGGCAACAATTCATACAACCTTCATTCCCGTCAAACCATTAATCTAAGACATTAAATATGGAATCTTCAGATACTATTTATATTATAGTAACGGCACTTCTCAACGTTCGACTCTAACTAGCTTAAAAACTGGAAAACATAAGATAAAGAAAGATTTAAAGACGTATCGCCTATACCAATGTTGATTTGACATTAGATCAGACGTCTCCATAGACGAAATTCCTCCTAACATGTTCATAGGCATCTCTAAAGATATTTACTATAAATATTTTTCTACTAATATTTATCTCCTTATAATAACTTCAATTTTAACACGTAACCTTAATTTAGAGATTACATAGATCATGGAGATCAAATGTCATATGTTCAACATGCAATGCAAAATTACGGAAACATGAAATTTTAAGGTAAAGCAAAATCATTCAAACATACATACTTTTTGTGTTGCAAGTATGGAAAAGTTCAACTTCCAGATTCAAAGGTACCTAATGATGAATACAGGAATCTGTTTACCGCTACAAATGAGAAAAGCAAGTTTTTTTCTAAAAACGTGCATCGCTACAACTCAACGTTTTCATTTACATCAATGGGCAGGAAAATTGATGCAAAAATCAACAAAGGTTCCGGTCCATTTGTATTAAGATTAAGCGGACAAAATTATCATAGTATTTGTAGTCTTCTACCACCTTCCGGATCAAGCCAAAGTTCTCTCAGCTTTACATCTACGATACTGAAAATGAGATATCAAACAAACAAGGATTATTGAGGTACGTTATAGTTTTTGTATATTATATACATATATATCTTTACTTTATAACCATTATGTATTAAATTTTTTAGATAAAATACAATTTTTACGTTATTTTAACATTTTATATAACGAACAGTAACTCAAAAAAAGATGTTGATTCTAATTTTCAACAAGATCTTGACCTTATCCATCAGTTGAAGGCTATGTTAGATTCCGTAAATGTCTTGGTGAAATCTTATAGAATTGTCACACCCCAACCTTGACGGCGGAAACGTCGAGATGTGAGGGTTAAGATTGTTCACAGCCACATAACGCTATATTAAATTGTAAATATTATTATCATAAGTCTTGAAATGGAAATTACAATCATAAGTCTTATACAAGAAATAAGTTCAACATAACATAACATAATGTAACTTTTTATTTCATTATCTAGGTCCAAGTTCTAGATTATAGCATGCTTTAAAAGGATCACTTTAAACTTGAGGTTGACCTGAAACATGATAAAAATAAGAGTCAACTAAAAATAGTTGGTGAGTTTCCAAGGTTTTCATACATAATATGAAAAAGAAAGTTACAAGTAGCAATTCATGTCATAGGTTATAAGCTAGTAAGGTTATAGAACACATATCGTTACAACCAAACCTCGACTTGATTACAAGTATAAAAGATTGGCTAAGTGTATTTGGTTCCCTAGTGCACAAACATACGACTCCTAGGAGTCGGCAATACATCGACTTTAGCACCAAATAGGCTTGTCAGGCCCAAAGATCTAAGACGTCGCCAGGCTAGCAATAGTTAATGATTGTAAACAAACTATGTATCTCATATAATCACTTACAACACATAAATAACCATGACAAAATATAAAGATGAATTACAAGTGCATTACAAGTCTCAAACTTTATAAGTGTACGATGTATAAGTATCATGTTTCACCCCAAAATAGTGTGAAAAATGTAAAAAGGGGCAAGGAAAACTCACTTGTCAAATAAATATATAATGAAGATTAATAAGAATAAAATATGCCGTTCCAAGATAAAACGTCACAAGGCACCTAAATATATAAATATTATAAGATTTAGGTTAATAATAAGATTAACGAGTTAACATGAACTAGGGTATTAGAATTTTGAGGATTTGTATAAAGTTAATAATTATTTATAAAAAAAATACTATTTATGAAATTTATAAATTTATTTTTAAGGAAATTGATCCTTTGTAAATAACTTGTGATTTCATTTATACAATTATATTTAAAATCCATAAATATCATGATAAATCCATAACATAATATTAATTTAATGTTTTTAAGTATTATATAACAATCTAATAATAAAAATATTTAATTATTACACTTGTAAATAATTTTATATTAAAATTTTACAAAGTTTTACAAGAAATTTTTTAAGAAATAATTAGATGACTTTAAAAATATTTAGGGTTTATAAAATTTATTTTTATAATTATTATAAGTTTGCTATAATTAATTTAAGGCTAAAAAAAGGTTTTAAAAATATACATGAGGGTGCCCGGGTTCGAACCCGGGACCTCATGTTGAGAATACAATGTCTTAACCAATGAACCAAGGCCTCAGCCGCGGTTCATATTGGTTTCGAATTATTATAACCCGTTTAAAGAAAGTTTCCCCAAATCTTTAAGAACCCTAATTCCACAATCCTCAAAATTGAACCCGAATTCGTTAATGTAAAAGCTTGTAATCATGGGGCTTTTGTTCCCCATGCTAAAACGAGCATATTCATGTATGTAAATTACCCGAACAAGTTTGAATTGAAGGTGAACCCAACGATGCACAAGTCGCGATCGGAGGAGATGCAGAAACGATGTAAACGTTGATGATAACACAATTAACCTTGTGTATAGCTTCGTATGACAAACTAGATCCAAAGCCCTTTATCATTGCAGCTTAGGTGTGTCGGAAGGTGCAAGTCGGTGGTGTTGCAGGCTGCGGCTTAGAGAGAATCAATTGGGGTGTTTTATGTTTGTTTCAGGTACGAATTTAGGGTTGTACAGGTTAGAGTTAGTTAAACGTTCGATCAAGTGAAGTTAATTGCATAATTATTGATGTTTTGAGGCTCGAACGCCTCTATGATTAAAAGCTTCGGTTACCCACTCGATTGGGTTTAGTAACCGATGTTTAAATGCAAATAAGGTTCACATTGAGGTTCGAAACGAGTTCACGACGGTTAGGGGACGGTTTTAGATCAAGGAAACATCGATTTTTGGCGGTTTTGGTGCCTCGCCGGACTTGGCCGGAGCCCGACCGGCGAGGTCACCGGAAAAACGGGGTAAAGGGCGGGTGGTTTGGGTTTTAATTGAATTTTACACAATTGGTCCCTGCAGTTTTGTTTTTTATTAATTTATGAACAAACTTGCATTTAAAGTTTTAAAAACACAATTTACCCCCCTAACTTAATTGTTTTAAGTTCTCATTATTATTATAGTATTATTATTATTAATATTATCATAATTATTATTATTATTATTATTATTATTATTATTATTATTATGACTTGTATCATTATTACTATTATTAATATTAACATAATTAATATTATTTGATATTTTTATTTTTAACTTTCTTACATCCATAACCAAAGAGAATAAGCATAAATAACACATGAGTTTCATAATTGACAATAATGACCCTTATAAGAATAAACGAAGTTAACGTTTAGTTAACAAAAATTCGAGATGTTACAGTCTCCCCAACTTAAAAGAATTTCGTCCCGAAATTAAAAGAAATGAAACTATACAAATAAGAATGGGTATCTCTTCTTCATGTGCTCCTCACGTTCCCAGGTAAATTCAGCGCCACGTTTATTTTTGCAACGAACCTTGACGATTGGGGTTGTTGTGGTTCTAGTCTTCTTCATTATACGATCCATGATCTCTACAGGTTTCTCGACAAAATGTAATGACTCGTCAATCTAAATGTCTTCCAGCGGAACATACAGACTTTCGTCGGCCAAACACTTTCTCAAATTTGAGACCCACTAAGGTCGGAAGGTAACTCTAGTTTATAAGCCACTTTCCCAATCCTTTTCAGGATTTTAAAAGGTCCTACAAATCTTGGAGCCAGTTTGCCCTTCTTTCCAAATCGAACCACACCTTTTCACGGTGAAACCTTGAGAAGAACCATCTCCCCAACTTGGAATTCTAATGGCTTACGTCGCTTGTCAGCATAACTCTTTTGACGACTTCTCGCCACTTCAAGGTTCTTGCGAATAATAGAAACTTTATCGGTCGTCTCTTGTATAAGTTCAGGACCAGTGATGAAGTTTTCACCAACGTCGGTCCAACAGATCGGTGAACGACATTTTCGACCATAAAGTGCTTCAAACGGTGCCATCTTGATACTCGAGTGGTAACTATTGTTATACGAAAATTCTGGGAGCGGTAGATGCGTATCCCAATCACCACCAAAGTCAAGAACACAGAGACGTAGCAAATCCTCCAAAGTCTGGATCGTTCGCTCGGTTTGACCATCAGTTTGAGGATGGTAAGCCGTGCTTAGATCTAATTGTGTTCCCAAGAGTTCTTGCATAGACGACCAAAAATGTGAAGTGAAACGAGCATCTCGATCGGATATGATGTGCAGAGGTACCCCATGACGACTTACAATCTCATCAACGTATGTACGAGCTAACTTTGATGTCTTGTAAGTGTCACGTATGGGTATAAAATGTGCCGACTTGGTCAAACGGTCAACGATCACCAATATGCTATCATGTCCTCTAGAGGTTCGGGGTAGCTTTGTTATGAAGTCCATGGATATGTGTTCTGTCACACCCTCAAAATCCACTTGCGGAGTTTTTACCGCGAGGCGTGTGAACAAACCAGGATCACAGTCAATAGTTACTCAGAACGACTCTATATGCCATAATTTAAACAAAATCAACCAAAATACAAACTTTAAACAATGCGAAAGCGTTTTGAAAACAACCCAAGGCAATGAAAGTATAACTATGGCAAAACAGGTGCCAACCCAAAAGAGTAAACCATAATTATTAAAATGCTAAAATTGTCTTGAAGATCGGGTGTTAGAATGCAGTAAACCATGCAGTGCTCCTATGGCAAGCAAGCTAATGACCTGAGAATAGCATACTAAAAATGTCAACACAACGGTTGATGAGTTCAAGAGTTTGAGTTCAATAAACATATAAACAGTTGTGATATATATAAGAAGTGTATTGTAATAGATGGCTAGTCTATTAACAGTAAATATTATTACATAGTGATTTCGCAATTGAAGCTAACTGTGATAATTGTTGCCTCCTGTCACGACTTACCATGTCGTGACAATGTTCAATAGGACAAATTGCACCCGGGTGACCTCGAGTCACACAGGTGGGGCTCGTCAGACCCAGTAGTACTACCCAAGTTTCCCCGCTATTAAATATTAACAATTCGAAAGTGTGAGGACTTTTCCCATGGTAAACAACACTATATTAATATTATACACAACTTAAATATTAAAAGCGTTTGTAAAATACCAGTATGCTATCTCCCCCAAAAGAGATTACATGAATTCACCTGATGTATGTAAAGAGTACTTAGGGTTTACTTGAGAAACGAGAGGATAGACAACCTTCAAAGGTTACCTAGATCATGTGAGTACATAAGTACGTGTAAATTAAATACATGTGAAACCCTAAGCATAACAAAACCAAAGACTCAAGCTTTCAGAAAAATAGCCACGTTTGACCTAGTTGACCCGTTTGACCCGTTGGTGACATTATGAGTTATAATTCAAATAAAGCCAATGAGCATATACAACATACATGATTAACATTCAAATAGTATCATACATATGCTACATTATCCATACATAACACTTAGATCATTAGCCATGCCCATAGCATACAACATACACCATAATCATTAATTACCAAACCCAATATGATGTCCTAGCAACTAACCAACACCAACATCATACATGATCATCAAAGCCCAAATATCACCCATGATTAACCAAGCATCCCATACAACTAATTTACCATGTTCTATCACATTAGAATTCATCCGTGAACTTACTAACATGCTCCTATCATCCCAAACATGTTCATATCATCATACTTCAAACTTTACACAAATAAAGTTTCCCTTTTGGGAAAGAACATCCCAAAATCTATCAAACATCCAAAGCATACATGAATTCATCAATAATATACCAATTCAAGCTCATACTAACACCTAAGCATGATCAACCACATTCAAACATCATAACTCATCAATTCATATCCAAAAGTTACTATCTTTAGTAATGTATGAACTATAACATGTGTTCTTGAATTCCCAATGATCACAACATCAATCTAACATCTAATCATCACCATGAGCACATCCATAACATCAATTCATCAATAATTCAACGTTACACGCAAGATAAAGTTACTATTCTTAGTAAGCTATGAACATCAACACCAAATCATCAATTTCTTGCAAGATCCATGATTCCTAACATTCATACAACTTATTAATCATCACACATTCATCAAACAATCATCATTCATCCATAATCATGCCCAAAATCGAATTAGGGTTTGACTAGAATCAAAACCCATGATTAAACCACTAAAAACATGTAATTCATCCATGATCGACGTTAACTAACATGTATTCAACCTAACTAACATATAAACATCATCAATTGATCAAAACTCAACACCAAGAACACCAATTTTGTGATTTAAGGTTCGGCCATAATGAAGAACATCACAAAAACATGAAAAATCTAACCTTTAAACGTGTAATGTAACAAAATTGAGACTTGTAATGCGTTGTATGCCTTGAGATCGATCAAATCCAATGTGTTCTTGCTTAATCTTGATCAAAATCGCAGGTTTGAGAGGTGAGGAGGAAGGTTACGGTCGCACATGGGGGGGTGGGGGCTAGGGTTTATGTTTTACTTAATTTAATTTACATATTTACCCTTTAAACCCTTGTGTTTTGGTATTTTATAAAAACTAGACTTTAAACTCTTTTTAAAATGCCTTTAACTTAAAAATAAAAAGATATAAACTAATAATATTCATTACATAATTTATCTTTGCAAAAACACAAGACATACGAACAAATAGGCACGTTTCCGCGTTACACGATTAATTTCTACAATCAGCAATTAAATCGCGTAAACACATAATTTTAACACAACAATCACATAATCAATTTAATTAACATTAGTTTAACATTATTAAATATTATTAAGTCACCAACGTTAAACGACAACTAGTGTGCTCACGACACGTGTATGCAAGACTTAACGGAACTAACGGAGTTTGGTAACGTAAAATTACCGGATGTCACATGTTCCCATTTCCACATAGGGATCTCGGGTTGCTCAAGTAATCCACTTGGACGTTGATGTTCGGCTTTAACCTTCGTACAGGTGAGGCACTTAGCTACATAAGTTGCTATGTCTTTCTTCATTCCAGGCCACCAATATTGACCATGTAGGTCCATGTACATCTTATCGGAACCAGGATGAATAGAATAACGATTTTGATGAGCCTCGTTCATAATAAAGGTACGAATGTTATCGCGATTTGGAACCCAAATACGATTGGCGAAGTACATCAACCCATTGGGTTTCGTTTCCAATTGGGTTAGAAGATTATGCTCCAACTCATCCTTCATTCTTCCTTCTCGTTGAACCATTTGTTGACCCTCCAGGATGCTAGACTCGATGTCACTATCTATTCTCAGGTTTTGTAGTAGTACGGTGGTCTCGTTGACATCTAGTCGGATCTCAGTATCGAACTCACCCAAGGTGTCAAACCATTGACGTCGATCGCGAATTTCTTGGAATGAGATCATCTTGTTGTGAATCTTTCGGCTCAGTGCATCGGCTACAACGTTTGCTTTACCAGGATGGTAACGAATGTCACAATCATAGTCACTAATCAACTCCACCCAACGACGTTGTCTCATATTGAGATCTTTTTGATTGAAAACGTGTTGAAGGCTTTTGTGATCGGTGTAGACTATACATTGCGTACCATACAGGTAGTGCCTCCAAATCTTCAAAGCAAATACAACAGCACCAAGCTCGAGATCGTGTGTTGTATAATTCACCTCGTGAACCTTCAATTGTCTCGATGCATAAGCTATGACCTTCCCTCGTTGCATGAGAACACAACCAAGGCCTTGTTTAGATGCATCACAATACACGGTGAAATCGTCATTTCCATCGGGTAGGGTCAATATAGGAGCATTGCACAACTTATGCTTTAACGCTTCAAAAGCTTCTTCTTGCTCGGAACCCCACTCGAATGGTTTATTCTTTTGTGTCAAAGTAATGAGTGGTTTCGCGATCCTCGAGAAATTGGCAATGAATCGCCGATAATAACCAGCAAGACCAAGAAAAGAACGAACTTCGGTAGGAGTTGTAGGAACACACCAATTCTTCACAGCTTCCACCTTTGCAGGATCAATGTGAATTCCTTGGCTATTCACCACGTGTCCTAGAAATTGAACTTCCTCGAGCCAGAAGTCACACTTTGAGAACGTTGCGTACAATTGCTCTTTCTTTAACAACTCAAGAATCAATCTCAAATGCAGCTCATGATCGGTGTTGGACTTGGAATAGATAAGTATGTCATCAATGAAGACGATCACAAACTTGTCTAGATAAGGCTTGCATACCCAGTTCATGAGATCCATGAAAACCGCAAGAGCATTGGTTAAACCAAAAGGCATCACCATAAACTCATAGTGTTTATAACGAGTACGGAAAGCGGTCTTTGGGATATCACCATCATGGACTCGCAATTGATGATAGCCAGAACATAAATCGATCTTCAAGAAAATAGCAGCTCCTTGAAGTTGGTCAAACAAATCATCAATACGAGGAAGAGAATAACGGTTCTTGATGGTAAGCTTGTTAAGCTCACGATAGTCGATGCACATACGAAACGATCCATCTTTCTTCTTCACAAAAAGAACAGGTGCACCCCAAGGCGAAGAACTAGGACGGATAAAGCCTTTCTCGGACAGCTCTTGAAGTTGACTAGAGAGTTCTTGCATTTCTGATGGTGCAAGCCGATATGGTGACTTGGCCACGGGGTTTGCTCCCGGTATCAAGTCAATTTTAAACTCGACTTCACGAATGGGAGGTAAACCACTAAGGTCATCGGGAAATACTTCGGGAAAGTCTCGTACGATAGGGACATCCTTAAGTTCTTTCCCTTTGACTTTCGTGTTGACCACGTAAGCCAAGAAGGCCATATACTTCTTGCTTAAGCACTTTCGGGCTTGAGTGCAAGACATGAGTTTAAGCCCTTTGGAAGATTTTTCACCAAACACCTTCAAAGTATCACCAGAAGGTTAATAAGAATAAAATATGCCGTTTCAAGATAAAACGTCACAAGGCACCTAAATATATAAATATTATAAGATTTAGGTTAATAATAAGATTAACGAGTTAACATGAACTAGGGTATTAGAATTTTGAGGATTTGTATAAAGTTAATAATTTATTTATAAAAAAAATACTATTTATGAAATTTATAAATTTATTTTTAAGGAAATTGATCCTTTGTAAATAACTTGTGATTTCATTTATACAATTATATTTAAAATCCATAAATATCATGATAAATCCATAAACATAATATTAATTTAATGTTTTTAAGTATTATATAACAATCTAATAATAAAAATATTTAATTATTACACTTGTAAATAATTTTTATTAAAATTTTACAAAGTTTTACAAGAAAATTTTAAGAAATAATTAGATGATTTTAAAAATATTTAGGGTTTATAAAATTCATTTTTATAATTATTATAAGTTTGCTATAATTAATTTAAGGCTAAAAAAAGGTTTTAAAAATATACATGAGGGTGCCCGGGTTCGAACCCGGGACCTCATGTTGAGAATACAATGTCTTAACCAATGAACCAAGGCCTCAGCCGCGGTTCATATTGGTTTCGAATTATTATAACCCGTTTAAAGAAAGTTTCCCCAAATCTTTAAGAACCCTAATTCCACAATCCTCAAAATTGAACCCGAATTCGTTAATGTAAAAGCTTGTAATCATGGGGCTTTTGTTCCCCATGCTAAAACGAGCATATTCATGTATGTAAATTACCCGAACAAGTTTGAATTGAAGGTGAACCCAACGATGCACAAGTCGCGGTCGGAGGAGATGCAGAAACGATGTAAACGTTGATGATAACACAATTAACCTTGTGTATAGCTTCGTATGACAAACTAGACCCAAAACCCTTTATCAATTGCAGCTTAGGTGTGTCGGAAGGTGCAAGTCGGTGGTGTTGCAGGCTGCGGCTTAGAGAGAATCAATTGGGGTGTTTTGTGTTTGTTTTACGTACGAATTGAGGGTTGTACAGGTTAGAGTTAGTTAAACGTTCGATCAAGTGAAGTTAATTGCATAATTATTGATGTTTAAGGCTCGAACGCCTCTATGATTAAAAGCTTCGGTTACCCACTCGATTGGGTTTAGTAACCGATGTTTAAATGCAAATAAGGTTCACATTGAGGTTCGAAACGAGTTCACGACGGTTAGGGGACGGTTTTAGATCAAGAAAACATCGATTTTTGGCGGTTTTGGTGCCTCGCCGGACTTGGCCGGAGCCCGGCCGGCGAGGTCACCGGAAAAACGGGGTAAAGGGCGGGTGGTTTGGGTTTTAATTGAATTTTACACAATTGGTCCCTGCAGTTTTGTTTTTTATTAATTTATGAACAAACTTGCATTTAAAGTTTTAAAAACAACAATTTACCCCCCCCCCCCTAACTTAATTGTTTTAAGTTCTCATTATTATTATAGTATTATTATTATTAATATTATCATTATTATTATTATTATTATTATTATTATTATTATAATTATGACTTGTATCATTATTACTATTATTAATATTAACATAATTAATATTATTTGATATTTTTATTTTTAACTTTCTTACATCCATAACCAAAGAGAATAAGCATAAATAACACATGAGTTTCATAATTGACAATAATGACCCTTATAAGAATAACACAATTTTTACGTTATTTTAACTTTTTATATAACAAACAGTAACTCAAAAAAAGATGTTGATTCTAATTTTCAACAACAAGATCTTGACCTTATCCATCAGTTGAAGGCTATGTTAGATTCCGTAAACGTCTTGGTGAAATCTTATAGAATGGTCAGAGATTCTTTTCAAAATCATCCACATATGGAACTTCATCTACGGTTAATTGGTAAAAGAAATAAGGATGGTAAAACATATAACTTACCAAGTACATCTGAGGTGGCGGCTCTAATTGTTGGTGACATTGGTGAATCAATCGAGCCAAGAGATATTATAGTCAAGACTCAATCAGGTTATTTGCAACGTATAAGTGAACTTCATCCTTCATATCTTCCTTTACAGTATCCATTACTATTCCCGTTCGGAGATGATGGATATAGACCGGATATTCTTCAAAGAAATGTTACCGAAAAGAAAAAGAATAAGCATGAAACATTGACAATGCGTGAGTTTTTTGCATATAAAATTCAAGATCGTGTTAACAACTTTTCTTTAATCCTAAATTCCAGGAGACTTTTCCAACAGTTTTTAGTGGATTCATATACTATGATCGAAAGCGAGAGATTAGTTTTCATACATTCTCAGCAAAAGGTCCTTAGATCAGATTCATATGAAAATCTCATTCAACATGCCGGAAATGGAAACACAAGTTTTGGAAACACCGGACAACGTGTGATTCTTCCATCTTCGTTCACAGGTGGTGCAAGATATATGATGCAAAACTATTTAGATGCTATGTCTCTTTGCAAATGGTTTGGTTATCCAGACTTTTTCATAACTTTTACCTGTAATCCTAAATGGCCGGAAGTTAAAAGATTTCTAAGAGAAAGTACAATTAATCCAGAAGACAGACCGGACATCTTATCCAGATTATTTAAGATCAAACTTGATTCACTCATAAAAGATCTTAAGCGGAATGCACTACTAGGAAAAGTTCAAGCAGGTACGTATAACATTATAATATGTTTATGATTTAAGTAGGTATCAAGCATATTTTTCAACTAAGTTACTCATGAAAATGAAATTTGACAAAAAAATAAATTTACAGGTATGAAACATACGTGCAAGTTCACACAAAATACTTCCATGACTTTTAAAAAATTTAAGTTACATCGTAATATTTTTATGTACATTTTTATCTACTATTGGTTATGTGAAGAATAATATCTAACTACAAATCCTAATTAATCTCATGTCACTAATAAATATTAATTAAAACGGGACATTTTTCATTGTATTAAAATAAAAAACTCTTTTTAATTAAATAATAATTTTAATTATTTTATAATACATATTGACTTAAATTTTTAAATATTCAAAACGTATTTTCCATTTATTACTAATTAAATAATATCTTGCAATTTTTATAGTTGTCTACACAGTTGAGTTTCAAAAGTGTGGGTTGCCTCATGCCCACATTTGTTTGTTTATGCATCCTGATCATAAGCTTCCGAGTGTTGACCACATTGATCCATTGTTTTCTGCTGAGATTCCAGATAAAAATTCTGATCCGGAGTTATATTCTCTTATAAGCGAGTTCATGGTTCACGGTCCTTGTGGACAACATAATCTTAAATGTCTATGCATGGTTGATGGTAAGTGTTCAAAAAAGTTCCCTAAAAGTTTTAGGGAAAAAACTTCCGTTGATGCTGATGGCTTCCCTACATATAGGCGAAGAGATTCAGGACACTTTGTTACAAAATCCGGTGTCAAGTTAGACAATAGAAGTATTGTTCCATATAACAAATTCTATTAAAACGATATCAAGCACATATTAACGTTGAATGGTGTAATCAAGCTGGATCTATTAAATATTATTCAAGTATATTAACAAGGGACCTGATCGAACAACTGTTTCTCTTGTGAATGAATATAATGGTACTAATGACAATACAAGGGATGAGATTAAAAAGTACTATGACTGTCGTTATTTGTCTGCATGTGAAGCTTCTTGGCGTATATATGCCTTTGATATTCATTAGAGGACTCCTTCTGTTATGAGACTTCCTTTTCATCGGTCAACAACAAGTTATATACGGTATGGACGATGACATTGAAGATGTTCTTAACAAGCCGTCCGTGGCGTGCATAATGTTCTTGGAGTGGATGAACTGTAATACTTCTAATATGCAAGCAAGGGAACTTAACTATGTTGAGTTTCCTACAAAGTTTGTATGGAATACTATTGCAAAATGTTGGGAACCAAGAAAAAAAGGATTTTCCTTGGCAGAATTCACTCCATCTCACCCTCAGCTGGCGAAGCCTATTTTTTAAGAAGTCTACTTAACAAAGTTAAAGGCCCCCGCTCATTCGAGGAAATACATACAGTTAATGGTGAAGTATTTCCTACATTTAGAGATGCATGCTATTCTTTGGGACTGTTAGATGATGATAATGAATATATTAAGGCAATTGAGGAGGCAAGTCATTCAGCATCTGGTTATTATTTAAGAATTTTATTCATAACAATGCTTATGTCTAATAGTTTATCTAGACCTGATTATGTATGGGATAATACATGGAAGTACATGTCAGATGACATACTATACAAACATCGTCTACTATTAAAGGCTCCAGGTTATATATCTTTTATTTTATATTTTTACATATTTTATTTCAAAATATATTTATTTTAATCATATTTTAAAATAAATTAAAAAAGTTATACTTATAGGTTTGTCTCTTTCTGAAGAGCAGATTAAGAACCTCACTTTGTTTGAAATTGAGACTGTTCTACAGCGGAATAATTCTACTCTTCGCCAGTATACATCGATGCCTTATCCTGATAACAATTCAATACAGAATTCAAACAACCTCCTAATTAATGAAGAGATGGCTTATGATAAAGAGACTTAGAAAAATGAGTTTGATATGCTTTTTGATTCTTTGACGGAAGAGCAACGCAACATCTTTCATGATATCATCAAAGCTGTAGATGAAAAAAAGGAGGAGTTTTTTTGTTTATGGATATGGAGGTACTAGTAAAATATTCTTGTGGAAAACATTGTCTTCTTTTATAACATCAAAGGCTAATATAGTTTTAAATGTGGCCTCGAGTGGAATTGCATCTTTATTACTTTCAGGAGGAAGAACGGCTCACTCACGTTTTAGGATTCCGTTAAATCTAAATGAGGATTCTCTTTGTCATGTTAAGCCAAAGAGCGACGTTGCTCATTTGTTAAGAATAACAAATTTGATTATCTGGGATGAGGCACCCATGATTCACAAACATGCTTTTGAGGCTCTTGACAGAACATTAAAAGATCTCCTAAATTGTGATGCTAAGAGTCGTACTGAATTATCGTTCGGAGGTAAAGTAGTAGTATTTGGTGGAGATTTTAGACAAATTCTTCTGGTTGTTCCCAATGGAAGTAGACAAGATATTGTAAACACATCGTTAAGTTCTTCATATATTTGGCAAGAGTGTAAAATACATACACTAACAAAAAATATGCGTTTAACAATTGGAAGTGGAACATCAGACATTCAGGAAACAAATAAATTTGCAAAATGGCTGTTACAATTAGGTGAAGGAAATCTTGGAGATGAAAATGATGGTGAGACAGACATAGAAATTCCTGATGATCTTCTTATATTGGATTCAGTTGATCCCGTTTCAGATTTACTTAACTTTGTATATCCTTCTATACTACCAATTTTAATAACCCAAATTTCTTTCAAGAAAGGGCCATTCTTGCACCAAAGAATGAAGTTGTTCAAGAAATAAATGATCGTCTCCTATCTATTTTTCCAGGTGAAGAAAGAGAATATCTCAGCTTAGATTGTATAAGCCAAGAAGAGTATGTTAATGATACGTTTGATGAGAATCTTTGCTCACCGGATTTTTTAAATGGACTCAAGGTATCAGGATTGCCCAATCATTCTTTATTGTTAAAAGTGGGTGTCCCGATAATGCTTCTAAGAAACATTGATCAAAAAAATGGTTTGAGTAACGGGACCAGACTTAAAGTTATATCACTTTACAATCGAGTTATTGAGGCTGAGGTTATATCAAGAAGCAATATTGGTAGCCGCACGCTTATTCCAAAGCTCAGTTTGACACCTTCAGACAAAAGAATTCCATTCAAGTTTAAAAGAAGACAGTTTCCCATAGCAGTTTGTTTTGCAATGACAATAAACAAAAATCAAAGACAATCATTGTCTAGAGTTGGTTTGTACCTAAAAGACCATGTTTTTACACACGGCCAACTATGTGTTGCATTATCGAGGGTTAAGAGTCGGGATGGGCTTAAACTTTTGATCTTGGATCAAGACAATAAGCCAACAAATGTTACTACTAATGTTGTTTACAAGGAAGTATTTACACATCTATTATTGATGAGGTTTTACATGCAATATTATAAGCATTTTTAGATGTATTACTTTATGTTATTTAGAATATATCCAAACTAAACTTTTTGAGTTTTAATTATTAAATATATCTTACCCGTGTAACACAGGGGTTACTAAAGCTAGTATATATATATATCTCTTCAAAATCATAATTGCTTCATGCATTGTTTCTTTTACCTCTTTTAAAATGCCATAAACAAGTTTGGAAGGATAATTACTCTTTGAGGATACATAAAAGGCACAAAAGTTGGATTTTGGAGCTTCGCTTGAGGTGGACTATTAAATCAACGCCTCGAATCATTGTGAAAAAAGTACTTAATCGGTCTTGTAATGTGTTAATATCTTGGTTTTTATTACATAGAGTTATACTAGACCGTAATAAATCATTTTAATGTTAAATTACATTGTACAATGATTGGTACATACATGGTCCTTGACCTATTAGTGTGTTGTTTTAGGTTATACATGGTCACATAAGTTTATATCAAGTCATTACATGTGTGATTGATGGTACCGTTATAAGTCTTAATTGGCATTGACATGTGTTTATGTGTTGTTTCGGTTAAAAGAGCCACATAAGGTTACAAATAAGTCAATTTGACATCAAAGACTTGTGTGTGATTAATGGCACCATGTTCGTGCTTAACGGGCCTTGAAATGTGTTAATATGTTGTCCCAGGTTACACATAATGACATAAGTTTATAATAAGTTAATTTGATGTTAAAGACTTGTGTGTGGTTAAAAATGGCACCGTTTTTGGGCCTAAATGTACTTTGACAAATGTTAGTAAATTCACATATGTTTATTCCAAGTCTTTTTATTTATGTTAAAGACGTCACTAACTCAAAAATAGTCGTGGTTTTGGGAAATGTTTTCCAACGGACACGGCATCCACACTTCGTCGATAACGTTAAGGATAATAAATTTTTGCCCGGGCCTTTAAGTTTTTTGTTGGTGAGACTAAGCTTTGTCGGGTATTCCTTTGGTAATCTGTCGAAAAATTTCACTATAAATATAAACAATTCCTATTGATGTCATACGCATTATACCGTGTTTAAATGTATAAGTCTTGTGGTATGTATTCATGCTTGAATACTAATACATAGTGTACCATAACTTTAGTTGGAATCAGTGTATTTAATAGTTAAATATGAAAATTGATCTTGAATCCGTTGTATGAGTTAATACGATATTACAGGTTTGTTGAAACTTAAGGTCTAATGCACAGATTTCAATTTAGCATCACGCAAGTCCATCATTGATGAGCTCATAAATTGAAACAAAGCTACAACTCAACGTCATAAGCCAATATGATTCACCAACTGTTTTGGTTTTCTCTTAGAATGAATAAATCAATTTGGTGTTAAATTGTTAATAACGTGAAAGATATTATCTATAATTAGTTAAAATATAAAATTTTACATCTGACACATTTTTACTTTAATTTTTACCCTTCTAAGAAAAAACTATGACAAATATTAATACACGAATTATTAAAACTCTGTGTTTAATAAATACAAAAAGTTTTATATTTTACATAATAAATATATATCCGCATTTGGGCCTTGGAAAATAAAAAAACAAAGAAAAAGACTAGGCCTTCTACTCTAGTATGTAACTGGTACTTATACTACGATACACAATGAGGCACATAACGCATGCTAAATAAAATTGTTTAAAGGAACGGAAAAAAGAAACTAAAAAAAGTGGATTAGAGTATAAAAATAAAATATGTTACACCCAAAGGGTCGAACCCAGGTTCACAGCCAGAAAATGTCTAAACAACTCTAGCAAGCATGCATTTTGCTACCGAACCCGTCAAAAACCGCTCGAACCGAAAAAAATGGGTTCAAAGCTGACCAAAAACTGTCAACAACTTGAACTGAACCGAAGTGATTTAAATATAAGGTATCTTATGCAATTATTATTATCTTCTTTGTGTGACAAGATTTAGGGGTTGTTTGGTAATTTCAAAATGATTAAATACTTAACCAATAACATGTCTAAATCAATAAGAGCTGGTATATCATTTAAATATTTAAAAACAAATGTCTGATCAATTCAGATAAGAGATTTTAAACATTCAACATTAGACTTCTTAACCATTCAGCATTAATATAATGTTTAACTATTCAAAGGCAAATGTTTAAACTATTCTGACATGTACTCGCGAAACAAACACTCTGAACTATTAAATGTTGAAACATTCAAACATCTAAACCATTAAAATGTTGATTCATATGCTACCAAACAACCACTGTACTTTGAAATTAACACGGTATAACAAATAGATGAACAAATAAAATAATGCATGAATAAAGATCTATAATATAACAATTAAATAAAAATAAAAATAACAAGTTTTTTTTTCTGAACTACAACAATTAATCACATTACACGTCCTCAAAGGAGAAAACTCACACATCAAGTCCACATTCTAGTTTTACCCAATTTAAAGAAAACCCATAAACTATGATAAAGATAGAACTTATGACGTAAAAAATCTTGAGTCCTACCCCTCATTCTCTGCTACATTATACATCCGATAAAATTAAAATAATACAAAGAAATTAACATGTTCTCTTCATGCATTTATATTTAGATTTTGGGCCATAAGTGTTGTTAGAATAAGCAATTGGACTTGCAAAACTTGTGGATCAAGCCCATATTTTTCACATATAGTGTCAGTCTGTCATGTTTTGAAGTAGATATCGTAGTAATACATAAAAAAAATAAGTGGAAGAGGGTGAACTCAAAATTCATGAAAATAGTTGGGCCAGTCTAGGCTGTTCTTGCCCATTCTGTTTTATATAATGTTATGTTGTTATTGTTCATATGTTCCACATTTCGTCGTCCCGCACTTCCACTGTTCCACATCCCGACAACATCGATAAAGAAAAAAAAAGAAGACGAAGGGTCAGGATCAAAATACACTCCCGAGTCCCGAGGGGGAATACCGGTAATCCATGATAAAACAAAGTGGTTTAAGAGTAGTTTAAGTACTCTTAAAATAAGGTATTACTGTTAAAGAAAATAAAAAAGTTATGTTTTCGATTTTATTTACAAACATTCTGTAATTAGTGTTAATAATAGGTTTTTTTATTTGAAAAATAAATAAAGTGGTTATTTTTGTTTTGTGGGGAACGTTAAGATATACTATCATTACAAAACATATTACCATGAGTGTATAATATATTTAACATAAAAGAATTTAAACAAATTGCAGTTGTAAGACTAAAGAAATAATTGGTGTCTGATTTGGTTTGAGTCTTATATGTGTCATAACTTCGTTGTTATAAAAAACTGCTGCTTTTACTACAAATATATTTATGGTAAACTTGTAGCAAAACGAAAATAGTGAAAACTCTGCTAAAGAAAATGGCTGTAGTAACAAACCTTTTCATAAATTCTGACAAACAAGTTCGTTGCTTGATTTTGCAACAAAATTCCAACAAACTATTTTCTGAACTCTTGGGACTAACCTCTCACAAAACTAGTTTAAGTATTATATTTTTCATTAATAAAAATATAAATAACATTAACATATTGATAGCTAATAAGTAAAACAAGAATTTAATTTATTTTTATATTTAAGTTTAGCGGCAAATTAACTACAAAACTTAAATATTACTGTATTTGTATTTTTATTTTCATTATAATTTGACCACAACATATAATAAAACATTAGAAATCTAAAAAAAATGTTCATACATGTGCAACAGTTCCATAATATTGTAATAAAAAATTCCCAAAAATGTTTAGAAACCCCATTTACAAATTAGTATTTAATCCCAGCAACAATCGAATTAAATAACATTTAATGGTTACAATTAATTATGAAATATAGATAACATGTGAAAATATAAAAGAAACAAAAAATACTTATAGGCTAGCTTTATTTGGGACATATAATTTGTAATTTGTTATAATGTATATAATAAATACATTCCAGATTTGGAATTTGTTCACTCGTGTGAGCTGTATTATACATAACTCAAAAAGCTCCTGATTGGACTAAATATGGCTTAATTAACGATTATTTGAAGTTTTATTTTACAATAATAACAAAACTTTTATAATTAAAAAATACAAGCAGAATATACAATGAAACAGCATGGCCATGTTTATTGTCTCATTCCTCTTCAATCAAACACTCGATCATCTTCCCAACACCATAATATATAACTCATTATTCTACAGTTAACTAATCATATAAATTAATCAATTAAACATTCCCGTTTTTCCTTTCTTAATTGTAATACGATTAGCGTCTTAATTCACTGAATTAGATAAACAATACATACAATACATAACATTAAGCTTGTCTAGTTGTCTTTACCACACGTAAGCATATAATTAATTTGCATTTTTGAATGTTTTGCATACATGATTCAGGAGAGATGGAGCCACGTGGCGGATTGTGGTTGGAAGAAGAGTAATAAATGAAGAAGAAGGTGCATCGTGGCTTCATCCTATTTGGTGGTGGAGTCACATGCACAACAACACATACTTTGGTTTTTAAGTTGTCAGAGGACGCACGTGACAACACATGACCACACAACATATTGCGACGTTCTTGTTGTTCTCCGCATTCATCGTCAATTTCCGACGAGGTGGGCGCGACATGTCGTACATAACATTTTATAAGTTTTATGTTTGTTAAAAATAAAGAAACTAGATATAAGTTGATAAGCAGTTGGCTTATGTTATAATGATATAGCGGTGATCGTAAGCAACTTGTGATCTTTAAGGTCTTAAGTTAAAACATGATTTAAGTGGGTTTTTTTATAGTGGCAGGTCTTCTCATTGATGGTGGTTTTGGTAGAGTCGGACTTAAAACGTCAAAATTAATATAGACGATTGGCATCTCATATCATGCAGACTCACTCAGATATTGAGATAGTTTCAAATAAATTTTTAAAAAGGAAAGGAAGTTATAGAAGTTGATATGTAGGAAGACTAGTGATATTATAATGTGTAGTGTAGTTGTTATTTCTTAAATGGTTGAAAATTCTGGTCTCGTGGCGAACATTGGTGTGGATTTAGGAGTGAGTATAGATGGTGTGGCACTTTAGGCGCTTTTAAGAAAAGGATAAAACTCGATAGGCTTTTCTAATTTGGACCTTTCGGCCATTTAATTCGTTCCATTGTGTACACTTGGCACCTTAGTTTGTTCTTGAGAAAAACTTCGAGCACAACTTATTTACCCTAATTTTAGATTTTTTTTTATTTTGACAAAAATAGACATGGATTATTCGTGCATCAAGTGTCATCGGTGTTTCCACAGCTTCTTTTATTAAGTGTTGGTCGTTTGGTGTTGACGTAGGCTTGCATTTCGTCCGAGCTTAGGTAAGCCATCTTGATTGAGATCCATTCTAGTTATGACACTAGTGATCCGACGATCTCAATCTTGAAGGAGAAAGATTACGCCATACCGTGGTTAGCATGTGTTTTATGGTATAAACTTTAGGTTTGAAAAGGTCAAAAACTCATATAAGAGGGAGAAGTATGAAAAATAGGAGATTTAGGCGATTTTTGGTTCTATCCCTTTTGTTGGGCAGTATAGAGGGGATGACAAAATCTACTTTAAGGCAGAATAATATCTAGTGTTAGGTTCTTATAGATTCCTTTATGAATAGGACAACTTATAAGTTTATAATTATTTGAGATTTGGGTGTTGTAACTTTGAGTTTGAATTGTATGTAAACTTCTACATTTCCCGTTTAGAAATAGAAAAGGTGAAGAACATCAAACAAAACCTAAAAGTTGTGCAGGGGTAAAAATAAAGTTATAAGCTATGAAATTAATTACGTTGTTGTGAAGATAATGGTTAAGGGACAACAAATTAGACTTAAAGGTAAAAAAACAAAACAAAATAAAATAAGATTGAGTGTGCTTCGATGATCAATTTCGACAGAAAAATGAGGTTAGTGGTAAACATAACATTGTATTTATATTCATCAAGATAAATTAACTGGTTATAAAAAAGGAATTTATAAACTTATCACTTAAATATAAAAAAAATTAAAAATTTTAAATCTCCCTTACAAGTTTTATCTAAATAACTGATTTTTTATTCAGTTTTAATCGCCAGCAATTATAATTTAGGATAAAAATGATTTAATCTGTTAAGTTTTACAAGTTATTTTTCGTATTATTTTATCAAATAAATATAAATGGCATAAAGGAAATATAGGGTGATTCTGATATGAAGAGATTGGGTATCGAAATATATGGCGTTTAATTACAAGATACCATACAACAGATAAGATTACATTTACACCCTTTTGATTTCTTCCACATGTTACCAAGTTCCTGCCCTTGACATAAGAGAAAACTAAAATTATAAAAAACACACCTTGTTTACAAATATTCTCACTCTCTTTTGTGCATTATACATAGTTAAGAAACCAAACCAAATATTTTTACAAATACTTTTACTTTAAATACGCTTTTATGAATACAAATATACGTGCAAAGTTTAAACCACGTTTTGAAGTAAGATATAATCTTAACTGAGAGTTATAACAAAAATAATCAAAATAAATATATTGTAAGATAAAATCTTAATTCAATATGTTATATTTTTAGTTGATATATTTTAAACTTATTGAAGTGAGAAACTACTTTTCGTACTGAAAACAAAATACCCTTGGCACATAGGATGGTTGATTGGTCACCATCGCCAGTCGTCACAGAGAGGAACCCTGGGATTGTCACTATGACTCGATTCCTGCATGAGAATCAGTTGTCTGAGATGAAAATGAAGCTTGAAGATGTAATTTTTACGAGTAATGAATTTGTTAGACACATTACCTCGAAGAGGATTTTCTCCTCTCTATTTATACATTTATATGCAAATGTCATTGTAGTACAAACTTTGTCACCCTTACCGTCGTATTAGTAGAGTCTGTTATATCAGTTAATTTTTATTGTCCTCTAAAAGATGACACATTCATCGATCATTGTATTTGTCTTTTGTTGCGGGAGGCTGATCCAATGCTCACTCGAGTCTGAACACCCTAGTTTGAACGTGTCAGACATGTGCATTGTTCAAGGTTGGATTTATTATAAAACATTTAACCATGTATTAGTAGGAATTCAGATAGGTTTTGTCATATAGTATCAATTCTCACATTTTATTTTTTGGGTCATTGGGTATTTCCCCTTTGGAAACAGATTTCTTATTTACGTACCTTGATTGGTCAGTTCAATGTATACTTCAAATCAATCAATTCAAATAAAAAAGATGGCTGATCGAATAGTCCATTAAGATACTTATCGTATGCTTAAGCGTGCTATAGTTAAGAAACTAAACATCCTTTAATATATTAATTTGTTGATATTATATATATGGCAATTAAACACATATACAGCTTATAAAATTGATTGCTTCTAAGACCATTAACCGTTAAAAGAAGAAGAGGTGTCACCGGAAAATATGTGTAGTTTGCTTTACATGTGATATATAAAATGTTTATGTAATTGATTATTTTAGTTATTTTTTTAACTATTATATGTATCAATAACTTGGTAGAATTGTATTTTATGGTAACAATAGTTATGCTAAAATCAAGTGAATTACATAGACCATCGATATAATTTATATTTTTTTAAAAATGTTAAAAAGATATCTATGTATATCTTACATATATATTAAACATAAATACAAAAATAAAAAGACTGAAAAATTGTTACGTATGCGTAACATCTGCGTGACATATACGATTTTCATTTGATCTATACCCATATCTATATATACAAACACACATATATATAGAGTGTAGTGATAACAAATATAAAAATTATGATATTGATTTCATTGATTTTTTCTGATTTTCACGTAACCATATGGTTTTTTATGAGCCTTTCACTATATGATTTTATATTTAAAATTGATTGTGTATTAAACATATTCTTGTGTATATTTCAGTACGCATATTCACAAATTCACAAAATGTGTTTAACAAACAAGACTAACTTGAAAGAAAGTAAGCTTGTAGCATAACTTCAATTACAAGACCAAATTAATTTTGTTTCAGTTTGCATAACTGGCACAATAACCAATACGTTATTGGAAACATCAAACTTGTCATTGCTTCTAAGTTTGTACTTTTATAATCTCATTTTTTCCAACTTCAATTACCGGTCATACTTTTGTGTCAACCATGTGCCCATTTTGTACTATCTCCCATCTTAAGCAATGGCCCCCTACTTTTGCACAACTTGCCTAAAAAATTAATTATATATAAGAGGTTTTTTATGGTTTGTAGATTATTGTTATTTTCATCATTTCATAGTAATGTGTTTGTATGGTCGTATACTTGTATGGGTATATTTTATTATTAAAGTAAATTAAATGACAGATTAAAATTTGTTAGGTGTACCATATAAGATATTATTTATAGTAGTTAATCATAAAAAAAATTAAAACCAAGGTAATTATAATGAAATCAAGTTTAACGGCAACAAGCAGTAATTTATTTCACAAAACCAATATGCAATCGCTAAAATTACAAGTGTCATAAAATAAAACAAATGTTACACTTTAATATGACAAAAAAACATCACATGAAAAGATCTTGACACCAACCATTCCAACTCACTTGTTTCTTTCTCTTATAAGAAAGATCAAATTGTTTCATGTTTTTTCGATGTACCAAAGGTCTAAAACATAGTATATATAGAAAGGCTGAGAACCCTGTTAAATTAAAGCTACAAATATTCTCACAAGCAATAAAGTGATACTGGAAGAACCATTACAAGAATCAGATCCTCTCGGTATCGACTTTGCAACTGTGGGACATCGTGGAGGTTGGAAAAATCACATGGACGTTGCTATGATTCCGTTTGTCCCGGTCAATGGAATGTGTTCATATTAAACAACTAGTTATTCTTGAAGGGGCTCAAAACAATAAATATGAAATTAAGGGGGTGAATTGTCTTAAGTTATAATAATCTTAACTCTTAGTAAAGTGTAAAGAGAATTAAGAATGCGCATTGAGGCCCTTAAGTTTTTGTTCTTTTCTTGAGGAAAAGGTTAATCGCTATTAGAATAAAGCTTTCATAGTGGTCCACTTCTTTTACCATTTTCTAGTTTAGTCCAAAATTTGATTATTTATATCTTTTTATGTTCATAATATGTAATATTTTTGGATTAAACAGAAATTATTTGTAAAGATTAATTTTTTTGTAAGGTACATGTATTTTGTTTGAGAAAACCGATATTCAAATTAGAATTTTGAACGATTGGTGCAACCTTACTTTGAGATATAAAAGCATAATTTTATGGTTTATAAAGAAGGGGTTTTCAATACCATACCAACAAAAAGACGAATATATTCAATAGTTTTTTCATTTTTGTTTGATACTTTTTAACAAATTGTGTGCTAATGAGATTGGTTAGTTTAGAAACATTTTGTATTGAGCTTTGGGAAACTCATAACGTTTACTCTAGAACTCAAGGAAATTTAATTTCTTTTTAGTTTTGAGAAACATTTACTCTAGATGTTGGTTAGTTTAGCGTTTACTCATTTACTCTAGAACTCAAAGAGTAAATGAGAGTAAAAATAAACTCAGAAATAATCATGAAATGGAACCAAAATTTGTATTAGTGTGTTATCAGTCTTGATACGTGTAGTTACAACTTACAATACTCTACCCCAATTATGATAAAATGCAAGGTGTTGTATAGTTCAATATGGTATATGACCGTTTCTATACATGTATGAAGAACTTCAAATTTGATTATTCTCATCTAGCTGGTCAAACAAAGTCATTTCTACTCAAACTTAACATATACCATCTTTTTACAAGTCTAATTTAACAGTCAATTTTAACTAGTATCGTATGAATACCAACCTTTTGGCACTCGTGTTTATATCTTTTTAGCATGATATATGTATGATATTATACGGTCTAGTTTCGTAAGATTTTACGCCGTAGAGCAAACTATTTACGGAAAATATAGGCATTTAACATTAAATGAAAGGAAGTAAATAGTATATATATATATATAAGTTATAACTACTTGATATATAGGCATTTAACATGAAATGAAAGGAAGTAAATAGTAAATATATAACTAACTACATAGAATTATTTAACCCGTTGATCAAAGTGTACGGGTAAAACTAAAAAACAGCAAAAATATTGTGAGTAAAAATAGTAAATAAATGGGTCGGTGCCTATAATTGTCGGGGTGTCGGCATAAGTTCATTGTTTTACAGTTTTGTCGAGGACACTCTTCTTCCACTTTCAGATAGAAGTCATAAAAAAAACTTAATGTCGTTTGTTCGTGTTCCAAAAAGACAAATATCACATAACTAATTAAGTCCTTTAATAACTTTTTAATTAACATAATTTGTCTTATGTAAACATAAAAAAAACTAGCGTATCCGCCCGTCACTTTTTGCAAAATTTTCTTGTCACTATTGTGCCAAGGATGGTTATACGTGGAACCATAATATATTATTTTATGTCAAGAATAGTTCTATAATATACATAATAAATTTTAGAATTGATCAAACATTAGTTAAAAGGGTAAAAGATGATCAAGTTTGTAAAAATAAATTGAGGTCTCCGTTGCACGTTTTAATGCAATTGAATTAACTAATGATCAATGTAATCATAATATTCATCAAACAAATCAGTAGGTGCTGAATGCATGTTTGTTTGAATTTGTTATGATCTTCGGTATAAAAAACCTCCTAAGTAATAGGGGTTCAAAGGGGGCAACGCCTTTTTGGCAGGGGTCCGAGGGCATCGCCTGTGGTAACGAGGTCCAAGGGGCAGAGCCCTTGGCTGGCACGTCACCCCATCCCTACAAGATTTAGAATTTGTATAAGAATTGGTCGGTCTGTGTAGACAAGTGTGAGGTGCGCTCTTGAGAGAGGAAGGACGGTCTTCAAGAGGGGGCAGAGAAAGAAAAGAGAGGCAATATCCATATGAAGAAGAGAAGACAGACAAGCTGACATGGCGGTCAGGACCGATATCTTCCATTTGTCATGGAGATTGGTGATGGTTTAGCAGTCATATAAGGAGTTCCAATCTTGTATATAAGACCTCTATCATATAATATGATATTATAAGAACTACTCTATGATAATTAAATCATATGTTACATGAAACATCAAACAATCAAAATGACTATGTATTTAAGCGTGTTTTAATGTTTTACACCAACATTAAATTACAATTTATTAGTAAAAAATATGAGTGATAAAAAGTTTTATTATCATTAGCCTTGGCCCTGGTCTAGGCCCCCTGATAAAGGTAATATGAGTATTTGATATAGATTGTGGTTCGATCTCCATCAATAATGTATGTGACGTGGTTAGAATTAAATGAGCATGTAGGTTTGTCATTAAAATATTTTAACCCATTCATTATAATAAAGATAAAACAATCACAATATTTTAATGACAATTAAAATGTTTTTCATGTAGTGATTTTAAATTAAAACAAAAAACAAAACAAAATCCCTCCCCCACATTAGGATCCTTCCAAGTAATTCACATGTGCACTCTCAAGCCTCAACCTTCGATTTCATAAAAAAACATTATTCATAGTTTTTTTTACTATAAGAACAATATAATAATCTAAATATCAAACCATTAATGCAAAAACCAGCATTTATTACTTTCTGCTCAATTCTGAGCTTTTGGCACCTTCCCTTCCATCTTCTCCATATATACCATCCCTTTGCAGCACCTCTTTCTCCATCTCTCTCTCTCTCTCTCTCTCTCTCTCAATCTCTCTCTTTCTCTCTCTCTCTCACACATAAAATAAACTGATAAACCATACCCACATTGCCATTGTAGAGAAAAGAGAGTTGAGATAAACTTCAAATGGAGGTTTTCATGAAACACTTTTCATTTGCAACTACTCTGTTTCTGCTTATAGGGATTGTACCTTTTGCATTAGCAGGTGTACATGACTACCGGCAAGCTCTCAGCAAGAGCATTCTCTTCTTTGAAGCTCAAAGATCAGGTTATCTTCCTCGTAACCAAAGAGTCAAATGGAGAGGCCATTCTGGTCTCATGGATGGCAAAGCCAATGGGGTAAAAAATAGTCCTTTCACTCTTTTTAAACAAAAAAACATCATTTGGGTATTTGTTTAAACTTGAATCTAGATCAAACCCTGAAATTATTTTACAAAAAGATGAAATCTTGATGGTTGAATTTTGGTTTGAAGGTGGATCTTGTAGGAGGGTACTATGATGCAGGGGACAATGTGAAGTTTGGGCTACCAATGGCATTTACAGTGACAATGATGTCTTGGAGCATAATTGAATATGGGAAGCAAATGGCTATAAGTGGTGAACTTGGTCATGCTATGGATGCTGTCAAATGGGGCACTGATTATCTCATAAAGGCTCACCCTCAACCTCATGTTCTTTATGGAGAGGTACATACAATCTTGATTTCAATGTAATTGGTCCATGTACCAATCATGGTGGGACCCACTTATGATTTGTTGTCACTATCCGATAAACAAACAAACATACTCAGTAAAATTTGATTTATGAAGCAGAATAGAGAGGGTGAGATGTAACAAAACTTGAGACCGGTTAAATTGTTTTTAGCATGTTTTGGGACATGTGAATATGTTCTTTAAGGATGTTGATTGATTGGTGTGGCATGTTGTAGGTAGGAGATGGTAATACTGACCATTATTGTTGGCAAAGGCCAGAGGATATGACTACTTCAAGAAACGCTTATAGAATTGACCAAAATCACCCTGGCTCAGACCTCGCCGGAGAAACAGCCGCCGCGATGGCTGCTGCCTCCATCGTGTTCCGCCGCTACAACCCGGCTTACTCCAGAGTGCTCCTCACTCATGCTAAACAGGTCAGTTAACTACTCACTTCTATACTCACCTACAACATAAAAAGAACATTTATGATCAGCTAACACCGTTAAATTTCATCTATTGATTTTATTTATCATATGTTACTTTGATTGATATTTACTTGTGAAACTCAAAACGTGATTGAAAACCACATGAATTTCATTCCACACAATGAAAATTGTACACCGGCCCTTTAATAAACGAATAAAACCCAATGACCACTTTATGGTAAATACGGTGCATGTTAGCAAAGACATGCTTATATTAGCAAAGTAGTTGAAGTAAATACAGTTAGAGTCTTTAAGACACCCCTAACGTGTCACTATGGTAGCAAAGCCGTTGAAGTAAATATAGAGTTAGGCTTTTCATAGCTTTAGTGTCAGTCTGATTGTTGTCAGTGTAAGTTAGCAACAGAGATTACTGCCTCTAAATACGCATATAATGAAGTTGTGATCTTTTTAATGGATGATGCACAAATCTTATTTAATGTATTTTTACAGTTAAAACCGCACCTTAAACCCTATTAAAAAAAACTTATAATCAATAAAAACTTATGATCTAATCTTGAGTATATATACTAAGACTTGAACCTAAATCATATTTATGCTCAGAATGAAATAATGATTACTTCCGCTAGTTTGTTTTATTCTTATTATTTTTTTAATGGACGGTTGTTATTCTACAAATTCTATTTTACTTTATCTAAATCACAACTAATTTATATATATTAAACATTATCAATGATGTTTGAATGCTAAACCTCAAGATGAGTTTTGCTGTTTTAACTTTAACTAACTTTGTTACCGGATACATATCTTGACCCCTACTGGTTTTTTTCTTTATTACTATTTTTGAACTATCGTTAGTTAATTTGTCTTATACTAAGGTACAATTACCAATGCATAAAGCACACAACCTAGGTTCGTATGTTTGCTAGTTATATTGGTCACACGTGTTGCATCACGTAAGTTAGAATAATATGCATCACGGATAATATGCATCCACCGTTGACTTTGATGGGATCACAGATCTCATCCGTCCATCAAATCTAGTTGACTGTCGGTGAACAAAAAAAGGGCCCATGACACCTACTCACATATACTCTAGTCTCTACGTTCAATTACATTTTGCCCCTGCCTCTTTCACTAATTTGTTGTTATCATCTTTTTCAGCTATTCGATTTTGCCGACAAATACAGGGGTAAATATGACAGTAGCATAACAGTGGCTCAAAAGTACTACCGATCCGTCAGTGGATATGCGGTATGTGATCATTATCTCTTCCAACAATCTTGATTCACATGTATATCGAAACAATATAAGAGAATAAAAACTATATATATATATATTAGAGAATAAAAAGAAATTTTTATATAATATTAAGTAATTAGGTTGCGTTTGGTTGGAATAGAATGAAATAAAATGAAATAAATGAAATTAAAAAAACTAGTATAATTTTTAAGTAAATTATATTTGAATGAGTAATAAAATATAAAACTCAAATGAATGTTTCACCTTAAATTTCCTTAGTTGTAGGATTTCAAATTTCCTCTCTAGGTGGAAAGATTTTGAAATCCCATAAACAAGGGAATTTGAAGTGAAACAGTCCCTTGGGTTTTACATTTCATTACACACTCAAACATAATTTACTTGAAAATTATACTAGTTTCTCAATTTCATTCTATTCTTTTCAACCAAACGCAACCTTAGGAGACATTTGGTTGGAAGGAATGAAATGGAATTAAGAGACTAGTATAATTTTCAAGTAAATTATGTTTGAGTGGGTAATAAAATGTAAAACTCAAGGAAGTGTTTCATCTCAAATTCCCTTGGTTGTGGGATTCCAAAATCTTTCCACCTAGAGAGGGAATTTGAAATCTCACAGTTAAAGAAATTTAAGGCGAAACATTTTTTTTGGATTTTACTTTTTATTATCCATTCAAATATAATTTTAGTTGAAACAAGAAAACTAAAGTTGATTGTATAGTTATGAATTTAAGTTTCAAAATAAATAAAATAAAAAGTATATCCATTACTATATACTGCAAGATTTAATTTGTTAAAACGTTTCAATCCATTATTTATAGGTCTTGTAACTTCATGCCATCAGTTTTATTATACCTTTTTTATATTGGGTTCTTTTGTAGCCCGTTTGCCTATGTCCATCTTGTTCAAGTACAAGTCTCTTTAACTCCAAGATTAGTTTCGTATTACTTATCGTTTTATTTATTTGTTTTTAGGATGAATTACTATGGGCAGCTGCTTGTTGTACAAGGCAACAAACAATAGGTACTACTTGAATTACCTAGGTAGGAACGGCGACGCCCTCGGTGGCACCGGTTGGTCTATGACGGAGTTCGGTTGGGATGTTAAGTATGCGGGTGTTCAGACCCTTGTCGCTAAGGTCTGTTTTAATGTTCACAAAAGTAAAGTTATTAAGATACAGGTTGATTATTTACTGATCTTATATAGGGGTTGATTTTATGCAGTTCTTGATGGGAGGTAAAGCCCGGGGTCATGGACCGGTGTTCGGGAAGTACCAACAAAAGGCAGAGGAATTCATGTGCGCGTGCATCGGAAAAAGTAACCGGAATGTTCAAAAGACCCCCGGAGGGTTGATTTTCCGGAGAAGGTGGAATAACTTGCAGTTTGTCACAAGTGCATCATTCCTCATCACTGTCTATTCTGACTACTTGACTTCTGCCCGGAGAAACTTACGGTGTTCTTACGGCACCATCACCCCGCCTCAGCTTCTAGCATTTGCCAAATCTCAGGTAAGGAGAAATTGTAATGCTGGTAGGATTGCTTGTTAAAGCTTAGCATAATGAGAAATTATAAGAAATTCAAAATTTAATATACATTTTGACTTTACAAAGGTCAGCTGTAGCTAGTTTATATTTTTCAAGAAACGAGTTATATGGTGATTTTGGCCAAAATGGTAAAAGACCCATGCAGAAAAATGGTTAAAAACATTAGGGTAGTGATCAAAATTTGTACTTTTGGATTAGTTTTTGAATTTTGATCATTTTTGTAGGTGGATTATATACTGGGAGACAACCCAAGAGCAACAAGTTACATGGTTGGATATGGGAGGAACTACCCGCGACAAGTACACCATAGAGGTTCATCGATTGTGTCGATTAAGGTCAATCCTTCATTCGTTAGCTGCAGAGGCGGTTATGCTACCTGGTATAGCCGAAAAGCAAGCGACCCAAATCTCCTAACTGGTGCTGTCGTTGGTGGGCCTGATGCATATGACAATTTTGCTGATCAAAGAAACAATTATCAGCAGACTGAGCCTGCTACATATAACAATGCACCTCTACTTGGAGTATTGGCTAGACTACATGCCGGTCATGCTGGTTATAACCAGCTCCTTCCGGGTATGCTAATCAATTAATCTAATTATTTACTATTTATTCAACAGTTTTGCTATAAGCGGAATTATACTACGTATATTTGTTTGTTTTCTATATTATATTGTAATCTTTGTTTGAATCTTTTTGCAGTTGAGATCCCACTTCAAAAACCTACTGCTGCTCAACCAAAACCTAAAGTGACTCGATCATCAGGTAAAATCTTTATAATAATCTTGTTCTTCTTTAAGGAATCATAATCTTATGGCTAGCCAAATGAATCTTACTAATGGTTTAATCTCTGTAGGTTTGATTGCCATTACACATAAGACTACAAGTTCATGGGTGGCTAAAGGTAAAAGGTACTACAGATACTCGGTTACATTGACTAACAAATCAAACAAGACCATCAAGAAAGTTAATATTTCGGTTTCAAAGCTCTACGGGCCTCTATGGGGTCTCACCAAGGCCGCAGGCGGTTCATACACGCTCCCAACCTGGGCTAGCTCATTAGCAGCTGGAAAAAGCATCGAGTTCGTGTACATTCACACTGCTTCTCCAGCTAAGGTGTCGATTTCAAGCTACACGTTGGCCTAAAACGCCAAGAAAGATTAAAAAAGATTGTGGAGGTATACAAGTTGTTGTTGAAGAAAGTCCAATTTTTGTGATTTTCTTCAAGGGGTTAAGAATAAGGTCTCAAGAACAGAGGAAGAAAGGAGTGATGAGAGTTCTAACTGAAGTATTCATCCTCTTTCTCCTCCTTCATTGGGTCTTTGAGATAATTTGAGAATACAAAGAATGGCATACTTCTAAACATAAGAGATTAGAAGAATCCTCTTCTTCCTTTTTTTTCCTTATTTTTCTACTTCAAAATATGTTTGAAGTGTTTATTTCTTCTTATTGGTGTGTAAATTTGATTGCTTTTTCGTATCTTGCAGTATGAATATAGATTTTGGAACATTTTCTGTGATAAGTCTTGCTTTCGTTATGTACTTATGTTTTTAAAAATATATCTTGTAGACATAAACATGTTGTACTAACGATGGTTTCAAAGGGCCGGCCTTATACGGTAAACTTTAAAGCAATTGTTTTAGGTCCCTATGTTAAATGAGTATTTAAAAGTTCTTAACTTTCAATAACTGGTTAAACTTCTGTCGTGTATTATTTTTAAAACAGCAAAGGAGGCACTTTATATTAATAATAACAGAATTTGGCAAGTATAATATTTTTTTATTATTTTTTTTCTGAAATATATGCGCGCATATGTGTATAATACATAAATTCTTAACTTCGTAAACTTCAACTTATCGTTGTCGCAATAAGAGTGATACGGTTTTTGGCTAGAAGCCGGTCTTTTTCTAAAAAAGCTTCAAGCTTGAATTATGTTATAAGTTCCCCGAATAGGCTAAACCGCCCCTACCATCCCAGATAAATTGTTCATAGTCATATTTATTGTTAGGATCAAACTGGTATGAAACACACGAATTAAGAATAATAAACAATAAACAGAGACACGAGATTTACAGAGATTCGGTCGCGATGTGCAACCTACGTCCCCTAGGGGCAACTAGGGTTTTTCCTTTTATTTGAGTGATAAAGATTACAAGTACACTGAAAAGTATATATAAACTACAATTAAAGATAATCCCTTTAGTTAATAATCTAACTAAACTAAGTCTAATTAAAACTTAGGCCAGCCGATTTCAACTGTTCTAATTTAATCCACCTGAAGCCTACACCCAACAATTATTGGATGAAGCTCTTAGTGTTTTTTTTTGTTTCCAGTTCCGTTTAACCTTATAACCGGTGAAAGCTGAGACATACAAGAAAACCGGTCTATTCCAATCGAACCTTTTGTTTTAAATGTTGCAGGATTAATTTCCTAAACAAACATGATTTCTTCCTGATAAGTAGTCACCTAAACATCTTGCCTCTATTGATTTCCTAAACCACACTTTGTGACATCATGATCACCTTTTTGCATTATTTGATGCAGTTAGCCAGGACCAGGCTTCTGCGACATTCTTATGGAAAATCTGACTTCATGGGCATCTACTGTAAGCAAGCGATGTTCTTTCTCATCCTTTATTACAAAACAAAACAACGGTTGAAATTCTGTCTGATGACCTTGCACATCAATTTGTTATTTGTTGAGTAATACATCCTTAAATGGTGTTTGCAGTTACATAGTTTGTAATACTCTTCTGTCTTGTATACTAAAGACGATAAAGAACTCAAAACGATAATGCATCTTTATAAGTATCATATTACACGCGAAATAAAAACAATACAACTATTCGAACATGCATTATATATTTTGTCATACACCATCTAGTTTCCTGTGCTAAAATGAGGACCCCCTCTTCCCTCTAACCAGGGAAAACAGCAGGATATATAATGTCAAAATTGATCAAAAAGAATATGATGAAAACATCATTATATTTATTCAACATGTGATATAAGGTAAATGCCTTTTAAAATCATAAGATTAGAAACCATACACTCACCTCTTCTGGTTCTTCTTTCTACCTTTGACTTCTCTTTCTAATCTTTTGATCCTATGGCTGAGAGTCGATGCTCGTGATTCTCTTTGATTTGAAGACTTCTGATCTTCTGCAGTTGGCTTCTTACTTGGAAGTGATGATGGGGATATGCTTTCATTTGTGGTGGTTGGATTTGTTTCTGCTGCTTGACGACGTTTATAAGCTTCTGCTTCTGCATACTTTTTCAATGCTCCAAAGAAAGAGGAAGCTGGTTTTGATTCACTAGCAGAAGATGGCGCTGGCGGTACTATTATTGTATGTTCAACATCTTCTTCACACTGGGTTTTTTTATTACTGAAAGCAAGAAAATTATATGTTAATTGGATATGGATGTGCATATAAAGTTCTCAAGTGTATTTAAATTGACCCAAAAATACTACTATAAACAGAAATACAGGCCTATAGCTTAACAATAATATTTGCAGAATGAGATGTTATAGCTGGTAAAAGAAAATATAACTTGCGCAAGAGAGGAGAGAGCAAAACTAGTACAAATAGAAATACACTAATGTAAGTTGACAACAATATTTTCATTACCTGATCCATATACAAGAGAGAACAAGTTGGAGGTGATCCAATAACAAAAGAGAGCCTGCACAAGCAAAAGTAAAATTAATGAAAATTATATACAAGGAATCCAGATATTGTGCTACAAATTTTCAAAATCAATAAAACTAGTTCAATTTATAAAACAAAGGGGAAAAAAGGTAGAAGTAACTTAAAAACGCCCAAGAGATGGAACTTATCAAATTTGTTCATTGAGCAGAGAGTAATATCTGTGGAAATCGAAAGTATAGTGCTGTCTAGTTTAGTTAAAACTTAAAAACATTTCAAGACAGAAGAAAACATTTATTTATCTTCATAAAAATTGTGATGTGTTACCTTCGGGAAAGTTGCAGTAAGGGGAACAGTAAGAGCAGCAAAGACCCTTGAAACATTTTTCATTGTACCAGCAGCAGGATTACCATCCATACCTTCTTGCATGTTAAACTGAATAACACAACTAATTAAGTTTTATTTTAAACTAAATTAGTTTGGTCTTTTAAAGGAGAGAATAAATGTTTACCTCTACGGTTATCCAGAATGTAAAAGCAGTCAAACAAGGAAGCACATAAAAAGGATCAGCAGTTGTAAGATCGAGGAACCAAGACGTCCCACCAGTTTTGAATGACGGAACCTTATCCACCATGTTTTGAATCTGCAAATAAAATGTGTAGAAGATTGAAATATAAGTTATAATAACTCAATAATTCATTTATGATTTAATTCAAAAAGATTGGTACTTCTATTTGAAAAAAATGAACCATCGAATATAATGCAATCATGGCTATGATATTTATAACTTACAGCAAGAAAAAAGCTGACAAAGAGGGGGCCTTGGATAAGGAGACCCTTTAAAGGAGTAAACGTACTAACACCATGCCTGCAGAATGATACATTCCAATAACATTAAAAGTATTCCAAGATTATATAATCATGTAAAGCAGCTAAGTGCTTCTCGCAAAAACACAAAAAAGGTGCTTACTCTTTAAATACACTTTTCATTTTCGCCTGACCTTCAGCAACAGCTGATGGACTCATGCCCTGAAAAGTGTAGTTCAGTAATAACATAAATAAGCCAGAAGTTCACTTTGTTAAACAGTTAAGCATGCATGCTTTAATATATAAGAGATCAACCGACAACAATTCAATAAAAAAAAGTTGGTACACATATCAAAAGTAAGTCCTTGGCCTTCTTTAGCCTTCTATTGTCATAAATAATAACTTAATCGTGACCAAAAGTTATATAACAGTGCCAAGCCATCACACATGTTGGATGTTCTTACCCTATCTTGCATCTCACGCCTAATTTCCTCCAACTCTGGTCTCAAAATCTGTGTAAAAAACACAAGATGTAAGTAAACTGTGTTACTTTAGAGTTTTGATTTTGAACTGACTAATAACTAAAAAGAGAGCTCATTTTAGAAGCAATGACAATCAATCACAAGACAAAAACGTATATGTATATGAACTGAAAATTCATTTAATCATCACAATTAATATAACCACATAAGAAAAGTAAAAATGTTACTGCCTAATGTGAAACTAAACATGCTATGCGGATATTTAATTAGTAAATGAAGAGTAGAGAGTAAAGCTCACAGTTAACTTTGTGGTAGCCTTCAGCTGATTGACCATGATAGGAATTGTCAAGGTTCTAATAAAGAGAGTAGTTATTACTATGCTTGCCCACCTGATACAAGACAGAATATTATCATCCATTGTATATATGTACCCGGATGAGGATTACAGAAAGTACAAACGTAAATTGATAGTTGAATTGTATGAAACTTCCACCAAGTATCATCTATGTTATACGGTGACATGGTCTTATATTAAACTGTAAATTGATTTTTAAATCATAATATCCCTTAATTCTAGATTTCTTAACTTGGTATTCAACTACACATAATATCACAGATTTATTGAGTTGTGGTTCATAGTATCATTTGATTTCTTGACTTTTAAATCATAATACTATAGATTTGAATCTTGAATCTTAATTTAGATTTTTGTTGGATTAGTATTAGTCCCCAATTCTGCAATTGCTGTTTTAAACCCTGATAACCTGTTCATTACTTCCCTATCACCATATATATATGATTACTCAATTTGCTGTTCACTTGAATTGTTTTACAGAACTTTAATTTTTAAAGCACAACACCTGTATTTGTACTTATTTGCCGTTAAATTATGTTTCTGTATCTATGTTCACTGTATTAAAATATTGGTTTGCTGTTGGCTTATTCTGTATTGATGTTCACTGATCTATTTGTGTTTAATCGCCTGTTTTTAGTATTAATTTGTGTGTTTCTGCAACTGCTGTTTTCAGAAGTTGTTCACTAACTAATTTTGATTGTTTTCTGTTTTAATTGCTCTGTTGTTCTCTGTTCCATTTAAATATCAGAACTGCTTCAGATTCAAGCAACCCCTCTTCACATACATTTCACTCTCAAGTAGCAGTTTTGAATAATTAGTAAAGCAGTTTGCTTCTATCCAAACACCTACATAGGCATTCATGTACATTTCTAAAGTTCACACATTTCCTCTCATTTTAACTCAACTTCTCTTCCTGAGACTAATCTACTAACCCATTGATGCTACAATAAACAGCATAAGCTAATCCGTGTGTGAGGAATCAATGGTGGAACACATTTTTACATCAAATTATAATAATGTAAAGTTAGCTTATTTCTCACCAATTCAATCCCGTAAAGTTATGAATCCCATCAATGGCATACTGCAAAGCTGCAACAGGCAACCAAGAGTCCGCAGCAGCAACAGCGACTTCACTAACAGCAGGAGCTTGAGTAGACACAACTTCCATAGTTTTATCAGCCAAAACATCCGCCATATCATACATGTTAACAATCTTATTCGCTTCATCTGCATCTCCAATCGTAGTGGACATATTTCTAGCTAACAAGAACCCGCTTGTCGTCATTGGTACATGAAAACGCTGAGACCATCTCGGATCTCGAAAACTCACACCACCACCGCCACCACCAAACCCTAAGGGAGCATTGATGCTGTTACCGAAGGCACTATATGATCTACTTTGGTAAAAACTCTTCGATTTCTCATCTGAATGCTGATTTTTGCGATCTTCATCGTGATGAACGTATGAAATTGATGGGGTGAATCGTTGTTGTGCGAAGAGTCTCGCCTTTGTAGTGAGACTACGCCTGTAAGCCATCGATTGAAGATCAAAATGACAGAAGTGTCAAATTTAGATCAGAAATCGAAAAGCTTAACGAAAATGAAAAGGGTTCGGGTTAGGGTTTAATTTGGGTGTGGGACTGTGGGCTGCTACGTGAGTGAGTGTATAAGGCTAAAGCTCACAAAGTTGAAACTTAAAGCATAAATACGTAACAAAATAATAATCAAGTTTTAAAAGTATTTTAATTAGTCACTCATATATATTTTTTTCAAATTGGACATTCAAACAATCAAATCGAATATTGCTAAATTTTATTATGACAAGAAAGTAATAATGAAAAAGAAATTGGAGTTAGAATTTTCAATATATAAAATTATATTAAAAAATAAAAAAAACATGTTAATTATGAAAAAATAAAAAAAGTGCCTAAAATTTACGTTAAAGTTTTATATCAGCATCAAAAGATAGAAAAAAAATATTTTCTAACTGAATCCAAAAATATAACATGCTAAAAATATGTTATGACTTTTAATTTGTATAAAATATAAAAATGAGTTATCTAATTGGAACACTTTTAAAACTTGAGTTACTTAATTGAAATACTTTTGAAAGTTGGTTACTATTTTACAAAGTTACCCCGCATAAATATATCATAATGGGTCAGGACACCCTTTCTAAGAAAATGACACTCATTTATAGGTCGCGTATGGTTTCTACGCGGCGTATATGTCCTCCCATAAATGGCAAACATTTCACGTCACATCAAAAGTTGTCGTGAAGGCTATACGCGTCGTATCGGTCCATACGTTGTGTATAACATTTTCAGGCGACAAAACTGACAAAGTTAAATCAGTCATTCAGCATGGCTATATGTCGTGTATGGACCCATACACGACGTATAGCCCTAGGTCGTATGGGTGTAGGGTGTAGGTCTACTGCGTATGGACCCATCATAAATTGTATATTACCGGATTTGAATCATCGAATAAATTTGTGACGCAACAAAATGCAACTTTATAGTGAATGAGAATGTATACAATAATGAGTTTTATGTTACAAATGGTATTTATCTAAAATGAACCACACTGATAAAGATTAAAGAGTTTCACGTATTTACTAGTGATCAAACAACACTAGTAAAGAGTCTTCGAGAAAAGATGTGTAAAGAGTCTTCTCTGTCCTTTAGGCAAAGTGAGGAATACTACAAGGTCCAACAAAATCCTTTAGCTTACTGGTATTGTATGACATAATGCATGCATGTATTATAAATATTTATATTTCATAATATGATTATAGGAAATGAAGATCGTGTCATAACTAACTCGTCAAATGAAGAGCATGAAACTGAACCATCAGGTTACGATAATGGAGTGCAACCATTATTTCCATTTGAACAGATTCGGAAGCTTGCGTACCATGAGCTTTCCTATGTACTATTGAACAATCTAATAGAATGCATTTAGACGAACATGCACTAAATTTATTTTTATTTGTTGTATAATAACGTCATATTGTCATTTTAAAATTTATTTTTGTTAGGTTGTTTTTTATTTAATTTAATGTAATTTTAGTTTTATCTTTTATTTTTATTTCATTATTTAAATTATTTATTAAACTTAGTTGTTTCAAAAATCATCCATATATTTTTTTTTTATATCATTTGATTATTTAATAAATTTCTTAAATAAAAAACATATCGTCAAATGAAAGAAATGATGATTGGAAATATTGATATCACATGAGGAAGGATTGGGTACGGTAGTGTTTGCTATTTGATGAAGTCTGACGTAACATGTTATAAGGCTTATTGTTGGTTAGATTGATTGTTGTTAATGTTACGTACAGTTTTAGCTTATAATGTTGGTTGGTGCCATGATGGTGTGGCACTTGTTAATATTATCATATTTGACTACTATTTAAATTTTTTTTACTGATAAAATGAATGGTATAATTTTCTACTTATTTTCTTCATCGAAACTAAATCATCTATTTGTAAGTATCATATTTTCTTAGTAGTGCAAATTGATTTCTATCACATCACCAAATTTAATTAAAAGGTTACCATTATCAGCTACATGAATATGTTGCATGATTTGTAGGATGAATTCATGATTGTTGTAAGAGTATATCATCTTTCTAGGATATATAATGGCTCCAATTACATGCATCTTCACTACCTTTGAGGAGCAACTTGGCAAAGATGCAGGAGTTCTATCAAAGATAAGCTATATATGTTTATAAGTTAATTCCTTCATTATATATGTAGATGGAAGCTTGAGCATGTGGTCTTATACAATAAATCCTTTGTCCAGTTGTTTAAAAACTTGGGAGTTTATATTAACTTATTCACTTTAAACGGAAAATAATGGTACTCTCTTTAAGTAGTTTAGTAATTATGAAATTTGTTATGTTTTGTGTTTAAAACTTAAAAAAGTTTTTTAGTAGTATTAATATACAGAGCTGCAGACAAATAAATTAAAATTTTAATCTAAATGATATTGCAGTATCCAGATAGGATGTGAAGACAGTTGTAATATTAATCTTCATAAAGTGGTGCTAAATTTAATGGGATTTATATTGTGGCAAATGTAAAAATCTCATTGCTTGTGATGCATAAATTTGTGAACTCTTATTACAGCATGAAAGAAGTTGATACGACGTGCATTGTTAAAAACTTTCAAAAATAAATTTGTTAGTGCAGAAAAAAACTCTATAATTGTATATTCTATTCTTGACTATGTATTTGAGTCAAAATGTAAACATCAGTCTATTTTCTAGACTAAGTCATGTTCCGGATAAAATGTGTTTAAAAGAATGTTCAATTGATAAATAATAAATAATTAACTGACATTGGCTATTTGGTAAAGCTCAGTCATTTTTAGGTTATGAGTTCTATCACGCGAGTGTAAGATGATACGCCAATGTAATTACGTGATTGATTTTCCACAATGTAATTCAAGTATGAGTAATACGTTTTCCAATGTTGAGTTTAATCCTAAACGCGATCAAGCAAGTTACAGAACCAAAGGAAGGTCATGTTGTGAGCGAGAAGATGCTTTAACACGACTATCTTGAATTATTGATATGCCACGCATGAAAAAACAACTACTCCCACGATTTTCTTTTATATTTATAGTAAACAATTTTACATACCTTTTAGGTTTTCTAAAGTAAAAGATATATATTTTCATAATTAATTCAAGGTAGAAGCCTGGAATCATTTTGAAGTTGACCCGCTATATTAATAGACAATTTGTTAAATACTTTCTAAATAGTAAATAGAGTCTACTTGAGAGCGATAACGGTACGTATTAAACACTTCAGCTAGTCAACATTCAAACAATTTTCTCTTGTCTCAATCAATTTTAAAAAAAAATCATAATCCAAAAATAATAAACAATTTTGGCCCGTGAATAACCCATAGGATATGATAGAATCATATTATAATTTTGCATGTTTAAATGGGGCCTTGAAACAACCAGATAGGTCATGTTTTATGACCTTAAAAAACATGGCTTTAACTCGTAAGAAAACATGAAACATTTTTTGCGTAAAATGTAGAATAAGACTACGCACTTCAGATCATAAAGTAATTTGACTCATTATGGATTTTTAGTAAAACATGAGTTAAGTCAAACATCAAATACGTTATTTTATAAAATATTGATAATTAAATTAAATGTTTCTAAGTGTTTGAATGGAAAATAAATGACATGTGATAATTATTTGTTTATATTATTAGAAAATGCAAGTAACCATAATACGTAAATTCAAGCTATAGTGTTTTACTATTTTTTAACGAGTGAGTCAAGTCGAGTCAACTTTGACTAGGGCTTGAGCTTAAATTTGAATGGGTTAGCTTAGTTTGATCCAAAGACTCTTAATGAACCGAAGATCAACAGCGCACTCAACTCCATAAAGTTCGAACTCGATTCTATATTTTGAGTTTTGATGATTTTGTATTATAGACATAACATAAAAAATATTTATTGTCATGTAGAATTAACAAAAGTTTTTGTATTAAAACTTGGCGTGGCTTGCAAATTATACGAGAGAATTATTTAGAGTACGTTTTTATCAAGCTACTATCGTACGAGTTCCAAACGAGATTCGAACAACGGACTATTTGAACAACCCTATAAAAACGTCCATTAAATCCAGCTTTATGGAAGACGCTATCATGCAATAAGATGTTGTACCTATGACTTTATAACGAAATGAGTTGTATAATATGACAATATATAACTATTAAGCATATGTAATTGATGTTATGACCAACCACCAAATAACAAATGCATAGACAACAGACATCGAGACAAAAGCCTCTCATGTGAACTTTGAACCACAAAAAAGTATAAGTAGGTATGATATGAATCATTGTTTAATATATATAAACTGTTTAATAAGATTGAAATTAATAAAGTAAATAACTTTTATGAAATGTATGACGTAATTTTTATGTCTTTATTATGCAAATTAAATTATATAATAAGTAGTTGTTGCGATTGAACATTAATTTGAGCGGTAGATGGAGGGCACAACATGATAGGACTCAATAGCATGATTGTATGTATCACGTGAATTAAACTTTGTACGTTGCTTACGCATATTTTTGTATAGCTTGAAATTCACAGAGTACAACCTTTGATGCGTAAAACACAGTTTTCTATGCATAGGATACAGACGAAAATAGTGATATAGTGGAGCTAGAATAAGATTTAAAGAAGGTGCCTTGTAAGTTCCATCAAATAAATAAATGCAAGTAGAGTTGATGAATACTCCATTATAGATGTCTTAATTAGTACATAAATTATTTGTTAAAATCTAAAAATCACGGATATTATTTTTAAATTATTTACACAGTCATTATTGTGATTTGATCAAATTAGTGTTTTGATTTTAAACTTTAAGAAATGATTGATTTTGTCACGTTGTTTGTGTCCTAACATGGATTTTTGTTAAATTTTATCATTTTAACGACCATAATTAGTGTTCATTCAATTTAAGGGTCAAAAGTGTTACATTAAGCAAACACTTAATTAGTATCAATCCATAATTTCTTAAAGTTTAGGATTAGATCATAATTTAATCAAATCACAAGAACCATTCATACGATTATTTCTTACTTTTATATTTCTTTCAAACTTAGTATGATCATTATAAACAATATTAACTACAAGTAGTGAAAACTAGGAACAAAACTAATTAGGTTAGTAATTATATATTCTTGATTACTTATTTTCTTTATAAAATTATAAACTATACCTATCCTTATAAAGATAGTCTTAGTGTTAAAACTTAAAAAGTCTTTAAAAAAGCTTCAAATTCAAACTCTAGGGTTTCGCATAAAAAGTAAATAAAAAAGTCTATAATTTTAATATCAAAGGCATGTTTTTTCTTGCTAAATTATCTCATAAAAAAACGAAAATAGGAAAACGAAAAACGTAAGAGGACCCTTTAACCCTAAACCCCTTGTTTACGCCGCTTTAGCTGCTTAATTATTAATGATTAACTTTAATATTTTCAAATAAACCTTTTGAATTTACTTCCCACAGAACATGCACGAGAATTATAAAATATTAAAAATAATTTAACATCAATTATTGTCACCTATATATACCCATGTACTCCTCAGTCCCCACACTTCACATGCATAGTTGAAAGATTCCAACAACTCCCTATTTTCTCTCCACATCTCTTGCTCATCACAAACCCATAACTTAACTATTGATTGTTCTTCAAACAATCAAACAGATTAAGGGCTTAAGTTGTTTCCAGTTTCTTGCAACACAAACTTCATAGGACAACAACTCAACAAGAAATGGGAAACTCTATGGAAACATGCATTCAAAGAAAGCCTGCAGAAGAAGAAAGTTTACAACACCCACAACAACAACAACAGCAGCAAGAGAAACAAGAAGATGGGAAAACAAGTGGTACTTTGAGCAAAGAAAGTAGTACAGTGAGGGTGAAATTGGTGCTAACAAAAGAGGAGTTACAGTGGCTGTTGCTGCAATTGAAGAAAGATCAAGGGAGAAAATTGGAACAAGTGTTGCAGGAGATTGAAAACAGTAGATTAACAGGAGTAAGTGTTACAAAGTGGAAACCTTGTTTAGAGAGCATCATGGAGAGCCCTGAGGTTCATCATCATATGGATAGATGATAGATCATCATGATGAATTTGAAATTACCCATAGTACCTCTTTTTAATCATCTTGTTAATTACTTATGCTTACCTTTGGTCATGCCCATAGTTGTAATTACTAATTAGTTATGCCTTTTTTGATGGGCTCTTTTTTTGTTGTTGTTAAAGCATGAGTCTTTCTTGGAATCTTGGCTGCAATTTTCTTGTTTTTTTGTATGATATTTTTTGATTTTTGATGGTTCTGAGTTTGATATTTTTAGTTTTGTATTTTTTTTGTTTGCCGGCCCTAACGGTGTGTCAGGTGGACAATTGCATAGGGCTCTAAAATTTTGATGGGTTAATTCTTTTTTTGTTGTTTGGGTAGTAAGTTTGATTAATTTATATAGAAAATATAAACTTATTAGTAACTACATTTTCTTAAAGACCCAATAAATCGATAAACATTTTAAAACCCAACACCATATTCTAGATGGGGTATGTTAAGTGTTAACCTAGTTAACCAACTAAAATTTAAAATTCTTATTGTATTTTTTGTTTGCACCCAATGATTTTAACCATCTCCCTCGATTACATTGAATTATCGAAACTCCATCTATTTGTACTTATAAACTTTTTTGGACAAAATACATATAAATTGTCACTTCCAAGCGAACGACTTAGCACCTTGGCCCCTACATTAGGTCCTATCTAATATAATTTATAATTTAGGGGCTTATTTTTACTTATCACATCACAAATTGATGGATCTACCCGTAGCCAAAGAACCTTCACACGCATAGACGACTTTATCAAGTTATTTGTTAGGCTTCTGCTTAGGACCCCTAATTATCAAGTCTGTCAATTTAAAAGAATTTGAAAAAATAATATACATAGTTCAATGTAGATTTTTGTTTTAACTCTAAAAATATCCAATTTAATCCACTATCACTTAGAAACAAAAAGTAAAATTGTTTTTTTTATCATACATTGTCCAATCCTACTTTAGCAAATCCATATTTTACATCGATTCACAAAATAAATAAGAAAAATCACTATTTATAACAATTAAATCAGAAAACATCACTATTTATAATAATTACACGTGAAAGAATACTTAAATAACCTTAGCCCCCATAATTGTTGAGCTTCCCTTGACACATACAACGACATTGGCAGAATGAATATCCATACCATTATGGTGTAGAACCAAACCATAATGATAAAATTTAACCTAAAAAATTTAACCATAATCATAAAAATTAACCTTTTATAAAGTTAAAAATGCTAAACTTTAAAACCATTGAGTTTGATAAACTCAAGTGCTAAATGACCTTTAGCCCGTCCATGATGAGTTATTGACCCAAACCATTGATGGCTAGCCCAAATTCCATTGTTGTTTAAGGCTACTACTCCAATTTTCTCTCATTTAAAAAATTGGAATTTTATTTAATATCTTTTTTCATCACAAATTTAATGTAGTATTCGTTGAGATTTTCATCAATCACATGTGATGTTAGGTAGAAATTATCACTATTTGAAGCGTAATCTTCAACATCCTTTTATTAATGACCGCATAAAAAAACTTTAAAACTGTTGCTACATGTATGGTGTTTATCGGATCGGATAACAGATTATTTTGATTATTCGGATCAGAAAATTTCAGAATTTTATCCGAAATTCAATCCGATCCGAATAAGGATTTTTCTATCCGATCCAAATCTATCCGAATTCAATTCGGGTCGGATTGGGATATATCTAAATAATCCGAGTTCATCTGAACAATCCGAATAAACCAATTAACAATTTTATTCTATTTTTTGTTTATTTTTTTGCTATTTTTTTATTCTTAACATTTTATAAGTTGAGAATCACAATAAAATTATAAAGCTAAAAATAAAATTTGACTTGTATCCAAATTCACAATTAAAACATAATAGGTATTTGTATAAAACCCAAATATTAGAATCTTTAATTTAAAACAATGATCGATTATTACATAATTATTTAGGATTATTATTACAATGTGTAAATATTCATGTGCATTGAGTTGAAAACATAATAAATATTTGAGTGATGAGTATTAAGTTAGAAACATAGTTGAAGTCTTATTTAGATTAATCGTATATCCGAATAATCCGAATAACGCGAATAAAAAAATTGTGATATCCGAAATCCGAATAAGGATTCGGATCAATTTATTCGGATTCATATATGGATCGGATTTCGGATCTTTTCGGATATCGGATTTTTTGAACACCTACATGTGTCTGAATCTATTAATCAGATTTAGTTTGTCATGAACATAACACAATTAAATCAACTAAAAGGAAAAAAATATTGAAAACTAAAAAAATCTTACAAACTTAAAAAAATATTATATTTAAAATATTTATCTACAAATTTAAATATATCATCCCTAAAAGAATAAAAAAAACTTTAAAAGATAATTAGGTAGCCAATAAAAATATACATTTTTAAGTAGCCAATTAAATTAAGAATGAAAAACAATAAAATTTTCAAAACTACACCATTTTGATAAATATTTTTTAAAATACACCATTTTGGTAATTAAATTTTCAAACTACACTAATTTGAGAAAAAAACTCGATTAAAGTCATAGAGTTATCATATGGCTCGATGTTGCCACACATAAAAGATAACACTTCATCGTTTGCTTGATCATCGTTTATCAACAGTGTAACTTCAGTCAGGGGCGGATTTATTAGCAAATAAGGGGTTCCCGGGAACCCGTTCGGTCTCAAATTTATAATGTTAAAAATATAAAAAAATTAGAAGGAACCCTTTAATATTCTGAAGAAGGAACCCTTTAATATTTTAAAGTAGGAACCTTAAATCAAAAGTGTATGTTAGTGTGATGGTTAGGCTTCTGTTTCTACTACCAAAATACCCAGGTTCGAATCTTTCCCTTGGTTTTTTTATCAGCTTTTTTTTTTTAATTATGGAGTTTTTAACCTAAAAACTAAGTTTTTAGTTTCAAAAACACACAAGCACTGAAGCACACACACTACTTCCACTCAAAAACACAAGCACTGAAGCACACACACTACTTCCACTCAAAAACACACAAGCACTGAAGCACACACACTACTTCCACAGTCTACTTCCAGTTCCACAGTTACGCCACCTCCGGCTGCCGCCAGTCCCGCCACCTCCGACCGCCACCACCACCGTAGCCGGCCGCACCACCTCCGGCCGCCGGCACCTCCGGCCGCCACCACCACCACGCAGTTAGGTATGTCAAACTAAACATTCTACCCTTTTGTTTCTTTAATTTTTTGTAAGAAATTGTAATTTTGACATGTATAAATTTGTGATTTGTTATAATTTTCTTTATTATACTTTGTGTTTGATGTTGAATGGAACTATTCTTTAACTAAATGTGTATGTTTCTTTGAGTTTTGATTGTGCACACAAGGTGTTTGATGAAATGCTTGTTTGATTTTTTAAGGTTTTTTTTGCTTTAATTTATCTAGTAACATGATTCATAGCTGCATATTAATGTAAATATGTAATGATTAATGAACTTCTAATTGTTTATTGAAGATTATCTTATTTTCTTTTTATTCAAGATTATATTTAGGTAGGATGCAAAGTGGAATTAAAAGCTTCTTCAAAAGACAACCATCAAATTCAAATGTTGAATCATCATCTTCAAGTAGTAAACCATTGAAAATAGATTTGGATAATCTTCCATGGGATCTTTCCGAGAGGGAACCAATATCATCTTATCATCCTAGTCAAAAAGATGAAATCAGACGAAGATATTTGCTTAGAGGTCCATGTCAACCACAAGGGAAAAAAGAAGATTTTCCACGAACCCAAGTAGGTACCGGGGATAAGTTAAGACGATTTAATCCGAAATGGTACACCGGATCGCATGGAAATTGGTTGGAATATAGTGTAAAAATGGATAAAGTGTATTGCTTATATTGCTACTTGTTTCATGATAGTAAGCAAAAAAAGGCATTTGTGAGTGACGGGGTACGATGTTGGCACAAGAAAAAAGAAAAACTAAATGAACATGTTGGTGAAGGAAGTAATAGTTTTCACAATAAAGCCGTACAAGATGGGGAAGCCTTACTTAAAGATGATCAATCTATACGTGTGGCCTATGACAAAAAAACTGAGAAAGAAAGAAGAGAATATAGAATCCGATTAAGTACTTCGGTTATGCTTGCTCAGGGATTGTTGAATGGTGGGTTATCTTTTCGGGCTCATGATGAGTCTGAAGGATCTTTATATAGAGGACATTTCATAGAGTTTTTAAAATTGTTCGCCGAGATAAATGAAGAAATTGGTAAGGTCATATTAGGTAATGCGCCGGGGAATAACCAAATGATTGCTCCATCAATACAAAAAGAAATTTGTAATTGTCTTGCAGAAGAAGTGTTAAAGAAGATTTTTGAAGAACTTGGTGATGATGTCTTTTCTATATTAGTTGATGAATCGAGGGATATTTCTAACAAGGAACAAATGGCTGTGGTTTTGAGGTATGTTGATAAATCCGGATATGTGAAGGAACGATTTATTGGTCTTGTTCATGTTATGGAAACAACCGCTTTATCTCTTAAATCTGCAATTGATGAATTATTTGCTCGTTACAATTTGAGTTTGGGTAGGATTAGAGGCCAAGGATATGACGGTGCAAGCAATATGTCTGGTGAATTTAATGGTTTGAAAGCTTTGATTTTGAAAGAAAATTCGTCGGCATATTATGTTCATTGTTTTGCTCATCAACTTCAACTTGTTGTTGTAGCCCTTTCAAACAAACATCTTGAAATTTGTAAGTTTTTTAAAGAAGTATCGGATTTGACAAATGTTGTTGGTGCATCTTGTAAACGAATAGATTTGCTAAGAGAAAGTCAAAGAGATAGTTTGCGATTGAATCCAAAAGTTGAAACCGGGCGTGGAAAGAATCAAGAAATGTCACTTGCAAGAGCCGGAGATACACGTTGGAGTTCTCATGGAAAAACACTTCTTCGTTTGCTTGCTTTATATCCTTGTGTTATTGATGTGCTTGAATATATAGAAACTTCGGCATTCAATGATGCTCACAAAAGTCAAGCAAATGGACTTCAAATATACATGAAAAGCTTTAAGTTTGTATTTTATTTACATTTGATGAAACATATCTTGGGGGTTACTAACTCATTGTGTGACGCTCTTCAAAGAAAGAATCAAGATATTATGAATGCAGTTGAACTAGTTAGATCAACCAAAGAAGAATTACAAAGGTATCGACTTGAAGGTTTTGACTCACTTTTGGAAGATGTCACATCCTTTTGTGACAAGTATGATATTGAGATGATTAAGATGGAAGATGAGTATGTTGACCTGAAAAATAGAAGAAGAAAGACCAACATTACCAATCGTCAGCATTATATGGTGAATAATTTTAACACGGTTCTCGATATGCAAATTCAAGAGGTTGGAAACCGATTTAATGAGGTAACCACTAACTTGCTTACGTGTATGAGTTCTTTAAGCCCATGTGATAACTTTAGTTCCTTTAATAAGTTAAATTTGCTAAAGTTAGCCGAGATGTATCCGCGTGATTTTACTTTTGATGAAAAAGACAACCTTATTCATGAACTTGGCCACTACATTACTAATGTGAAAACCGATAGTCGGTTTGACAACCTGAATGGGATAAGTGATCTTGCCAAAAGGATGGTGGAAACAAGAAAACACATTGATTACCAGTTGGTCTATCGTTTATTGAAGTTGTCACTAGTTTTACCGGTTGCAACGGCGAGTGTTGAAAGATGTTTTTCTTCAATGAAACATGTAAAGACGGAATTACGTAATAGGATGGGTGATGGATATATGAACGATTCTTGCATTTGTTACATTGAAAAGGAGTTCTTACAACAAGTTTCGGTCGAGAATGTAATGCAACGTTTTCAAAAGATGAAGACTCGTAGGGAACAACTTTAGGTCAGTTTTTTATTCGTAAAAACTATCTTATATATGTATGTATTTTTAACTTTCTATCAACTATGTTTTTTCGTTATTATATCGTGCTTTTATTATGTGATACACCTTACCCGACCCCGAACCATCGAACCGACCCGTATTTTTTTATATTCGGTCATATGAAATTAGAAAAGTTAAAAAAGTGAACCCGTTGAAAAAAAATCCTGGATCCGCCACTGACTTCAGTGTTCTGCAAGGACTTCCATCTCCTTCTTGATGTACTTACATAGCCACACTTGTTGCCACTAATACAAAGTAAATAATAAGAAAATTATTCTATTAACTTACTAAGCCGGTTAATCTCATTTTACGAACCAAACGACCCTAATTTCATTTCATCTTATTCGTTACCAAATATATAGCTTACACACTGTATTAACGATAATAAAACAATCAAATTACACAAACATCATTTGTACACACAAAGCTCCACAAGCTCAAAACAACAGTTCAAGAACTACTCTCCACCAGATCTTCAAGCACAACCGATCGCGGGCTAACCATCGGCGGTCCCTTCTCGCGCCGTTCGAGCTCATCCAACTTGAACGTAATCAACCGATCCCAATTCCCACCTTCAAACAGCACCCCAGCCTTCCCATCAGTAATCCTCTGCACAATCCCACAGTACATATAATAAGGACTATTCTCATTCTTCACGATCGCGATCATCCCCGGCATCAACAGTGGCAATTCGGGTGCTTTCGGCTTACGAACCAACCCCTGACTGAACCCACCTGCAGCTGATGATGCTCCAGACGATGGTGGTGGCTTTTTAGGTGGTGGGTTCTTCTGGATGAAGTCTTTGAGCCCCTTTTCGCCACCTGGGAATCCACCGGTTAATCCTAACAGCTCCTTTTCGAACCCATCTTCTGGTACGGTGAATGATGCAATATCTTCTTGATTGGTGGATGATGATGGTGATGGTGGTGGTGGTGATATCTCCGGTGGTGGTCTTTTGAGCTCTTGTTGCAGGCCTTCTTCTCCGTTGCATAGGCCTCTGCCTCCCAAGATTTCGTAAAGATTGAATTTTGCAGATGGGGTTGTGATTTTGTGTGATGATTGTCTTTGTGGTGGGAGTGAAGATGGTGATTTGTGAATGAAATTGGGGAAGTGGGTGTGGCCTAAGAAGTGGGATTTGTGAAGATGAAGAGTTGGGAGATTGAATGAATTAGCCATTGGAGATACTGTGATGGAGAAACTGAGTTGAACGAGGAGGTTGAAATTTCTTTTAATGAGTGGTAGCCACAGGTTGTGATAGCTGTGATGCTATCTCTAATTTTGTGTGGCTTTTAGTAAAAAGCATTACTTTATATATTCTTGATGGATAAAAAGTTCGGTTCTATCTTTTTGTTATGTTATAGGAATATAGGTTCTCGTGATATTGTTTACGTGTTACGTTAAACTATTTAGTTTTATATCGGTAGAAAAAATTTCATAGTAAAGTTTTAAATTGTTTCCTCTGGTTTGATATGTTCCAAAGTGCATTGAAATAATTAAAATGATGTGTTTTAACTTTTCCTTAATGTAGTTGTATTTGTATAGTTGTGTCACTCTCACCTATAAATGATTATATAAAATAATTATTTGCATTGTTTGACGCGCCAATGCATGTATACTTTCGTTTTAGTGGCGTATCTTAATTTTAGTTTTACTTTTTCATGAACTCTTATCCCATAAAATGTAAGATGTGTTTGAGTAATCAATTGGATCAAACCGAAAATATATATAAACACGCGTATTCCAAGCAACATAAGTCAATATTTTTTTGATTATTGAACTCGACTAATAAAACTAAACAAACAACTCTATATTTATAGTTTACGTAAACTAATCATATCAAAACTCAAATACTATTTAAATAACTATATAGATAAACTAATAATTATTTATTTATAACAAACCGATAATTACTAACTAATTAAACCAAACTTTTTGTTTCAACTCTATATTTATAGTTTACGTAAACTAATCATATCAAAACTCAAATACTATTTAAATAACTATATAGATAAACTAATAATTATTTATTTATAACAAACCGATAATTACTAACTAATTAAACCAAACTTTTTGTTTCAACTCTATATTTATAGTTTACGTAAACTAATCATATCAAAACTCAAATACTATTTAAATAACTATATAGATAAACTAATAATTATTTATTTATAACAAACCGATAATTACTAACTAATTAAACCAAACTTTTTGTTTCAACTCTATATTTATAGTTTACGTAAACTAATCATATCAAAACTCAAATACTATTTAAATAACTATATAGATAAACTAATAATTATTTATTTATAACAAACCGATAATTACTAACTAATTAAACCAAACTTTTTGTTTCAACTCTATATTTATAGTTTACGTAAACTAATCATATCAAAACTCAAATACTATTTAAATAACTATATAGATAACTAATAATTATTTATTTATAACAAACCGATAATTACTAACTAATTAAACCAAACTTTTTGTTTCACTCCCTGATGTATTTAGGTTTTTCAGAATAACCCATTCAATTGTGTACATATCAAGATTAGATACTCTAAGATGGTGATGTACAAAAATTTGATTATTCTGGATGAAGAAGAACAATAATAAGATGTCTAGTATTCTTCGATCTCTAGGAACATGAAGATGAACAAAGCTCAAGACGAAGATAAAGATGCAATCAGCTTCTATTGGTCTGGTTTTTTAGAAACCACACAAAGAAGACGAAAGTAATGATTTTCTCAATAACCAAATTAGCATGTCAAGCTCAACTTCTAATACTACGTTAAACAATTTCTCACATATTACAACAAATATTCAAAAGAAGAACCGTATCAAATACTGTCATATCAACAGTAACCCCGAGTATTTGACACCGTTGTAAATACCCGGGTTAGGACCATCGATGACTCAAATATTTTGACTATCATAGATCATTACCATAATACCATGATCCTGAAGTTTTTATAAAGGGTTTTTTCGTCCTTCACTACTATTTTATCGAGTTTACCACAAATACTATTCATTCACTTGTAATTTGTAATATAACAAAACGCCCCCTTCTCTCTAAACACACCAGATTTCAATCGCATTGTTCCCCAATCACCCTCTGCATCTCACCGTCGATTATTATCGGATCGGAATCAATCGGATTCATCGCCGGCGGTCGGATTCATCACTTCATACTCCGGTAATTAGGGTTTTAAACCGCCGAAAACGGAAACACCTACATCAATTTTGCTCGCGAAGTTAGGGTTTTGAAATTCGAAATTATACAGGCGTCGTTGTAAGCGGTTTTTACATTCAGTAACTATGCCGAGAAGTTCGAGAAGCAAATCGCACAAGCAAAGTAAGCACAGTTCGAAGGAGGCGGCGGCGGCGGCGGCGAGGGAGTACTCCGGCTCCGACGAGGATGTGAGGACGAAGGAGAAGAGTAGTAATGGGGGTAAGGAAGATGTTGTTGCTGTTAGGATGTTGAAGGATTCTTCAGGTTCTGGAGAAAGAGTGAAGTTTGGTAAGGATCTGAGTAATACTCACGCGAATGGGGATGTGTTAGAGGAGTATGTATCTTCTTCGAAGCGACGGGAGGAGAAGAGTCATGGGAGTAGTGATAGATGGAATGGTGGGAGTAGTGATGATAAGGAGTATTGTGAGCACAGAGAGTAAGGAGCCGTTGAAGTCGAAGGAGTTTTTGAAAGTCGTTGGTGAGTCGAAGAGCAAAAGTAGGAGGCATGATAGTGATAGTGCGGGTTTAGTTGTGTTGGAGAAGGATGAGAATAAAAGTGGCAGCGGGAGTAGAAGTGAGAAGAGAAAATCTGAGAAAGAATCTGGTAGAAAAGAGAGTAGTTATAAAGAACATAGGGAATCAAAGGATAAGGATCGTGGGTCTGACAGGGGAAGGAAAGCTCACTCTGAGAAGCTTGGGACTGAGACATCATCGAAGCAAGTCGATAATCAATCGAGCAAAAGAGGAAAAGAAATCTCTGGTAAGAAATGTTGTTTTGGTGTGATTGTGAGCTTGTTCATAGTAGGAAACTTTTAAAAAGGTTGCAATTTCGTATGGTTTAATTGGATGACTACTAATTGATGCATTGTGTATCTAGAAATTCCTTTTGCTGAAGCCTCTTAATTTAAATCATTAAAGTTGCAATAGTGATATCCAATTGTATGTGATGCGTGACTGCTGATTAACGGAACTGCAAACATGATTTAGTCACTGGTAGTTCTATGTGCAATAAAAGAAGTTAAAATTGACAATCCTGTTATAATATTTAGTAGTTCTCCATCATTGTGCTGTAATTTTGGTGCCTAGCAGTGTTCCCTATAATGTTAAAGGATGTTTAGATCTTTTGTCACTTGTCAGTCATTCGATCCACAAGGCTACTGCTTTGTTCACTGTTGCACAGTTCTTATTTTCAAATTTATGAATGCTGGACTATTGTATTGCTAGGGATCATTATGACATTATTAGTCATCCATCTTTTTTTCATGTCATATAACTCATAAGCAATTGCAGAAACAATTACTGAACACTAACTAGTTGTCCGTATATATTTACCACATCTAGGTATCACACTATCAACAGTCTGAAAGCTTATACAATGCTGATTCTATGCTTTGTCTGAGCCCACCCATGACTAAAGTAGCATGTATAATCACTCAACAATAAATACCCTTGATAACTCTATAGTAATTAAGTTCACATGTTTTTTTTGTTCACATTTAAGCCATTTTTGGAACCTTCATTTTCATGAGACTATATTTCATTGCCATCACGCCATGGCACCCTGTTGTGTGTCTTAACAGTACTCTGTAAGATAATGTGGTCGATGTATCACTCAGATGTAGGCTTCCACATGTAAACATACTGAAAATTCCAATTAAGTACCAGGACTTCTTTTTCAGTGAGATCAGTTTTTAGGGATACTCAAATGCCAACCCTCAAGACTGGAAATTTCATTTTCTATCTCATGAAAACTGTCTTACATTATTCTTAGATAAGCTTAAATTATGTCGTTGTAGTGATATTTTTAACAAGATTCTTCTTATGATTTATTATTGAACAAGCCTATATTTGTAGGAGAGTACTATGACGAGTGAGAGTTAAAGTTATGGCAGTGCACAAACATGGTTGTTCTACCCACTAATCGATATCTGTACCAGCTAATGGCATATAAGTTATGGGGACACTAACCATGATTAAAATAACTAACTATTTGATCTCTTACTATTTTTTTTTCATTTGCTACCAGAATGGTCAATAGAAGAAGAGTTAAGAAACCCCGAGTTAGAAAAAGAGCTTGAGAAGAGGATGAGAAGAAGAGGAGAAGCCTCTAGTGACAAAGACAAGTATCAAGATGACATAAAAGAAACTGATGATAGAAGATTGTCTACAAGAAGCGATCGTTCCAAAGACGAAAGGCACAAAAATGAAGAGTATGTAGACATCACAGAAACCAGACAAAAGGACGAAAAACACCGGGAAGACAGTGAACGTGACAGGAAAAACCGAGATGTTAAGCACCGAGGTGAAAGTGAAAGATATAATAAACATAGGGATGATAAATACCGTGAAGATAAGTATAGTGAAGATGGTAATAAAGAAACCAAATCTAAAGATGATAAATATATTGAAATTAATGATAAAGATGAAAGAAGTAGAGATGGGAAACGCAGGCATGATGATGATAGAGACTATAGACATAAGGAAGAGAAGAGAGCACGAGATTCCAAGTACCGAGATGTATCTGAATCCAAACGTTTGAGGGATGATAATGCTGGTAGTGATTTGTATCATAGGAAAACAAATAATCGGGATGGAAGCCCTGTTTATGATGATCATGCAACTAGATATAAAGATGACAAAGATAGGAGAAGAGGCAATGAGAAAGATGATTCTAGTGATTATAGATCCCGTAGTAGTATGAAGGAACAACGATCTGATTTAGAGAAGAGATCAGGTGCTAAAGCTGACTCGGTTTCTGAACGTGGAAGACTTGATTCTCATTACGCTGATGTAGAAGTAAGCGCCAGTCATAGTCGTCGCAGGAGTTCTCCTAGCGGGAGCTCCTATCCAACAAGAGATCATCACCGGTAAATTTCATCATCTTTTTCTGAAGTTTTTTATTTCCAGGCTTTTGAATCATAAAAGGTGTGTAACATGTTTCAGGGCTTCGAAGCAAGAAGAAACCAAGTACCGGGATTATGCGTATGAAGATAGAGCTCGACATAATGTTCACTCGAGCAGAGATTACAGTTCTGCCCCTGGACAATCAGATAAAAAAGTGACCTCGAAGGATGATAGTTACATGGGTGGTGATTTATCCGGTGAAAAACGAAGAAGGCCTGATACCCGTTCTTCCCCACAAGTGGATAAATCCCCTTCATTGAGTAATGAGCGCGGGAACTTGATCAAATCTGAGGCTAGAAAAAAGCTTGATCTTGAAGAATCAGGCCTGGGCCCACCAACTGGTGGTTCTAAAGATACTTTTAAAGATGATAAAGGAAGTCGGGAGTTGGTGAACGAGGCACACCCGAATAATGATTTCTCACAAATTGATAATGATAATTTATCGGTTTCGTCACCGTACTCCAGAAATTCTCATTTTTCTGGTAACATAAAATTCCTTTTACCATCTCCATCTCTATATATTTAAGAACAGGATCTGATAACCGTTTTTTTGTTCTACAGAAGATGAGAGAAGTAAGTCAAACAATAGGCACAGGAGGATGGTTGAGCCTAACATGAATAGAGGGCAAAGTCAAATTCAAAGTCAAAGTCAAGGTAATTGGAAAAACGTCCCCAATTGGCCTCCACAGATGACAACCGGTGGTTACATTCCGTTCCAGCATGTTCCACCGCCCATGTTTCATCCACTTATGCAGCAATACCCTCCACCAATCTTTGGTAGACCTCCAATGAAACTTAACCCTGGTTTACCTTACCCTGTTCCTGACCATGGTAGCCCGCTTGGTTGGAGGAATCAATTGGATGAATCGGTTCAACCTCCTTTGCATGGATGGGATGCAACTAATTCTGTATTTGGTGATGAATCTCACCTATATGGTAGGGTTGATTGGGATCGTAGGTCCCAATTGAGTAATCAAGGATGGGACCATAGTGGTGACATGTGGAAGGGTCAAAGTGCTGTACCAAGCATGGAGGTACAATCTGGTCAACCGAAAGATGAGTATACGGGTCATAGATCTATTGATGAAAACCTGTCTGGGCCAACAGGTCAGCCTGATGAGAGTGAACAGAACCAACTCAGTATTCAGGCTGAGACCTTGAATTTTAATAAAAATGGTTTTGAAGGTCAGAAACCAACAGGAGGCCCTAAAAGCGTTGACTTTGTTAAGGAGGATCATAGTTCTATTATCACCAAAGCTTATCTTTCTAGGGTGGATATATCTAAAGATCTTACACAACCTGAGCTATATGACCAGTGCACAAGCATCATGGATTTGGATCAGGAAGATTCTACTCAAGCTGTTGAATTTGACTGCAAGATTTTATATGTAGAGGTAAAGATGATGTTTTTTTAAATACATGAAGCTATCTTTTCTGTTGATGACTAGTTCCCCTCCACTAAAATGCACCTACTTAATTCTTTTCCCTTTATGTGTACAGGAGGGTGTAGATGCCAATGTTACTGATGGTGCTGCTGTATTTGCTGCCATAAATGATTCTGTTTTTCAGGTTCGTCCATTTTGGTATCAGCTTCTTTAAATGTCTTGTAGAGGGGCAAGATGAATGGGTTGTATAGTGGACAAATAAGGGCTATCTTGTAGTTCGGGTTGAAACAGGTTAGATCAGGTTGACTCACAAACACTTTTTTGTCCATTCATTTAACACTTTGATTATGAAAATAATATTATTACATTAATGTTATAAAGCTTTGAACATAAATGTTTTAAGAGGTTTTATACATAAAAAATAAAGTTCCGGTGATTTCAGCTCACATAAAACTAAGTTTAAAGTTCTTTTGACCTGTTTTAGATAAGACACAACCCAAAATGAACCTGTTCATAAGTGAGTGGGTTGAAAATTGCCACCTTTAAGCTACTATAAGGATGATATGGCATTTTTAGCTGTGGTGTTTATTTTGAGGTAATTTTGTTATTGTGCTTTTCAGAAAGCAATGCTGCTGTACAAGAAGCAAAAAGAAGAGTTTCATCCAGTGAATACTGATAAAGAGAAAGGTGGGTCAGATGATGATGCCAAACCAGCAGAGGAGGTGGCTACTGAGGACACAGTTATGGAGGTTAATAAAGAAAATGATGAACCACCAAATAAACCCGAGGAACCGATGTTTATGGAGGTGGATCATGCTGTTGTAAAGCAAGAGGAAGTACCCGAGTCAACTGTGGCTGAAGTCAAAGAGAGTCCTTCACAAGCTGCTTCTGGTGGCTTATTACCTTGTAATTTTGAAGATGCAACTGATGAAGACAAGAATGGTGGTGGTGGTGGTGATTCTTTGGTGTTATCTGATGTATCAACTGCTGAGGTGGCAGTGATGCCAACAGAGTCGATTGAGTTTGATTCAGTAAATCTAAATCGGATACATCACCATTCTCCTGAAAGTACACATTGAGACATTTTTGTTTTAATATTTGTGCGTTCAAAATGCCATCCCTGGCCTCTTTATTTATAGCTTATTATCCTTGGTTCCTGATCAATAAAACTCCACCCGTTCTATTATTTTGCTTGTGTAGTTTTGTTGTTTACTTTTCAGGTAAGTTTACACTAGCCGTAAGTTTAAGCAGCTTTATCGACCAACCTTGCACTGCAGCAGCACTGGCTAGAGCTCTATTGCGAGCCATCCTCTGTTCATGTTTGGTGACATCTTATCTTGGTGAGTATCAAAATTGAATACGCTTTTAAGTTATAAGTTCTGAAAAGGGTCGTATCAAGTTTAAATATTAATTTTCTTTGATAAAAAACCTGATTGGTTTGATTCCCCTTCCAAACTGATCAGTCAGATTTGGCTTTTTACAAAATCAGTACGGGAACGGCTTGGTCTGGTGTGGTCTAGTCATTATCTGGTCTTTGTGACTCTTAAATGGACTACAAAACAAATGGTTACTTAAAAAGAGAACAACTTAAAAATGGATTGTTTACAAGTATTTTGGTCCCTTGGTAGATTATGGCTTGGCACATATGTTATTTGGTCTGTTTGTTAATTTCTGAATGATTAAGTGTTAAACCAATAAAAGATCTGAACTATTAAGTGTGAACTATTAAGAGGTCTGAATCATTAAGAGTAAGTATATTGTTTAACTATTTAAAAGCAAATATCTGATCAATTTATATAAAAGGTCTTAACCATTTAGAATTAGACATTTTAACCATTCAACATTAGTATAATATATAACTATTCAGAGGCAAATATCTGAACCATTTAGACATTTTCTTACGAAACAAACAATTTGAATCATTAAATATTAAATCATCAAGATATTTGAACTAGAACTATTAAGAGCCTGATTCAGATGTTAGGAAACAAACTCTAAAATTGTTTTTTTCTTAACTTTGGTTCTCCTTGGCAGCACAACATTAAATGATTTTAGTTTTACAGAAAAGTGCCATCTTTTTGTCAATTATATTAAATACAATTTAATTTAGACTAATATTTTGTAAATTGTTTGAGAAATTGAGTTGTGGCAATTTCCTGAATCACTACTTTAAGAGGTGGAAATTGTCTTGTTTAGACTTGAAAGTGAAAAGGGATGATTTTTAGAAAACTTGAGTTTCGCTCGTCTCGTTTATTATTAAGATATTAAATTGTTATTTTTTATAATTAATTTATATTTATTTTATAATCATCCTATTTATATGTAAAATAATATATATTATTTAATAATTTTTATCATAATAATTTATATATAATATGATTTATGTAAATATATATTTATATTAATATAAAAAATCATATAAATAAATCTTTTAGGGGCTGTTTGGCAGCATCTGAATCAGCTTATTAATGGTTAAGATGTCTCAATGGTTGTGATTGTTTGTTTCGCGAGCAAATGTCTGAATGATTCAGACATTTGCCTCTGAATGGTTAAATATTATACTAATGTTGAATAGTTAAGATGTCTAATATTGAATGGTTGAGACCTCTTATCTGAATGGTCAGACATTTGCCTTCAAATAGTTAAGCGATATATTAGTTCTTAATGGTTTAGACCTCTTAATGGTTCAGTACTTAATGGTTCAATCCTCTTATTAGTTTAACATTTAATCATTCAGGAATTACCAAACAACCCATTAGTCTCACAATCCGGCTCAAGCTAGGGCTCATTGAGTAAACTAGTCATTATATGAGATCGAGTTCGGGCTTGAGCTTGTTTAAGATGGCTTGATTCAAGCCTTTTTCGAGACGATCCCACGTAGTTTGTGAGGCGGATTGTGTCACACCCCGACCGACGGCGGAATCATCGGGGCGGACGAATGTGAAACGATTGTTCATAGCACATAGAACTAATAAGTTGAAATAATATTAAATATCATTTTTATTGAAAAATACAAGACAATTAATCATTACATTACAACAAGGTATAACAAGAATATAATATTTTCAAATAAACTAAGTTCAAGTCCTATATGAGCACGAAGAGGTTCTCAAGTATTAAACTTGAAACATGTTAAAAATAAAGGGTTAACTTTGAAAGTTTGTGAGTTTCTATGTGTTAAACATACATATATATAAAAATTTTACAAGTAGCAATTCATGTTAATAGTTATGAATTATGTAAGTTTATAGAACACATATAGCTACAATCAAATTTCGACTTAATTACAAGTTTATATGATTAGTTAAGTGTACTTGGTTCCCATGATAAACAAGTCATACGTTATTAGGAGCCGACAATACATTGACTTTAACACCAAATAGGCTTGTCAGGCCGATAGATTTAAGACGTCGCCAAGCTAGCAATAGTTAATGATTGTAAACAAAATCTATATCTCATATAAGACTTACAATAACACAAATAACCATGACAAAAAATAAAAATGAATTGCATGTGCATTTACAAGTATCAAGATGTTTACAAGTGTAAGTTTATAAGGTTAAAATGTTTTACCCAAAAAGGTGTGAAATAAAATAAAAAGGGACATGAAGAACTCACATAGGAAACTCATAAGTATAGTGATGATTGTAGAGTATATAAGAAAGCTTGAATGTCAAGAGTCAAAGGTGATGTCCTAAATAATAAAAAAAACACAATAACTTGAGGTCTGAATTCATTATAAGAGGTTAGGACGCTTAGGAATGCCAATAAGTGAAATGTAGATTGAAAAACGATTGTTGTACCAATTTTAGATTTTGCACAAAATATTTGATATGTGTTAAAGAAGTTTTTAAAATAGTAAACTGTTTCATAAAATTATAAAAAGTTACATTTGACTAGTTCAAAGTCTCTCAGACAACTTTCGTTCAGAAACATTTTTTATGAAAAGATCCGTAAATAGGTTCAACAAGCAGCACAAGACAGAAGGTGCTGAAATGCGCACTTATCTTGTGAATGTTATTGTTGAGTCGTCTTATTGAGTTTGAAAACGTATAAACTGTTGTTGAAAAGGTAATTCAATAAACTTAATATTAGAGTCTGATTTTACTCAAATTTATTTTTTTGTGATCAAGTTATGGTCGGTTAAAATCAAATTATATTCTGCTAGAATTGTAGCAAGGCAGTTATGTACACTTTTAAAATCATTAAAGCATGAAACGGGTTAGTGTAAATTATTATATTGATATTTGATATATTAGACTTCATTTGAGTTATATAAAAATATTCCAAGACTTCAGCATAGCCATCACTTAGATAAATAATCTTATAAAATAACCGAATGTGGCGGCATAGTCGTCCATATGCAAACGGGATTCTTTGTTTATATTAGTGTGTTGTTAGCTTGATTTACGAATGTTAGTGATTATTATAAGGTTAGTGAAAATTAGAAGGTAATGATCAAATAATAATTATTAAAATTAAAATAGATTTAATAGAAGAAAGAATAAAAGAAAAACATAAAGTCATGAGAACAATTGGATGTTAGGATGATTGAAATGTATAATATAAAAACAATAAAAGATTACCTTAATATTAAAAATTTTTGAAATTTATTGTAAAATAAAATTCTTTAAATTGATCATAACCAATGGATGAAAGAAAGATATGAGAGTGAAATTTTAAAGAACGAGCAAATAAAAAATGAGGCTTAAGCTTTGTTTTTATAGTTGAGGTTAGGAGTAAGATATGAATAGTGTTAATGGTGAGTTATAAGTCTTTTAAAAGAGAGTTATGATTAGATTTGAAATAAATATAAAACTAAATAATTTAAATAAATAAAAGAATAATTACAATTTAAACTTTAAATTTATTAAAACTTTAATTTTAATTTAACAACTTCTTTTTTATTAAATCTTTGTAGATTTTATAAATCTAATAAGAACTTGTAATTTGATTATTTATTTTAATTGAATATTTAAAAGTGATATAAATATAATAACATTTTATAGACCTTAAATATTTGTAAAAATAATGATCTTGTATTTTAATAATTTATTTTAGTTTTAAAATTAAAACTCATAAATGACAAATAAACTTCTTGAATTTATAAATTTTTGTTCTATAAATCATGAAATTACCATAAATTGATTTAATAAATGGAAATTAAATAAATAGTATTATTATTGGTTTTTGAAGGATTAAAATAAATTAAATTTCTAACTAATGTATTTGATTTTACAAAAATTAATCCAAACAAATTCGGATTTGGGTTTATATTTTTCAAAATGAGTAAATGTTACAGATTGGCTCATTTGCACCCCTAACTCCACAATATCATCAAAAGAAATTTTATGACACGTCAGAATGGTATTCCTTTGATCACTACTTTCATTTTTAATCATTGGGTTAATTTTAGCATGTATATTCTTAAACAAATACATTATCTTATAAAGATAGGGAAATTTTTTTTAACCTAAGTGTTTTTTATGTTATAAATCATGATATACATTTTTTTTATAAAAATGATCTCCACTGGCATTAAGGTTAGTGGCTGTTTTGTAGTGTATGAATCAACCTTTTGATTATTTAGATATCTGAATCGTTTAACATTTAATGGTTTAAAATGTTTGTTTCGTAAACAAATATCTGAATATTTTAGGCATTTGCGTTTGAATAATTAAAACATCTTTTCTGAATTAGACATATAATCTTTTTTTAATAGTTAAATAACTCTATATTGATTCAACCCTTGACAAACAACTTGTTCTCTGTTTGTTCACGTTAAACTACCTGATAAAATCCAACATCAAGCACTTCTATATCGCTTTGATTACTTGAATCAAAATCTATTAACTCGTAAGTTGTCACTATCGATTATGCAATTCACACAGTCTTTTATTCCTTGTAATTTTCTAGAATATTGTTGAATTTTGATCGAATTCCCCCAAAGTATATGCTTAACGATGTTTTATGATGACATGATCAGATGATATGAAGTTATCTGTATAGTGAATTTCCCTCCCCCTTTCTTCCTGTTTGGTTTAAATTGTTGATGATGAACATCAAACGATGATAAGTAGTTATGCGATTGTTACGATTCGGAGCTGGTAGCTTAATAACAGGAGGAGAGAGCGTTTTGCTAGCTGATCCGAAGTGGTTAGGGTTTGTATGTGTTAGATTTGAAGTATTTGCAGAAATTATGATGAATTAGTGAGTAATGATGGTGGATTTATAGTATTGTGTGAACTTTGAAGCTCATGCTTACAATTTGGTGTTTTTTGAAGCTTTGACAATAAAGGTTTTGTATGTTTAATTTGCTTTGACAACAAAGCTTTGACAATAAGCTTTGACAATAAAGGCTTTGACAATAATGGTTTATAACTCATATTAGATTATCAGGTAGTTAGGATTGAGATTTATCTTCATTAAAACCTCCAAAATGATAATTATTTGTGACTAGATGTCTAAACCTAGTGGTATTTATGTCAATCCAAGAATGTGATATGCCTTAAATGAATTCTTTGGAAGATTTATGAAGCTCTTATGCTCTTTGGCTATTTAATAATGAAACATTATATTTATATAGTGGTGTAACAAGTTTTAACTTCTAAAGAATCTCATCTTGTTCAGATCTTTGTTGACTTTACTGGAACTAAGGCATGTGACCATGGGTGATGGTCCTGGAGGAGTAGATATTTTTCCAGATCATTTTCAGGCTTCAACTTCTGGTGTGGAGACCCCTCAAACACCAAGTTCATCGATTTCATGTACAACGAACGAATTTGAGGCATCATTCATTGCACATATACAATATATACATTGATCGTATTCCTCTTAGATATGGTATTAATTATGATTGATTTCATTCAAGTTTGTTTGGTATGCATTAGCACAGTTCTAGCAGCCACTTATGGGCTAGAAGAAGGTTGAAAAGTGCTGCATCCATTTTGAACTTGCTCCGTCCACGCAGGTTGTCATGGTTGTTAAATGTCACAAATGGGCAAGAAAAGGTCAATTTGATATAATGATACATGATACTTTAACCCTCATTTAATATATTAGTTCGATTTTTTGAAGATTATTTTTATGTTGTATTTAGCAAGTTGTATTGTTCAATCTAGAAAAGGTCAATTTGTATGTTCTACCGAAGTAAAATCCCTTTAATCAAAACTTGCTGATTTAGAGGAAAGAGAAGCTCATCTGAGAGCTAAGGAAATTAAACACTTCTAATTTGATAATAGCAACATGTCACCAAATGATAGCTATATTTATGCAAATGATCTGTAACTTTCAGGTTGGAACATATTGATGAGCTTCTGCGCTCTTGCCATCTTTCAGGCTACTTGTACATGAGAACTGTATTATCCATGACTATTTTCCTCTGTTTATAATATCGAGTCAATATATACAGTCTGTTAATAATTGAGTTTTATAAAATGCTATTTGATAGAGATCGGAAACGTTACCTTGAGAACCACTTCCTCTAGATGACTCAGAAGTTGATGACTGTCTTCCACGTTTTGTTGCATCTACTTGTACTATCTGTCCACAGGTAATACCTAGATTCCATTCATTTTCACCAATTTATCATATTACGTATATTTATATTTTTTAAGGTCGCAACTTCATTTCTCATGGCATCAAGTAAACATTCATATATCACATCTTGATTTCTTTCCACACCATATACATAGAAAAACTGAACTTTTGAAATGAGATGTGTGCATTAACTCTTGAGTATGTTAGACTTATATATGCTACAAATGGAATTGAAACTAGCCTAATACTGCTTTTAGTAGACACGTTTTCTTTTTTTAGATTGTCTTATGAAACACATATACAAGAATAATGATATTTTGATGCAGCCAACTTATATCCCTACATTGTGTTCTCAAGTTTTCACAGAAATAAAGTTTTAACAATACCCTTACATTTTTAAAAGAGTTTAGATGGGGGTATTTTGGTCAGTGAAATATATCACAGATTCATAGTCTTTCTTCTCCTTTTTCTCAAACTTACAACATTCGCCAGTTTTCAAACTTTTGATGTTACTTTATATTGGTTTCCATATCAATAACTTTCTCTCCCAAAAAAACTCAAGAAGTGAAAAGTAAGACTTTTTAAATTTTTACAGTGACCAAAATACCCTGAGTTAAACTAACTTATTTTACATGCTGGTCGTTGTAAATTGACAATTTTCTTTCCAACTCGAGAAACATGTAAAGTAATCTAAACCATAAAGTTAAAAGTGCTAAACTTTAAAACCATTAAGTCCGATCAACTCGAGTGCCAAAGGACCTTTAACCCGTCCATGATGACCCGAACTTTGATGGCTGTTGTTTTTTAAAGCTCCTACTCCAATTTTCTCTCAATTTTAAAATTTTGGAATTTGATTTAAGTCCTTTTTTTCATCACAAATTTAATAGAGTATACATTGAGATTTTCATCAATCACATGCCATATTATATATATTATTACTCCCGGTGAGTGTAACCACCGTAGAGATTGATGCTAGCCGTTGGATCTGTCTGAAACAAAATCACAGCCGTATAAACTCGACGGTTACGCCGGTTACGGACCAGTTACAAGCAGTTTTGGAGACAATCGGCGGTTCCTTCTTCCCCGCTCCTTCTTCCTCCTTTTCCTCCCCACGTTCCCCACTCTCAATGGTAACCTCCAGATCAAATATATACACACAAACATCAGTTCATAACTTGTCTATTTGGTGATATTCGGTTCAAGATCGTAGAGACAATGATTCTTTTTGTGGATGGGTTTTGAAGACGATCTAAATATGTTCAACAACTGGTGGATCGTTGATCTTGGACTCCACTGTTCGATCAAGAGCGTTCAACCACTGTTCTAAGGGATTTGAGAAGAAAAAATTAGGTATTTTACTAATCAATTATAAGCCCCGGAATTAATCATTCAGCTTCTTATTTGATCACTGCTTGAGAGATGAATGAGAGAACGATCTTTAGATTGCGAAGCCATCACCGTTCGTATTAAAGATTTGAGCCTCTGTAATGATTAAATACACATTAGTATGATTTGATTTTATTATATTATAATAGTAATGGTATAATGGATCGGTGTTCTTCAACATTGGGTGATTAGCTTTAATATGGCTGATTTTGTTGACTTTTGCAAAATGTCTGCAATTTCTTTAATCTTATGTATTAGACCACCGGATTATTTGTAGATAATATTCTCTCATTGAATGAGTTTGTTATGTTTGTTACGATATATTATCCTTGTATAGAATAGGTCAACTTATATTATCTATTTATATGGTATTGTTGAGGAATGGAAGGCAACGAATTGATTCCTATTATCATGGTATCAGAGCTATTCTGATTACCAAGTCTCCAACCCTAAATCCGCCCATCGCAACTTTCCTTCATCCTCAACCTTTCTTCTACCTTTTATTCATGGATCCAAAAACTCACCCAGCTCTCATGATTACTAATATCCGTAACTTCGTTCCCTTCACTCTTGAACTTGAGAGTGGGCAATACAATTCATGGGCAGAACTTTTCAAGATCCACTGTAGAGCCTTCCTAGTTTATGATCACATCGACCCTACGTTTTCACCTCCCATCCTCTCCACTCCGAAAGCTGCTTCTGCTGCCAAATCTGATGATAAGACGGCGACAAAAGTGACAAACCGGACAAAGCAACAAAGCCGAAGTCGATCTTTGGCACCGTCTCGATGCTATTGTACTACAATGGATCTATAGTACAATATCCAACGATCTTCTTCATACCATTCTCAAGATTAATGCAACTGCACTCGAAGCTTGGATCGCTCTCGAAAGCATATTTCGGGATAACAAGAACGAACGAGCAGTCTTGTTGGAACATAAGTTGGTTACCACATGTTTGGAAAACTTCACGTCCATGTCGGCATATTGTCAAGCAGTAAAGATGCTAGCCGGTCAACTAGCGAATGTCGGCGGCCCAATCATTAATCAACGCATGGTTCTACAGCTCCTCGGTGGCCTAAGCAATGCTTACGATGGCATAGCCATGATTTTACAAAACACCAAGCCGCTACCGTCATTCTATGAAGCATGTGCATCTCTTTGCATGGAAGAATCAAGGAAAGCAAATCAAGCCCATACCGAAGCCGTCGGCGCCAACACGGCTCTACATGTCACCCACTAATCATCTCAGCCTTCCCGTGGTGACTATCGTCATCAACGCGGCCGTGGCGGTCGAGGCCGGGGCCGTGATCGTGGCAGCTCATCAGGGACAAACGGGAGCACATATGGACGTGGATCTTTTGGGTCTTTTCCTTCTCACCAGTGGACCTCCAATTATGGGCCAACATCAACACAACAACAGGTTTCTTTTCCACCTAAACCTTGGCCCAATACACCACAAACCCAGTGGACTTACCCTCCCTGTCCATACCCGACGGCTCCATACAAACCTACCCAAGGACAAAGCCCACATCAAGGCCCAGGTATACTCGGCCCACGACCAACTGGACATCATGCTTACACTGCATCTGAGGCCTCGTATACTCCTACTGATGTTGATCAAGCATTTGCAACAATGTCACTCAACCCTCCTGAACCAAATTGGATTTTTGATACGGGCGCATCTTCGCACATGAACCACAACTCAGGTATACTCTCGTCCTATTCAAATAAGGGTGCTCATCGAAATATTATTGTCGGGGATGGCTCTTACATTCCAATCCTTGGTACGGGGCATCATACTCTACCACCACCGTTCCCACCACTTAAATTGAACAATGTTCTTCATTCTCCACACCTTGTCCAAAATTTAATATCAGTTAGACAACTAACCCGTGACAACAACATTTCCATTGAATTTGATGTTTATGGTTTTCTTGTGAAGGACTACCGGACGCGGACACCCATCCTCCGATGTAACAGCACCGGAGACTTGTACCCGTTGACGTTGAATCCCGGTCCATCAATAAAACATCCAATCGCCTTGATGTCCATCACTCAAGACCTTTGGCATCAACGTCTCGGTCATCTCGGGAAATCAGTTTTTCAGTCTTTAAAGCCTTGTTTACCTTTAAATTCCAGTAAACCTTTGTCTAATATTTGTTCTTCTTGTATTTTGGGAAAACACATAAGATTGCCATTTCATGACTCTAATAACTCTACTTATTTACCTTTTGATATTATACACACTGATTTGTGGACATCACCAATTCCTAGTTCAAGTGGACACAAGTACTATATTCTTTTTCTTGATGATCACACTAATTTCTTCTGGACTTTTCCCTTAGGTACCAAATCTCAAGTGTTCACAGTCTTTCAACAATTTTATATTTTTATCAAAACTCAATTTAATTACTCCATTAAATCTATTCAATATGATAACGATACCGAATTCAATAACAATAATTTTCATCAATTTTGTAATGATCGCGGCATTGCCTTTCGCTTCTCATGCCCTCGTACTTCCTCTCAAAATGGCAAAGCCGAGAGAAAGATACGGTCCATTAATAATATTTTACGTACCCTTCTCGCTCATTCCTCTATGCCTAACAACCTTTGGCACCACACTCTTCAACATGCTACCTATTTGCACAATATCACTCCCACTCCACTTCTCAAATACAAAACACCAACAACTTCACTTTTTCATCGCATCCCCACATACACTCATTTACGTGTTTTCGGATGCTTATGCTTCCCTCTTCTTCCGTCCACAACCATTAATAAACTTCACATCGTTCTACCCCTTGTGTCTTTCTCAGTTTTCCCACAAACCATCGCGGTTATAAATGTTACGATATTTCCAATCGCAAAATCATTCTATCTCGCCATGTATTGTTTGATGAAACTCGTTTCCTATTTTCTTTTATTCACAAACCAAACTTCCAAACATATCATTTTTATCGTCTGATCCCCATCCATTATTGTGGTCCTCCAACTTGTCTGACACCCACCCACCAAACAATCCAGCCCAAACACCTCCTCCCTCAAGCCCAACTTCGGTCCACTCCACACCACCCATTTCCCCTAATCTCGCCCAAACTCTCCTCTCACAGAAACTACTCCCTCGGGCCCACAAACACCTACTGCTCACTCTCCAATATCCCCTACCTCATCTCCTAACACAACACCTCATAACTCCCCACCACCCACTGCCCCAACGGTAACCAATATTCCCGCTACTCGCACTATCCAAACCCGTAGCATGTTCGGTATTACCAAACCAAAACGCATTCTCAATCTCTACTGCTCTACTTCCATTTCCCCTATCCCTCGTACTCCTCTTGATGCTCTTCGTAATAAGGATTGGAATCAAGCCATGCACGATGAATACCGTGCTCTTATGGACAATAGGACTTGGGTTCTTGTACCACGACATAACAATATGAACATTGTGCGTAGTATGTGGATTTTTAGACATAAAAAGAAATTCGATGGTTCATTGGAACGATACAAGGCACTGTTGGTTTGCGATGGTCGATCCCAACAAGTCGGGGTTGATTGCGGTGAAACGTTTAGCCCCGTTGTCAAACCCACCACAATCCGCACTGTTCTTAGCTTGGCTCTGACTCAATCTTGGCCGATACATCAATTAGACGTCAAAAATGCTTTTCGTCATGGCTATCTTCAAGAGACGGTATATATGCATCAACCTTTTGGGTTTCGCAATAAACGATATCCCAACCACATTTGTTTGCTTCAGAAATCACTTTACGGCCTCAAACAAGCCCCTCGGGCTTGGTATCAACGCTTTGCCGATTACATTTCGCGCATGGGTTTCCATCATAGCAAGTCCGATCATTCTCTCTTCATCTACAAGCGTGGTACGGAAATTGCTTATTTGTTGCTATATGTTGATGACATAATCTTAGTCACCTCAACAGATCACCTTCGGCACTGGTTTATGAAACATCTTGCAACCGAATTTGCAATGAAAGACTTAGGTCCGCCGACATATTTTCTTGGGGTCTCGGTCACCAGACACCCAAACTCGATGTATCTGTCTCAACAAACTTATGCTGCGGAAATATTGGACCGTGCAAAAATGACCTCTTGCAACCCATCGATCACACCTGTTGACACACGGACCAAACTAAGCTCAACTGATGGGACTCTTCTTTCGGATGCAACCGAATACCGCAAGCTTGCTGGAGCCCTACAATATTTGACATTCACCCGTCCGGAAATCACATACGCTGTGCAGCAAGTGTGCATGCATATGCATGCACCCCGGACAACTCATATGAATGCGCTCAAACGAATACTTCGTTACATCAAAGGTACACTTTCTTATGGGCTAACTCTCACCAAATCCCAGTCTTAATCTTTGGTCTCATATACCGTCGCCGACTGGGGCGGCTGTCCGGATACTCGACGGTCCACATCCGGTTATTGTGTGTACTTCAGTGACAACTTAATTTCATGGTCTTCCAAACGCCAACCCATTTTATCACGGTCTAGTGCTGAGGCAGAATACCGAGGTGTCGCGAACGTGGTTGCGGAAGTCATTTGGTTACGCAACTTACTGCTTGAGCTTCATCGACCTCCTACACACGCTACGCTCGTTTATTGTGACAATGTTAGTGCGGTCTATCTTTCCGGCAACCCGGTGCAACATCAACGCACTAAACACATCGAAATGGATATTCATTTCGTTCGGGAAAAAGTTGCTAAAGGACAGATTCGAGTTCTCCATGTTCCTTCCCGGTTTCAAATTGCGGACATCTTCACCAAAGGACTACCCCGTGCTTTGTTTGAAGATTTTCGGTCCAGTCTCAACATTCGCTAGCCTCCCGTTTCGACTGCGGGGGTGTATTAGACCACCGGATTATTTGTAGATAATATTCTCTCATTGAATGAGTTTGTTATGTTTGTTACGATATATTATCCTTGTATAGAATAGGTCAACTTGTATTATCTATTTATATGGTATTGTTGAGGAATGGAAGGCAACGAATTGATTCCTATTATCATTATGCTTATTGATCTTATTTGGTTCAATGTAGACTTATCAGCACCTGCACATTATTGAGATACTTTCATACCCAAAAGTATGGAATGGTGTTTAATCCTGACTAGAATGTTATATAGTAATTGCTTCAATAAATAAGTTAGAGTATTTTTTTTCTACAAATTTGTACCTCGAAAATCCTTATATACGACATTTCATCATCCTTTATTATGTATTTGTGTTCATTCATGTTTTATTATGATTACAAATATAAATGTTATATGTATCGAAATAGATTTAGTGATTTCAACCTATTTGACCCGTTCAATCATGTAAACAAAAAACTTTCACTAATGATTAACATCGAACCACCTAAAAAGCTTCGTTCTTCAGGTTTTTGCAAAGGATATTAAGAAGGATCAAGTGGTTTTGATGGGAGCAAGGGCTTAACGAGTGGAAATTCATGGTCATATTATTATTTTGAAAGTTTTTCAAACTAAAATGAGGTATGATATATCTAAATTTTGTAGTCTAATTGACTGATAACTGAAGACAACTTTAACTGGAAATACAGGTATTTGAATTTGTGATTAGTTTTTAATGTTGACTAAGATACTTCAATTAAAAGTTATCTAATAATTTTTCAGTCAAGCAGCCATTATTGATGTAAAAGAAGAGAGCAATTACCCATCTGGTTGTGATTTTCTTTGTCACCATTGCTCCATTGTCATGATTGGTCAAACTTTGGTATTTTGGTTAAAGGTTTTTTTTTCTTTTTTGTTTTAAACGTTGGTTAATTTAGGCTATCAGGTTCCTCATACTCATATTTTGTAGCTAGCTGCACAAATATGCTACATCTTGGTATCCTGCTCATACTCCCTTGGTTAAAAACCCAAAAGGCAGCTGCAAATCATGACCGTAATGCTAGATGTAACACAACTACTTAGAGTTATACTGTAATTAATATTTTCATACATTATTATTTTTACTTGTGCAAATCTATGCATATTCAAGACATTTTTTTGATTGCATCTTTGTTGGATCTTGATGATTTTTATGGCATAAAGGACGTGCAAGCCTATGAGAGATGTTATTTGTATTTATAAATTGTATATGTCTTATTACATAGGAGCTGAGAATTACTTGAATATGAAGTAGGTGACACGTAATATTTCTAATGAGCTTGCTGAAGAGGCTGCCGAAAGGTAAGGTGAGGATGCCAAAAAAATACAGAAAATACTTCTAACTTGGGTGTTATAAACATTTATACCGATTAATGTGTACATTCAGATCCTTTTGCTAACCATTTGCGTTGAATTTTATATGGCTATTTAGGTACAAGTGAAAGGACATGTAAGGCCTAATGCTTTCTAAGTCTCATGTGAAAAATTACTTGTACGAGTTGCTACAAAAGAAGGTATTTATATTTTGTTTATTGCCACATGGAAACTAAAGTAGCTTACATCTATTCATGTGTTGTTTGAACCTTCATACGCCAAGCTATATAAAGTGTTATGAGTTTGCTAGCTCATGAACGTGATAGTTCTTTCGTTTTTTTATCACTACTATGAGTGTTAAGATGAGAAGTTGGACCCATTTAGTTCTATATGGGCATATAGGTCAACATGTGGTATGTTTTACCTTTAATGGGTCAAACATATTAAGCTAAATGATTTAACCAAAAAGAAAACATGTCTGATAAGTAAAAATATGAAAGTTAACAAATGAGTATTTAAATAGAAAGCTCCTTAAGTCACACTATTAACGTAAATTGAGATTTAGAAATCATAGTTAGCATATTATTTAATTGTAAAACTCATAAATAATGTATTTTGTGGGTTGGTCCAACCTGTTTCAATCTCTACCTCTGCAAGTTACTTTTCTTTTGCTCAAATCCATTTGCTATAAGGAGTTTTATGGACCCGTTACCCAATCTGATGAGCTTGCTCATTTAGATACTTCTATTTAAGAGTTACAAATTAAATTTTCAGCCTATTTTGGTTGTTCAACGGTAATAAAGCTCAAGCTTCACAAAAAGGTTTGACTTCACTAAGGTATATAAAGGCTAATTGTATGCAACTTGATGCTTAGTTTCTCTATAATAACTTCTATCTACATGAGCATAGATTCTGTTATTCAACTTGAGTTGTGAGCTAACTTGAGTTATATGGGCTTTTATATACTGCTATAAGCTTTAACATGGTTTTTTTATATTGGCTTGTGTGAAATTTATATTTTTATAGTTTAAAGTGTTGGTTTTTAGAAAATTACCAATTAAAATATTTTTTACTTTGTTCTTTGGCTTTTACCACACCCACTTTGTAGATATACTTGGGTGTACAACACACACATATGTGTCATGTCACTACGTGTTTAAAATAATTTTTGTAGTACTAAGGTTGGAGACATTTAGAATGAAACTACAATTTAAATGATATTACATTGTTTTACCCAAAATTGGAATGAGTATAAATTAAGCTTTGTGGATACTTGATGTCATGTGAACCTACTTAAGTCAAGAAACTCCATTAATCTAGCAATATTGTATGGAATGTTGACTTTATCTTTGGCTTCTACTTGCAATTTGATAGTATCCGAACCAATACGGGGTTCGGCTAGCAAGCACCAAAATATATAATGAGGGATTACATAGGTTGATATTGTACCATTACCTTAACTCATTACCTGGCATGTCTATCTTGCACCTATATACATCACATTGACATAAAGCTCTCATTTTATCATATTTATAAGGATGTTGTTTCCACAGGTTTGTTCATTGCAAGAAGGCTTATGGTGTGATCGTATACACAACAAACCTTGATTGAGGATTGACTACTTGGAGTTACGCAAATTTGTATGAAGTACTATTATTAGTATTGAAACTTGATCACAAGTAATACGAAAATATTTAGCACACCCAAGAGATATTGAAGCTAGAAAAGTAAGGACACCATGTTTATATAAATCTTTCTATTTTATTACAAGGTTCTTGATAATCTTTAATACAACCCTATTTATTTCGAAAATCAAGTTTCACCATGAATGTAAGTTTTGGTAAAAAGCAACAAGACATGCGAATTGCAACATTGAGCTGGTTTCAAGCGACTCTAAGTTGTGTTACGAGTAAAAAACATATTTCAAGTGAAAACATACTTGGTTGGTTTGTCTCGTTAAAATTAACAATTTACTTTATTTGAATGTTGTCTTAATACCTTTGCTATATTAATATAGTATGTCATTATTACTAATAATTTAAATGAGTTGTGCACATACTTTTTGTTTAGAATGTAAAGAAAAAAAAGTGTTATTACGATATTAAATTACCCGACCAACGGACAGGTATAAAACTAGTTACGGAGAAATGATAGTATTTAAAGCATAATTTTGAATATCCTTATAGATGACAAAAAGTATACACAAAAAGCTTATTTTTAAATTATTGTTACAGGTTTCTGAATTTGTTAACTGGTTTTAATTGCCCTGAACACAACACAATAGAATCAAACACGGTAATCTAAGTCATAGAGTTATCATATGCCCGATGTTGCCACGTAAAAGATAAACACTTCATCGTTTGCTTGATCATCGATTATCAACCGTATAACTTCACTGGTTGCAAAGACTTTCATATCCTTCCTGATGTACTTACATAGCCACACTTGTTGCAACTAAGACAGTAAATTATAAACACATCATTCTACTAAGCCAGTTAATCTCATTCGGTGAACCAAATGCTCCTAATATAACGACTCGAGTTTCATTTCACCTTATTCATTATCAAATATATAGCTTAGAAACTATATACATGATAGAAACAATCAAACACAAACATCATTTGTACACACAAAGCTCCACAGCTACACAAACTAAAAACAACAGTTCAAGAACTACTCTCCACCAGATCTTCAAGCACAACCGATCGCGGGCTAATCATAGGCGGTCCCTTCTCGTGGCGTTCGAGCTCATTCAGCTTGAACGTAATCAATCGATCCCAATTCCCACCTTCAACCAGCACCCAAGCCTTCCCATCAGTAATCCTCTACACAATCCCACAGTACATATAATAAGGACTATTTTCATTCTTCACGATCTCAATCATCCCCGTTGTCAACAGCAACAATTCAAGAGCTTTCGGTTTACGAACCAACCCCTGACTGGATCCACCTGCAGCTGATGATGTTGCAGACGATGGTGGTGGCTTTTTGGGTGATGGGTTCTTCTGGATGAAGTCTTTGAGCCCTTTTTCGCCACCGGGGAATTCGCTAGTTAATCCTGATACCTTGTAATATTCAATTGTAAATCACAAGTTTCATTCAATATATTCTATTTCCTATATGGTATCACCGAAAAGGTTTTTTTCTAAACCTCATTATACGATCCTCTGTTCATCCTCCCAATAATAATGAGGTTTTTTTGTAAACCTCATTATACGATCCTCTGTACAAAAATTTGATTATACGATCCTCTGTTTATCACTAATGCCAACGCCTCACTAGAAGCATGGGAAATCCTAACCACAACCTATGCTTCACCATCCCGAGGTCACGTAAAACAACTTCAATAAAGCTTAAAACAATCTTCAAAAACTCCCACATGATCCATCTTCAACTACTTGCAAACTGTTAAAACCATAGTTGAAGAATTGTTTCTTCTCGGCAAAGAAATCGATCTGGAAGATCTAATCGATATCATACTCAATGGTTTAGGCCAAGAAGCATACAAACCAATCATCCAATCGGTTCATGCTCGTGGCAACCCAATTTCCTTCAACGAGTTGCATGAGAATTTACTAAACCAAGAACTTAACTTGGCTCAAACCGCTTCTAATACCATCATGCATCAGCCCGCCTCAGCCTTTGTAGCAGATTATCAGCCTAACAACAAATGGCACAATCGCAATTCCAACTCATCCGACATTTTACCCACCTCGACAACTCAAAACATCCCTACTAGAAACCGACCTTTCCTCGGAAAATGCCAATGGTGTCACACCAAGGGACACACTATTGCTACTTGCAACTCCTTTAAAAAGATGCATCCTAATGCGGTTATTCCGGCCTTTACTCGTAATGTGCATGTTTCAAAGACATCTCCCCAAGTTAATATGATGGGCGTTGTACTTAAGATACTTCCTCATCACCAACCAATTGGACACCGATAGTGGAGCTTCCCACCACGTTACAAACGACCTACAAGCCTTGTCTCTTCATGCAACATACGATGGCACCGAGGAACTTCCTATAACTCATATTGGCTCACTGTCATCCAAACGCCAACTAAATCTTTAATATTACAAAACGTTCTTTATGTTCCCTTAACTTCACGAAACATCATCTCTATTTCTCGTTTATGCCATGATAATCATTTTGTAATCAAGTTTCTTATTTTTATTTTGTCATCAAGGATAGAAGTTCCAAATGCCCGCTCCGTAAAGGCAAGCATCCCTATCACCTTCTCATTCATTGCTTGGCATCATCGATTTGGTTACTCCCCGTCCCAATGTCACACCCCGATCGACGGCGGAATCATCGAGGCGGACGAATATGAAACGATTGTTCATAGATCATGGAATTAATACGTTAAAATAATATTAATGTCATTTTCCATTGAATAATACTAGTCAATTAAGTTATTACAATACAACAAATATTTCAACAAAAAAAAATTAATCAAACTAAGTCGAGGTCTTATATGTGTAAGAAGAATTCCTCAAGTAGCAATCCTGAAACATATTAAAAATAAAGGATCAACTATGAAAGTTGGTGAGTTTCCATGGTTTAAGTATACATAAATATAAAAAAATTTACAAGTAACAATTCAAGTCAATGGTTATGAATTATGCAAGTTTATAGAACACATATAGCTACAATCAAACCTTAACAAAAAATAAGTTTACAAGTTATAACGATTAGCTAAATGTACTTGGTTCACATGATGAACAAACATACGTCATCAGGAGCCGGCAATAACCTCGACTTTAGTAACAAATAGGTTTGTCAGACCCATAGAACTATGACGTCGTCAGACTAGCAATAGTTAATGATTGTCAACATATAATGTCTATCATATAAAACTCACAGTAATACAAATAACCATGACAAAAGTAAATATGAATTGCATGTGTGTTTACAAGTATCGAAATGTTTACAAATATAGGTTTATAAGTTAACATGTTTCACTCCAAAAACGTATGAAATAATAAAAAAGAAGCATGGAAAACTCACATGGAAAACTCACATAGTATAAGATGCACTTAAGATAATAATAAGAAGATGAAATTGCTCCAATGATTTCTTCACGATTCAACCTAAGATTCGATGTCTTAGGTTTAGTATAAAGATATGATTAATGACCAAATATGGTTTAGAGTTTCAATTGGAATTTGGGGTTTTGATAATTAGGTTAAATTGAATAATATAGCCAATTATATTTTATTTCCTTAAAGATGAATACATTTATTAAATAATTAAGATTGAAACAATAATAAATCATTAGTGCAATTGAACCGTAAGTGTTACTTAGATATTAATAATAATTGATTAAGTAATGGTTGAGTGTATAACGTGAAAAGAAATAATTAATCTAAATATTAATTATTTACAACTTGATCAAAATAATTAATTGGATAATTAATTATTTAATTGACTTGTAAAATAGCTCAAAAGTATTTAAGTTTGATTTATAATATTTTTAAACTTTTAAGTAGTTCTTATAAATGTCTTATAATATCAAAACCTTAAAATAAGAATAAAGGATAATAAAAAATTATATGTTTTATAAGTTTCAAAAATTTAAATAAAAGTTTAAGGAATAAATTTATTAACAATTATATAACATGGTTAAATTACTAGATGAATAATTAATTAATTAAATTATAATTTAAATAATCATTTGTATAATAATTATTTAAAGTATTTGTAACTTGTAGGTTTAAAGTGTTTTGAAATAATCCAAGTTTGAGCTATATTATATTTATAATATATAAATGACTTAATAATGTTTTTATATCCTTTTTATTCTTTAAAAATTAATTAAATTTGAGAATTATAAGTTTTAAAATCTTAATAATTAACTTAATAATTTATGAAATGCTTTAATTAACAAAATAATTTTTATTTTAACCAAACAATATATTAAAACTTTATTGAAGTTAGAATGATTAAAAATCTACTAGTTAAAAAGATTTGAGGGTCCTCGGGTTCGAACCCGGGTCCCCTGTGTGAAAGTGAGAGTTGTAACCGGTTGGGCAAAAGCCCAGATCTGGTTAAATGACTTTTTTAATTTCTAAAAACATTAACCGATTATTTTCCCCAATTCCATATGAACCCTAGAACGATTTGGATTCAAATTGAACATCAAATCAAAGTTAATAACCAAATCAATATTGGGGATTTTAATCCCCAAATGAAACCGAGTATGTGTGAGTGTTTAATTACACGAAAGATGGCTACATCAATGTTACGAGATGAAGAACAGTCGCGACCAAGGTTGCTATCGAATGGAGTTGAAATTAGATGGTTTCCTTCGATTAGAGGGTTGAGAAGCTTCTGAGGGTGATTATGTGTATTAACCCTCAACTAAGTTTGTTTAATAGAGCTTCGAACATGTATGCCGATTAAGTTGTAGGTCGTGAATGAAGATGGTGATCAATGTTGATGTGTGTGCGTATCTTAGATGAAATTTGTGATACAAAAGGTTAGGAGGACCGATAAGTGTATTAGTCATATGTTAATTAGCAATGATTTTATCGATTTCACTATGCACAGGTATGAGTTTGATTCGGTTGTTTCGAGTATAATTGATGTTTGAATTACGGTTTCAACTACAATTAACTTTGTGCGTTCATTCTAATTGATTAAGAATACTTTTATGGATGTATGATTAGACAATTGATTGGTTATTGAGACGAAACTGATTTGAGTTTTGATTTAAGGTTCGGTTTGAGTACACACGTGTAAATTGACCGTTTAAACTTCAATTTAGACGGATCATAGGTTCGAAACCGATGTCCGAGAGTTAACGAACGATTTAACGAGCATTTCAGGTGCAAGGTGGTCGTTGGAGACTCGCCGGAGGAGTTGCCGGAGGACAGGGAAGAGTCGACGGGGGAAAGGTTTGGGTTTAAACAAGATTTACACTTCAACCCTTGATCTTTATTCTTTTGTTATTTTATGCATAAAGTCTTTCAAATCAAGTTTTAAGATTTACAAATTTAACCCTAAACTTTAAAACCATCATTTTTTTACATAATAAATTCAATTGTTAATACAACTTAATAAATGTCACAAATCTTATAAAAAGTTTATGTTTTACTTATTTATTTAAACTCATTAGTTAAAACATAAATGAAATCTAGAACTTGTAACTTGTAATATGCCATTTTATAAATTATAAATCATTATAAATTGATTATATGATAAATTGGATAATATAATTCACAAAATTAGTTAATTAATCTATTTATTGCTTTTGAAATTATCAAAATGATTAAAATAGTTTAAGTATGTGTTTGATTCACAAAATTGACTCAACGGTTTCAGATTTTCATTAAAAAAAACAAATGTTACACCCAAAGCGCTTACCGTCTTCTTGACCCAACCACAAATAAAATTTACACGTCCCGACATATCCAGTATATCGAAGATCAATATCCATATGAAAAAATTTCTAATACAACAAACCTACGATACCCCAACTCCACCACTTGGTATCCACTCCATACAATTACCACAAACATTCCAAATATTTCTCCCTCACTAACTCAATCCTCTACCGCCCCTATCAAAATCACGCCAACCAATGAACCCAACCCTCAAACAAATCTCACTCTCGAACCAACTGCCACTCATCGGCCATCTCAACCACATCCACCTAACAAAACCAATCCACACGCCCCAATAACCCAAACTCGCTACATAGGTTAGACATTCCTCCCATAACAACTTCAACAACCGAATCATCCTCCACCCTCACACGCATCTACAAACCAAACCCCCGCTATCACAATACCAACTCTCAACTATACACTACCACAAACGTACGTGCAAAACCCTCAACAATAACTCAAGCCTTTAAACACCCCTCGTGGCGAAATGCTATGACTTAAGAATTTGATGCCTTACAAAGAAATAACACATGGACACTTGTTCCATCCACTGAAGCCGTCAATCTAGTTGGAAACAAATGGTTGTTTCGGATAAAATACAATTCGGATGGCTCCATTGAACGCCTTAAAGTACGACTTGTTGCAAAAGGTTTCCATCAATGACCGGGTATTGATTTTGCCAAAACCTTTAGCCATGTAGCCAAGCCCACAAAACTTTGTCTTATTCTCTCTCTAGTCGTATCGAAGATCATTTTCTATTCATTCAAATAAATAATTCTTCTTATATATATATACATATATATATACATATATATATATACATATTATATACATACATATATATATATATATACATACATATATATATATATACATACATATATATAATATATATATATATATATATATATATATATTCTTGCTTATGTTGATGATATCATTGTCACTAGTCCATCTCCTCAAATCATTAATGATTTCATTTCCTCTCTTGCCTTAAAATTCTCTTATAAGATCTCGATAATCTATCTTATATATTGAAGTCCTTCCTCATCCTCATGGAATCTTCCTATCTTAATCAAAATACATATCTGATCTCTTTCAACGTGTTAATATGAGTCATTGTAAACCGACAACCACACCGAGTATAAGCTCCGACAACATCACCGTGCATGATGGAACACAACTTACTACAACCACCAAATATCGAGCTCGTGTTTGTTCCTTACAATACCTATCCCTTACACGCTCAGATCTTGCCTTCACCGTAAACAAACTTTCACAATTTATGCATGCACCCACTTTTACACATTGGCATGCCTTGAAATGATTACTTAGATATCTTTATGGTTCAATCCATAAAGGCATCCTCATCAAAAGCAATTCACCATTACATCTTCATGGGTTTTCTGATTCAGATTAGGCATGTGACAAAGATAGTTATCGGAGCACCACCGGATACATCGTTTATCTTGGCTCCAATCCTATTGTCTGAAGCTCAAAAAGACAACACACAATAGCACGATCCTCAACAGAAGCAGAATTTTGTGCTATAGCTTCGGTCACAACAGAGGTCATTTGGATTAAAATCTTCCATATGAACTCGGTTACAAACCCATTTTAACACCAACCATATTTTGTGACAACATGAGTGCAAGACAATACTCAACTAATCCAATATTTCACTCACGTATGAAACATATATAGCATTTACTTTCACTTCATTCGAGAAAAAGTTCATGATCGATCTATACAAGTCACATCACATTTGAGACGATCAATTAGCCGATGCTCTAACCAAACCCCTGCCACGAGCACGTTTCAACCATCTAATATTTAAGATTGGACTCTTCACATGACCGTTCATCTTGTGGGAGCGTATCAATGATAATAGCAAGGAGTATATCAAGGAGTAAAAGGTGCACAATCAATCTCAAAGAATATTCTCTCCATGTGATTAGCTTTTGCATTTATTTTACAATTAATTGCATTGCTAACGATCATTTGTATTGTGGTGGGAGTGAACATGGTGATTTGCGAGTGAAATTGGGAAAGTAGGTGTAGCCTTAAAAGTGGGATTTGTGAAGTGAATAGTTGGGAGATTGAAGGAATTAGCCATTGGAGATACTGTAAGGGAGATGAAAGAGAAAATGAGTTGAAAGAGGAGAAGATTGAAATATTTCAGTGAGTGATAGCCATAAGTCGTGATTGTTGCGATGCTATCTTTAATTTTATATGACTTTTAGTAAAAACATTTCTTTATATATTCTTTTATGGATAACAAGTTTGGTTTATGTTTTTGTTATGTTATACGTGCTCCTATTGCTTTTTACGTGTTAAAGCATTCATACTATATTTTTCATGCACATCTTTATATTTACAATAAAAATATTATTTTCTTTTTTTCTATTAAATAATACATTTATATCTTTATTGTTATTTATTTTCTTTCCACCACTCACAACCACATTAAAAAATATTAAAAACTTTATGAGAGTTGTAATGTGTTTCTTCAAATATGGGAATACACGATACAACACTTATAAATTTTAACTTACAACCACTAATAACCATCTCCTGTAATATAAGGTTTACAGTCACATAAAAATAAATAACCTACTATAAATACTCTAAACATTAAACTATTTATGTTGCTATATTGGTTAAATTTCTTTATTTTATAATAGAGTATAAAATTAATTCATCTGGTTTGATATGTTCATAAAATGCATTGAAAATGTTAATATTTAGCTTATCCTTAATGTTGTTGCACTAACTTGTATAGTTGTCTCAATCACCCATAAATAAGATAAAAGAGAACTTAAAGAAAAGATCTTTGACACAGACGATGCCTTGATGTTTATTTCTAAATAACATGTAAGATGACAATGTACAAAATTCGTATCTCCCGATGAAAAAGAACAATAATCACAAGTTGGGTATTTTTCGATCCCTAGAAAGACAAAGATGGACAAAACTTAAAACGAAGATGAAGATGCAATTAGCTTCCACTGGTCTGGTTTCTCATGAACCACACAAAGAAGACGAAGTTAATAATCTTCTCAATAACCACGTTGGATCTCAAGTTCTCAAAGTATCTTAAATAAATCATCACAGTTTACGACACATATTCAGGACGAGTCCCGTATCAAATACTGGTATATCAGCGGTCTCAAGCCGGTCCGGCTCGGGTACTCGGGTTTCTCGGGCCAAACCGGATGCTGCCCACCTTTGCAAATACCGGACTTAGGACCGTCGATGACTCAAAGCTTATGACCACCATAGATCATTATCATAATACCATGATCATGAACTTATAAAGGGTTTATTCGTCCTTCACTACTATTATCCGAGTTTTCCACAAATACCATTCATTCACTTGTAAATTGCAATATAACAAAACGCCCCCTTCTTTCTCCAAAAACACCAGATTCCAATCGCATTGTTCCTCAATCACCCCTCTGCATCTCACCGTCGATTATTATCGGATCGGAATCAATCGGATTCATCGCCGGTGGTCGGATTCATCGCTTCATACTCTGGTAATTAGGGTTTTAAACCGCCGAAAACGGAAACACCTACATCAATTTCGCACGCGAAGTTAGGGTTTTGAAATTTGAATTTATACAGGCGTTGTTGTAAGCGGTTTCTGCATTCTGCAACTATGCCGAGAAGTTCGAGAAGCAAATCGCACAAGCAAAGCAAGCACAGTTCGAAGGAGGCGGCGGCGGCGGCGAGGGAGTACTCCGGCTCCGACGAGGATGTGAGGACGAAGGAGAGGAGTAGTAATGGTGGTAAGGAAGATGTTGTTGCTGTTAGGATGTTGAAGGATTCTTCAGGTTCTGGAGAAAGAGTGAAGCATAGTAAGGATCTGAGTAATACTCAAGCGAATGGGGATGTGTTAGAGGAGTATGTTTCTTCTTCAAAGCGACGGGAGGAGAAGAGCCATGGGGGTAGTGATAGGTGGAATGGTGGGAGTAGTGATGATAAAAGTGTATTTGTGAACACAGAGAGTAAGGAGTTGTTGAAGTCGAAGGAGTTTTCGAAAGTAGTTGGTGACTCGAAGAGCAAAAGTAGGAGGCATGATGGTGATAGTGTGGGTTTTGTTGTGTTGGAGAAGGATGAGAGTAAAAGTGGGAGTGGTAGTAGAAGTGAAAAGAGAAAATCTGAGAAAGAATCTGGTAGAAAAGAGAGTAGTTATAAAGAACATAGGGAATCAAAGGATAAAGATCGTGTGTCTGATAGGGGAAGGAAAGCTCACTCTGATAAGCTTGGGGCTGAGACATCATCGAAGCAGGTTGATAATCAGTCGAGCAAAAGAGGAAAAGAAATCTCTGGTAAGATATGTTGTTGTTTTGGTGTGATTGTGAACTTGTTCATAGTAGGAAACTTTTAAAAAGGTTGCAACTTCATATGGTTTAATTGGATGACACTACTAATTGGTGCATTGTGTATCTAGAGTCTAGAGATTCCTTTTGCTGAAAGCTCTTGATTTAAATTATCAAAGTTGCAATAGTGATATCCCATTGTATGTGATGCATGACTGCTGATTAACGGACCTGCAAACACGATTTAGTCACTGGTAGTTCCATGTGCAGTGAAAGAAGTTAAAATTGACAATCCTGTTATATGATATTTAGTAGCTCTCCATCATTGTGCTGTGAATTTGGTGCCTACCAGTGTTCCCTATAATGTTAAAGGATGTTTAGATCTTTTGTCAGACATTCGATCCATAAGACTACTGCTTTTTTCACAGTTGCACAGTTCTTTTTTCAAATTTATGAATGCTGGACTATTGTATTGCTAGGGATCATTATGACATTATTACGCTTCCATCTTTTTTCATGTCATACAACTCATAAGCAATTGCAGAAACAATTACTGAATACTAACTAATTGTCCGTGTATATTTACCACATCTAGGTATCACACTATCAGCAGTCTGAAAGCTTATACAATGCTGATTCTATGAGCCCACCCATTACTAAAGTAGCAAGTATAATTACTCAACAATAAGTAACCTTGATATCTCTATAGTAATTAAGGAACATTTTTCTGCCATTACATGCTTTTAGGTTCAATACTATGTCTTCACATGATTTTTTGTTCACATTCAAGCCATTTTCGGAACCTTCATTTTCATGAGATTATATTCGGTCTCCATGGCACCCTGTTGTGTGCCTTAACAATATCTGTAAACATCATATACAAATTCTTTTGTGTTCCTTATACCCTCCATGGAGTTGGTGATAACTCTGTAAGATAATGTGGTTGATGTATCACTCAGATGTAGGCTTCAGGAAATGTAAACATACTGATAATTCCAACCAAGTACCAGGACTTTTTCTTCAGTGAGATCAGTTTTTGGGGATACTCAAATGCCAACCCTCAAGACTGGAAATTTCATTGTTCATCTCATGAAAACTGTCTTACATTATTCTTAGACAAGCTTAAAATATGTAGTTGTAGATATATATTTTTAACAAGATTCTTCTTATGATTTATTATTGATCTAGCCTATATTTGTAGGAGAGTACTACAATGAGTGAGAGTTACAGTTATGGTAATGCCCAAACACGGTTGTTCTACCCACTAACTGATATCTGTACCAGCTAATGGCATTTAAGTTATGGGGACACTAAACATGATTAAAATAACTAACTATTTGATCTCTTACTGTTTTTTTCATTTGCTACCAGAATGGTCAATAGAAGAAGAGTTAAGAAACCCCGAGTTAGAAAAAGAGCTTGAGAAGAGGATGAGAAGAAGAGGAGAAGCCTCTAGTGACAAAGATAAGTATCAAGATGACATAAAAGAAACTGATGATAGGCGATTGTCTACAAGAAACGATCGTTTCAAAGACGAAAGGCACAAAAATGAAGAGTATGTAGACATCAAAGAAACCCGACAAAAAGATGAAAAACACCGGGAAGACAGTGAACGTGACAGTAAAAACCGAGATGTTAAGCACCGAGGTGAAAGTGAAAGATATAATAAACATAGGGATGATAAATACCGTGAAGATAAGTATAGTGAAGATGGTAATAAAGAAACCAAATATAAAGATGATAAATATATTGAAATAGATGATAAAGATGAAAGAAGTAGAGATGGGAAACGCAGGCATGATGATGATAGAGACTATAGACATAAGGAAGAGAAGAGAGCACGAGATTCCAAGTACCGAGATGTACCTGAATCCAAACGTTTGAGGGATGATAATGCTGGTACTGATTTGTATCATAGAAAAACAAATAATCGGGATGATAGCCCTGTTTATGATGATCATGCAACTAGATATAAAGATGACAGAGATAGGAGAAGAGGCAATGAGAAAGATGATTCTAGTGATTATAGATCCCGTAGTAGTATGAAGGAACAACGATCTGATTTAGAGAAGAGATCAGGTGCTAAAGCTGACTCGGTTTCTGAACGTGGAAGACTTGATTCTCATTACGCTGATGTAGAAGTAAGCGCCAGTCATAGTCGTCGCAGGAGTTCTCCTAGCGGGAGCTCCTATCCAACAAGAGAACATCACCGGTAAATTTTATCATCTTTTACTGAAGTTTTTATTTACAGGCTTTGGAATCTTAAAAGGTGTGTAACATGTTTCAGGGCTTCGAAGCAAGAAGAAACCAAGTACCGGGATTATGCGTATGAAGATAGAGCTCGACATAATGTTCACTCGAGCAGAGATTACAGTTCTACCCCTGGGCAATCAGATAAAAAAGTGACCTCGAAGGATGATAGTTACATGGGTGGTGATTTATCCGGTGAAAAACGAAGAAGGCCTGATACCCGTTCTTCCCCACAAGTGGATAAATCCCCTTCATTGAGTAATGAGCGCGGGAACTTGATCAAATCTGAGGCTAGAAAAAAGCTTGATCTTGAAGAATCAGGCCTGGGCCCACCAACTGGTGGTTCTAAAGATACTTTTAAAGATGATAAAGGAAGTCGGGAGTTGGTGAACGAGGCACACCCGAATAATGATTTCTCACAAATTGATAATGATAATTTATCGGTTTCGTCACCGTACTCCAGAAATTCTCATTTTTCTGGTAACATAAAGTTCCTTCTACCATCTCCATCTCTATATATTTAAGAACAGGATCTGATAACCGTTTTTTTTGTTCTACAGAAGATGAGAGAAGTAAGTCAAACAATAGGCACAGGAGGATGGTGGAGCCTAACATGAATAGAGGGCAAAGTCAAATTCAAAGTCAAAGTCAAGGTAATTGGAAAAACGTCCCCAATTGGCCTCCACAGATGACAACGGTGGTTACATTCCGTTCCAGCATGTTCCACCACCCATGTTTCATCCACTTATGCAGCAATACCCTCCACCAATCTTTGGTAGACCGCCAATGAAACTTAACCCTGGTTTACCTTACCCTGTTCCTGACCATGGTAGCCCGCTTGGTTGGAGGAATCAATTGGATGAATCGGTTCAACCTCCTTTGCATGGATGGGATGCAACTAATTCTGTATTTGGTGATGAATCTCACCTATATGGTAGGGTTGATTGGGATCGTAGGTCCCAATTGAGTAATCGAGGATGGGACCAAAGTGGTGACATGTGGAAGGGTCAAAGTGCTGGACCAAGCACGGAGGTACAATCTGGTCAACAGAAAGATGAGTCTACGGGTCATAGATCTATTGATGAAAACCTGTCTGGGCCAACAGGTCAGCCTGATGAGAGTGAGCAGAACCAATTTAGTATTAAGCCTGGGACCTTGAATCTTGATAAAAATGGTTCTGAAGCTCAGAAACCTACAAGAGGCCTTGAAATCATTAACGTTGTTAAGGAGGATCATAGTGCTATTATCACCCAAGCTTATCTTTCTAGGGTAGATATATCTAAAGATCTTACTCAACCTGAACTATATGACCAGTGCACAAGCATCATGGATTTGGATCAGGAAGATTCTACTCAAGCTGTTGAATTTGACTGCAAGATTTTATATGTAGAGGTAAAGATGATGTTTTTTAAATACATGATGCCATCTTTTCTGTTGATGACTTTTTCTCCTTTCCACTAATATGCACCTACTTAATTCTTTTCCCTATATATAAAATAGGAGGGTGTAGATGCCAATGCTACCGATGGTGCTGCTGTATTTGCTGCCATAAATGATTCTGTTTTTCAGGTTCGTCCATTTTAGTATCAGCTTCTTTAAATGTCTTGTAGAGGTGGCAAGATGAATGGGTTGTATGGTGGTCATATAAGGGCTATCTTGTAGTATGGGTTGAAACAGGTTAGATCAGGTTGACCCACAAACACTTTTTTGTCCATTCTCATATACTCTTTGATTATGAAAAGAATATTATTACATTAATGTTATAAAGCTTTGAACATAAATGTTTTAAGAGGTTTTATACGAAAAATAAACTTCCAGTTATTTTAGCTCACATAAAACTATTTTTAAAGTTCTTTTGACCTGTTTTAGTTAAGACACAACCAAAGTCAACCTGTTCATAACTGATTGGGTTGAAAATTGCCACCTTTAAGCTAATATACGGAATGATATGGCATTTTTAGCTGTGATGTTTATTTTGAGGTAATTCTGTTATTGTGCTTTTCAGAAAGCGATGCTTTTGTATAAGAAGCAAAAAGAAGAGTTTCATCCGGTTAATACTGATAAAGAGAAAGGTGGTTCAGATTATGAAGTCAAACCAACAGAGGAGGTGGCTACCGAGGACACAGTTATGGAGGTTAATACAGAAAATGATGAACCACCAAACAAACCCGAGGAACCGATGGATACGGAGGTGGACCATGCTGTTGTAAAGCATGAGGAAGTACCCGAGTCAACTGTGGCTGAAGTCAAAGAGAGTCCTGCACAATCTGCTTCTGGTTGCTTATTACCTTGTAAGGTTGAAGATGCTACTGATGAAGACAAGAATGTTGTTGTTGGTGGTGGTGGTGGTGGTGGTGGTGGTGATTCTTTGGTGTTATCTGATGTATCAACTGCTGAGGTGGCAGTGATGCCAACAGAGTCAATTGAGTTTGGTTCAGTAAATCTAAATCGGATACATCACCATTTTCCTGAAAGTACACATTGAGACATTTTTGTTTTAATATTTGTGCGTTCAAAATGCCATCCATGGCCTCTTTATTTCTAGCTTATTATCCTTGGTTCCTGATCAATAAAACTCTGTCCGTTCTATTATTTTGCTTGTGTGTTTTTGTTACTTACTTTTCAGGTAAGTTTGCACTGGCTGTGAGCTTAAGCATCTTTATCGACCAACCTTGCACTGCAGCAGCGCTGGCTAGAGCTCTATTGCGAGCCATCCTCTGTTCTTGTTTGGTGACATCTTATCAGGTGAGTATCAAAATTGAATACGCTTTTAAGTTATAAATTCTGAAAAGGGTCGTATCAAGTTTAAAAATTAATTTTCTTTGATAAAAAGCGTGATTGGTATGATTCCCCATCCAAACTGATCAGACAGATTTGGCTTTTTACAAAATCAGTATGGGGAACTGCTCGGTCGGTGTGGTCTAGTCATTATTTGGTCTTTTGACTTAACTGGACTACAAAACAAATGGTTACTTAAAAAGAGCAACGACTTAAAATGGATGGTTACAAGTATTTTGGTCCCTTAGTAGATTATGGCCTGGCACATGCGTTACTAAAATTGTTTTTTCCTAACTTCGGCCCTCTATTGGCAGCACAACATAAAATAATTTTAGTTTACAGAAAAGTTCGATCTTTTTGTTAATAATATTAAATACAATTTAATTTAGATTAATAATTTGTAAATGTTTTGAGAAATTGAGTTGTGGGAATTTGCGGAATTACAACTTTAAGAGGTGGAAATTATCTTGAGAATTGAAAGTGAAAATCCTTGTCGATAATCGAGTTACATTGTTTTTCATCATCCTGAAGCTATATTAGTGACTATATAACGGTGCTGAGATAGTCTTAAGGATAAACCTCCTATGATCAAGATAGCTTAATATATAAACATCTAAGTTGGCAAGATAGCTTATTACATAAACATAGAAGTTGTATAGGTGTATAACATGTGTATATACTAGCTATAAAGCCGAGATGTATATAGTCTCTTAGGAAGATATGGTAAAATCAAAATGAACTGACAGTCGATAGAGAGAATCTTTAAAAATATAACATTTTATAGTCATAAACTTTTGCTATAAAAGTCTTTTGGGAAGAAGAGTTATGCTTTGTGGTCCTTTGTGTTTAAAACTAAAAAACCCTATATGTGCGTATACAAAACCTATGCATTCGTATAATGTGGTCTTGTTTAATATACGGATGCAAACATGGTGCGACACAAAATATAGAATCAAAAACAATATGCAGCGCATAAGAAATTAACGTCTGATTAAGCCAACCTAACAAAGATTATTGATTAAAAATAGCACACAGCTGTATTATTATTATTATTATTAAATAAAGAAACCCTCCAACTAAAAAGGGGCTTTTAAAGCTGACGGTGCCCCAGGAGAGGTGACGGCTAATATCCTTTCTTTTATCGATAATCGATAAATACTAATAAAAGAAAATATTTGTATGTTATTTGTCATAATTACAGATAGGAATGTACAAGAAACTAAAATAACCGAACCGCAACCATAATAACTGACACAACCGAATCGAAAAAACCGAAACCAACAAGAAACTGACGGTTTGGTTTTATGATTTTTAAAAACCGATTTTTTCGGTTTGGTTTTGGTTTTGCGTGTAATAGAAACCGAAAAAACCGAACCGCAACCATAAAACCGAATTTGTAAATTTACAAGTATATTCATACACTTATAAACATGACTAGCTCATAAATTATTTATTTAATTTATGTTATCTAAAATAGATAGATGTTTAGGTTTCGAGTATAATTTTTAAATTTTTTGTTTTGGTAGATTAAATTATTTTTATTGAACTTTTTGTTATTGTATTTTATTGATTGTAATTAATTTTAATGTTAAGTAATTATAAGAATCTATAGATTATGTTTAAAGATCAACAAAATGATGTAAATTCAAAAGTTCTAGCTTAAATTTATTACTTTGAACCGATTTAAATAAAAAAACAAAAAAAATTGAAGCCCAAAAACAAAACCGAAAAAACCGAAACCGAACCAAAACCGAAGTGAAAACCGAAACCGAAACCGGACGGTTTTAAAAACCTAGAAACCGAAATATCGGTTTTTGGTTTCGGTTTTAGCTTAAAACTGAACCAAACCGACCATGCTTACCCCTGATTATAGAGCTACAAACTTCTATTTTTTCGTTTCTCTCTCCTAATAAATATCACATTAACTACAAATGATACTATTTATTTTTTTTCGTATTACATATATAATTTTTTTAAAAAGAACTTTCTACAAATGCAATTCGTAAAGAAATATATTATTTTATAAAAGAAGATTTTTTTTCAAAAATAATTTTAAACTTTATAAAAACACAATATATTTTTAAATCTGTGGCTTTCAAAAATAAAATTCTTATAAAACAAAAGTAATTAAATTTTAAAGTTATAATAAATAAATTAATAAAAAAACACTTTTTTTTAAAACGGTTTGTTTTGAAACAATTTGTTTAAAAACCAATTTTTAAAAAAATTAAAAAGTTTAAAATATGATATCGCTATTTTATCACTCGTACGTAATGTCAATCATATATTATATCAAAAGACCGTTTTATAATTCATTATTTTTATTAATAACTATTTAATAATTTATTTAGTCAACCCGTGTATTACACGGGATATCAACCTAGTTTTACTATAAAACCTTGTATTTATATTTTGTTTTGAACCCCAATCATTTAAAAAGGTATTTTTTAGCAAATACATATTTATCCTTTCTAAAATTATTAATTACATATTTATCTAAATTAAAAAGTCAATTACATATTTCTTTTTGATAAGACATATATATTAAAATTAAGTATTATATGATTATTTACTCACAATTTCATTAAAGTATTTTTACATATTTCACTTCTTGAGATTGTTGAATACATGTTTTATCAAGTTCGAGTTTTTTATATAAATACTAACAATCAAAATTATATTACCAAATAAAAAACATAGTTATCAAAAGATCTAAGAAATTATAATAATAAAACATTAATATGTAAATATAAGATAAAATGATTATTCAATAGGTTAATTTCAATAAAATGGATAAATATGTAATGTATATGTTTTAGTGATGGAAAATATGTAATAAATTTTTTATCTAAGGAAATATGTAATTTATGATTTTAAAAATAAAATATATATAAAAATCTCATTTTTAATACATTATGAACATCGAAAGAAAACCTACTCATACCTCTACAATTTCGTCAAAATAAATTTTATAGGTTAAGCGAAACTTACTTCTTTGATCACCTCTTCTTTAATTTTTAATCAAAAGATTAAGTTTAACCTGTATTATTTTTTAAAAATTGTAGTTATATTTGCTTTTTAAATACGTTATAGTGACTAATCTATCCAATCGACTTTAGGGTTGTTCACGAGCCATGCCGAATCGAGCGGAGCTTTGCTTATGTTTGCCTCGTTTCCAAACAAAACGAGACGATCGGCTCATTTACAACCGACCGAAAAATAGAACAAGCATTTTTGAGCGTTAAATTTTGGAGTGAGCGCAAACGAGCGACGAACAATTTATATAACTCAACTATCTTGTGTGTCATACGGTTTATACTACAACAATAAAGTTCAATGACTTAAAAAGCAACCACATTTCATTACATAATTTTATAGATGACAATACTTTCTTGCTACCGATTAAGCTAGGGTTGTAAGCTGATAAGACGGAGAACGTATTGCAGATAACGACGAAGGTGAGAGCGAGAGATTATCAAAAAAATATCTCTTAACGGCTTATGATTTACTTTTATGCTTAATGTAGAATTCTTTATTAGGTTGATTGATCAAGTATACGTAAATTGTATATACGGGGTCAGATCTACTAAAGTGCTACCTATAAACTATATATGCATATTAATTCGATTTGAAACGAACCGAGCAGACATTTGTTCGTGCTTGGCTCTTTACAAACCGATCCGACCCGATCGGCTCGTTTACAACCAATCAAAAATTCGAACAAATATTTTTCGATAGAATTCCAAACGAACGTCAAGCGTCGAGCGGTTTGAACAACTGTAATCAACAGTCCATTAATTTAAACACATTATTTTAATAAAGATAATCACGAAGTCACAAGAAAAAAACTAACCCAAGTTTTTTATATGTTATAAATCACGAGTATACATTTCTTTTTATAAAATTGATCTCCATTGGCATCAAGGTTGATGCTGTTCTTTTGTTTGTTCACCGTCAAACTACCTGATAAAATCCATCATCAAGCACTTCTATCTCCATCGCTTTGATTACTTGAATCAGAATCTTTTAACTTGTAAGTTGTCTCTATCCATAGTGCGATTCAGCTACTTCTTTTCTACAATTTTATTAAATTTGATCGAAATTTCGCAAGTATAAGCTTCGCGATGGGTTATGATGACATGATCACGGTGATACAAAGCTAAATACAGTGAATTTCTCTCCCTTTTTCTTTCAGTTTGGTTTAAATTGTTGACGATGAACAATAAACGACATACAGTTAATGCGATTGTTACGATTCGTAGCTGGTAGGTTAATAACAGGAGGAAAAGAGGGTCTTGCTAGCTGATCTGAGTTGGTTAGGGTTTGTATTTGCAGAAACGTCGATGAATTCGTGAGTAGTGATGGTGGATTTATGGTATTGTGTGAACTTTGAAGCTCATGCTTCCAATTTGGTGTTTTTTTGAAGCTTTGACAATAATGGTTTTGTGTGTTTGATCTGCTCTTAGATGGTTTATAACTCATATCAGATTATCAGGTAGTTAGGATTGAGATTTATCTTCATAGAAACCTCCAAATAGATACTTAAACAAACAAACAAAGATACCCAGTAAATCCCACTCAAGAGCAGGGTCTGGAGGTGTAGTTGGTGGTGAGTCTTTCCTCTATCTTGGGAGATAGAGAGACCGCTTCCGAAGAGACCCCCGACTCCCCAAATAGATACTTATTAGTGACTAAATGTCTAAATCTAGTGGCACTTTTGTCAATCCCAAAATGTGATAGGCCTTATTTGAATTCTTTGGAAGATTTACGAAGCTCTTTGGTTGTTTATGTATGAAAGGTTATATTTACATGGTGGTTTGACGGGTTTCAACTTCTGACTGAATCTCGTCTTGCTCAGATCCTTGTTGATTTAACTGGAATCAAGCCATGGGTGATGGTCCTAGAGGCGTAGAGATTTTCCCAGATCATTTTCAGGCTTCAACTTCTGGTGTGGAGACCCCTCAAACACCAAGTTCATCGATTTCATGTACAACGAACGAATTTGAGGTATCATTCTTTGCACGTATTTAATATATACATTGATCATAATCCTCTTAAAAATGGTATTAATTATGATTGATTTCATTCAAGTTTGTTTGGTATGCATTAGCATAGTTCCAGCCGCCGGTTATGGGCTAGAAGAAGGTTGAAAAGTGCTGCATCCATTTTGAACTTGCTCAGTCCGCGGAGGCTGTCATGGATAAATGACACAAATGGGCAAGAAAAGGTCAAGTTAATTTACTGATATTTGATACATAATCCTTCAACCTTCATTTAATATACTAGTTCCATTTTTTGAGGATTGTTTTGGTTGTATTAGCAGGTTGTATTGTCTTCTACCGAAGTAAAATCCCTTCAATCAGAAATTGCTGATTTAGAGGAAAGAGAAGCTCATCTGAGAGCAAGGTAAGGAAAATAGATTTTTAATAATAGCAACATATCACCAAATGATTGTTATATCTGTGGAAATGATCTTTTACTTTCAGGTTGGAACATACCGATGAGCTTCTGCGCTCTTGCCATCTTTCAGGCTACTTATACATGAGAACCGTATTTCCATGCCTGTTCTCCTCTGTTTTTCATATCGAGTCAATATTTACAGTCTGTTAATAACTGAGTTTTTCGAAATGCTATTTGATAGAGATGGGAAACGTTACCTGGAGAACCACTTCCTCTAGATGACACAGAAGTCGATGACTGGCTTCCACGTTTTGTTGTTCTCCATGGACCATGCATCTATTTGTACTATATGTCCACAGGTAATACCTAGATTTCATTCGTTTATACCAATTAATCGTATTTTATGTATATTTCTAAATTATAACTCACCATTATGAGGTCGCATCTTCATTTCTTATGGCATCAAGTAAACATGAGAACTTCTATCACATCTTGAAAAAACTGAACTTTTGAAATGAGTTGTACATTTACTCTTGAGGATGTGAGACTTATATTGGTACAGATGTTCCAAACATTAATTGTTGTTAAGTCTGATACTGCTTTTAGTAGACACAATTTCTTTTTCTAGATTATCTTATGAAACACGTATACGAATAAAATAATGATATTATTGATGCAGCCAACTTATGCCCCAACATTTGCTCTCAAGTTTTCACTAAAAATTAAATATGAAAGTGAAAAAAGGCACCAAACTTTCCACATTCGCCGGCTTACTAACTTTTGATGCTACTTTATATTGGTTTCCATATCATTCACTTTCTCTCCCAAAAAAAACTCAAGAAGTGAAAAGTAAGACTTTTTAAAAATTTTACAGTGAGCAAAGTACCCTTGAGTTAGCAAGTTGTTGTAAATTGACAATTTTCTATTTTCTTTCTTTTTCTTTCCAACTCGGGAACATGTAAAGTAATCAACACATTACATTTTCTATTCATGATATTATCATACATGCACTTGTTTGTAACTTTAGCTTCATGGTGATTCACTTTGCTGATCAGCCAAAACTGTTGCAGATTTAAGCCCTCAAGACTCCACCTGTTATCTGACATCGTTGAAGTGGGGCCAATGCCATGCGTCATTCAAGAAGATGGGGAAACTCGATATTATTTTTATATAGTAACTCGCCTTGGATTGAGATATGAGTGTTCAAGCGCCTCTAAAATCCAGGTACAACCCATCCATATTTTCACATGCATACTGTTTTAACTTGCTAAGATTCCACTAACTTATACCAATTTCTTATTTTCATGGATGTCATCTTTATTATTCTCGTTAAACAAGAAATACAATCATATCTTCGTTTCATTCTCTCTTAGGTGGATAGTTGGTTGACCGCGTTGCAAGACAAATGCAAACTGGCCTCAAGCTGACTCATTAGTGATAACCAGACAAATGGAGTCTGATTGTGCACTTATGGTAAATTGTGTCTAATATTTTAGAAGTGGTGTTAGATAATTAGATTAGATTGTTAATAGTTGTCACATGCATGGAGTAGGAAGCTTGTTTACTGGTTCATTGGGTACATACGAGTGATGGAATTTGTAGTTCTGCATGTATGGTCAAATGTGTGCCAAAAGGTTTCTTTGTTGATTTAGTGTTCTACAAATGCTTAAACATTTTGTTTCTTTAAATCTTTTCCTTTGTATTTGTTAGAACATCAACATTGCTATTGATGAGTGTGCTATGATGACAAAACGGATAGGTTGGTCGGGTTGGGTACTGGGTTTAGGTCAAACTTGGTTTGGGTCGAAATGGGTTTGGTAGCAACGCCTGCTATTTTTATTATTGATGGTGGCGTAGTACTTGGTTCCGACCTAGTGTCATGTGATACCTGTAAAAATTCCATATGTATTTATTTTATATTCAATAGTTGGGTGACATGGTATAATTTCAGACGATAGACAGCTAGCAATAGTTGTGATGTTGTAATAAATTATTTGTTTAAAAGTTCAAAAGAAAGGATTTTTTCACCGCAACTAAATAGCCAGCCAATATTGTTTAAAACTACATAGCTCATGTCAACTTAAAAACTTAAAGCCTAGTTCTTTTAGAGGGAAGTTAAAAAACTGTATCAATGTATCACCTCAACAATTTTTATTTTTATTTTTGGAATTCTATGATCTATCCCCTGTCGTCCCTTTCTGTGATTACTGTCCTAGTTGCTCCTTGTGCAATTTTGTCCTAGCTTGGCTATGGTGGTTGCAAGTTTCTTATTCATTTATGCTTGGATTGAAATATTTCATTCTACACAATAAATTTCAATCGTATAAGGCAGATAAATTATCAGCAACAAGTACATAAATTTCTTATAAAAATTGTACCGAAATTCATATTGAATTTGATGTCCAAAACATATCAAATTATTCCTTTATATTGGTTCTGAAAAATCTTAATGAACCACCACAATCTTTCATGACAAAACAATTTATAAAGCCGCTATAAATGCCAACTGACAGGTACTACAACCTTTGTGTTAAGTTCACAGTTGCTATCGAGACCAAGGTTGCCACCAATAATCAACTTTGCTACTAATGCAACAATTACTACTGATGCTTATAGTTGCTACCAACGTAATCATTTACCGCTAAACTTGTTATCAACGATCAGTTGCTAAAAAGCATACGTCTTTTAGCAGTTTCTATCAATCAAATAAAAGTGCTACCGAATCAACTTGAAGGTATAATAGTTACTCTAGTGGCATATGGGGCTTCATCCCCTTGAATCATAGAGTTCGAGGTAATTGGAATTATATATTGTACAAGTGATATGGTACAAGTGTGCAGTCTCCGACTCCTTGTTACAACGTTTGTATTCATCTTTCTTTATTATTTAAGTAAATCCAGCTAAACTAAATTGTCCTTAATGACATCAAAATCACAAATACCGGCTATTGTGGCGTCTGGCAACAACCACTAGGTGGTCGTGACGTAGGTGCCGCATTCATTCTTGACCCGCCCTTACACAACGAGTGTTTATCGGTTCAACTATCAGTTTTGTAGGTTTATTCGGTTCGGTTTATTCGATTTTAAAATCTGTTTTAGCAGTAACCAAAAATTAAATCGAATTATGAGAATACAAAAGAAAACAACTTACGTTATTTTTCTCAAAGTTAAATAAATCTAGCAATCGGATTATGATTTCCTTTAATTGATCCAGACTCCAGAAAGGAGTTAATCAGTACACCTAACCCCCACGTGATTCGTAACGGATGGCTGAAAATGCTAGATCTGCTGCCACGTGGATATTATTTAAGCGGACGGCCCATTGGGCATTAGGGTTTTTGGCATTTGACTACAAAATCACACGCAGCATATGATGCCGTAATAATTTACTAGATTTCACACCAATTGTAAGTTTGTAACCCTCAACTTCACATCACTTTAAACACAAGCCCTTCTATTAAATTCATTGTTTAAATGAAACCCTTCTCATACTAAATTATGATGTAACTTTTCTTTGCTTGCGTATTACCTTCTTTTCTTTAAGTTAGATCATGTGTAATGGTTAAAACTTCTAATGAGTGTTTTTTGTCATGTGAATATCATCTTAGCAATAGCATTATAGATTAAAATAGGTTTAATGGATAAAGCCCTATAATGTCCCTTTATCATTATGGATTTTATGATTTGTAGCGTTATTATAATAACGTTTGAGAGATTTTCTTTAAAGATAACGCCCCACGTAATGGTGGTGGGAGCATTATGTGACGTTATGAATGTGTTTAACGCCCTATTACACATAGTCTTATGATACTTAATTTTCGAATTACATTTGCTATTAAGTTTCCTGTATACACATTCAAACTATTTATATAACTGTTTGTTTACTGATATAAAAGCATGCTTGTAAGAAGGATGTCAAACGTAGTATGCTACTATTACCTGATAAAGTTGTAATCGAAGAAATTTATTATTCCTACAAATTTCTTAAAAAACTAGATGAAGAGAGAGCATTATAAGCAATATATCATGTGTGCTATCTTCCATATAAACATGTTTTTCCTAAGCCCATGTTAGGTTTGCATGATTATTTTTTTGTTCTGTTTCTTATATTTTAGTTTTTGTGTTGTATGTTATTAAACTGTCAAAATCATTCTATTCTTTTGTTTTTCTAATACAAGTATTCGAAGTTTGAACCGTAAAACAATACATTGAATATCAAATCAACAATAGACACAATAAGTGAATGCCAAAAAGAAGATTCATGTTGACCATAAATACCATACACACCCTACTTTTCTATCTAGAAGAAAAGATGAATATTGTTTTTGTCTATAACAAAACTATTATTCGCTTGTCCTCATAGTGTAATTCTCACAAAAGTTTGTCTCTTCGCACCCTAGACCAAAAACGTACAGTCTATTACCATTGACTTTCATATAGCTAGCAACAACGCTCTAATCGTTACAACACTAGCTAGTTTAAAATCTAACATTACAAATGGATACTTCGAACTTCTAACTAGGCATAAATTATCACTTGTGAGTTGTGACCATATTATCCAACATCTAGTAAAACATCAAAACAAACTCTAGAGGTCAATTATATTCTTCTAAACCCAAAGGACTACTTAGCCAATTGATACAAACCTTATGGTTCACTTTTATCATTATTCCATCTTTCCATCAACATTGGTAACCTCAAATATCCAATCACCATCAAACTCCTCAGTGCTCTACACTCCCTCAAACTCTCAATTCTCACAAATCATTCGATTGAAGGAGAATAATAATGAGGTCTCAGATATTCAGATCTGCTTCACGAGCCGCAAGGTCCATCATCTCTTCATCATCGAAGCAGAAGCCTCGTCTCTTCTCCGGTATCGTTTTCCGGCAGTTTTTACTGTTCAATTTGTATCATTTCATGAGCATTTGTATGTGTTTTGATCTGATTCGATTAGTTTGTGGTTATGATCGTGTTGATATGCTGTTAATCTGTATTGCTAAGTGTTTTGAGTTGTCGGTGGATATTGGCGTTGATGAGGTTATGTGGATTGTTTTGTATTCGTTTGATTAACCGTCGATGGTTGAGAACCTGAAAGTAGAGCTTGAATTCTATGTATTTGCTAATTTGTGTTCTATTTTATTATAGTTTGTGATATTGATTGTTAGTTGTATATTCTATAGTTATGTGTGCCAATAAATATTTATGTTACAGTTATCATGAGCTAGGATCATTGAGAACTCATAAATGTTTTTAGAACTACAAGAGTTCTTATTGATAATTCATATAAGAACTTTTATAAATAATCAATAGAACATTAAAAAAAAAAGAATGATTGGTAGGAGTTCTAGCAGTTTTTGAGATGTTTATGCGTTCTTAGATAATCCTAGCTCTAGTTATCATTTTAGTTTTCAATTATTTGCTTCAGTTTGATTGTTTTTGAATGAGGAAAAGGAACATGTATGCTTCTAGTCTTCTAGCGTGAATTTTGTTACTGTTCAATTTTCCTATACTTTTAGTGGTCGTTATATGGTTTAATGGTTTGTTTGAATGAATTTGTCTGTAGTATACGAGAGGTAAGGTATAGAATTGAATGTGTGAACAAATAACAAAACAATTATAACGTGTTATGCAATCATAAATCTTTATAGTAGCCCATTTTTACAAGGCATATGGAATTATTTGTCGATTTTTGCTCTATCGAATTCATTGTTGGTCTTGGTTTGTTTATATCTTAGTCCAGTTATTGTTTAAAAAAGGTTTACCATGATTACAACCTGCATTAATTTCTTCGTTTGTAGAAGGACGATCTGTTGCTGCTGCTACCGCAGTTTCATTGAAAGGATTCCTGCCAGCTGTAGCTTCTTTCGGGCGTGATCATTCTGGAAACACATCCAGCACATGGATTGCTGGGGCATTTGCTCTCCCTGCTGCAGGTTTTCACTTTGTCTATATATTAACAAATTATCCAGAGTTGTTTTTTTATTTTTTAACATTTGTGCATCAGGAGTTAATTGAACTTCTTGTGAGATCTTCTAATTTGGTTATTCAATTTCTTAACAGCATACATGCTTCAGGACCAAGAGGCACATGCATCACAGGTATTGCATTTTCTTCACAACTTTTATGATGGAAATTTGGAAAGCATAAGTGTCATTCTTGCCATTTTCACTGCAACCATTTTTTTCAATTTTATTTTAATTACCTGTAGCACAGTAATTTTACGATGGATCCCTTATTTTTCTTGTGCAGATGGAGCGTACTTTCATTGCTATCAAGCCTGATGGTGTGCAAAGAGGATTGGTAACTTAAGCACTGTTATTTAGATGAATTTTCGATACTCCTTTTTTATGTTTACTGTATGTCATGAGTGTGACATATTAGCTGCTCACTTCATCACAAGTTCACAACAACTAATAAGAATGCAGGTTTTGTGTTTTTTCTACTTTACTAAGCAGTTTCTTATAAAATAAAACTTCTTTTTGCCAGATTTCTGAGATTATAGCTCGGTTTGAACGTAAAGGCTTCAAACTCGTAGCTATTAAACTTGTGACCCCTACAAAATCCTTTGCCCAGAAGCATTACCATGATCTTAAGGAAAGACCATTTTTTGATGGGCTGTGTGACTTCCTTAGCTCTGGTCCTGTTCTTGCCATGGTAAGCAATTAGAATTAAATTATTGATCTTTGTTTGGCTATATACACAATGGAACCACTTATTCTGATCAATCACTAATGAAGGTTTGGGAAGGAGAAGGTGTGATCAAATACGGGCGTAAACTCATTGGAGCCACAGATCCACAAAATCAGAACCTGGAACCATCAGGGGTGATTTAGCTGTTGTTGTGGAAGGTACATACATTAAATAGAAGTACATAGAAGAACGCCTCATGCATGTGAAACTCTTGTCTCGTGCCTATGTTTCGAGGCTCGTGCTTTTTTTAAAACCAAGAGATAACTAGTAGTCATAGTTGTTTCTATGTTTGCATATGAGTTAGAAAATGTTGTGAGATTTGTAGCATGATGAATACATGACCATTGTGTTGTGATTTGTAGGAACATCATCCATGGAAGCGACGGTCCAGAAACCGCCAAGGATGAAATCAACTTATGGTTCAAACCAGAGGAGTTGAATACCTACACAAGCAACCAAGAAAAGTGGGTCTATGGAGTCAACTAATGACATCCGTTTTTGTTTCGTCGGTTGTCTAGTCAAAGTAGTTTTTTCGGCTGCAAGAATAATGACCAAGAATAAAAATGTTGTTTATTTTGTCCTTAAAAGATGAGCAAAACAGGACCACTTTTGTAACTTAAAAAGATTCTGAAAGACCATTTTTTAGTTTGTTAAAGACAGAAGTATTTGGTTGATACAGGGCTGTTTCACCTATTTCTATAGGTCGGTTTGTTATTTTTACTTTAACGTAATAAGGTTGAATTTCTTTACTTTACAAGTCCGTTTCTATTTTGATTTCATGTATTAGTTAACTATATCGTCCCTTCATTTTCAGATTTTGTTTCTGACATTGACATCAAACATGTTTTCTACAGTCCCATGAAGACCACATCTTTGGTAAATGCTATGTTTTTATGTTATTCCATGGGTTGAAGACCACATCTGAGTGTTTTACGAAAAACAATTTAAAGGCTTGTAATGTTACTATAATTGATATATATATATATATATATTTTTTCTCATATCCTTTCTCAATCTAAGGCTATCTGTAATGGTCGCATTGCGCACCCCGACATGTGGAGGTGAAAGTGAAACGGTCGTGTCAACATTGTTGCACATTATGGGTGAAAGTTTGTGATGTTGCTTGTATTCCTTCCCGCACACAATCATTTAATTAAATGTTTCTTTATAAATGTGAAAAAGGAGTGAAAGTGAACGCTAATGTGAAAGGAAATCACTACACTGAGTGAAAAAAGAAATTAAAGGTGTTGATGTATGGTGAGATAAAATAAAAACGTTAGGTGTGATCTAAATATATATCATTTAAAAATTCAACCCTTTAGATACATCAATTTTATTTCTGGAATTTAATATGAAGTTTCTAAAACTCATCATGGCTATAACCGAAGAAATCTTTATATATTTTTGTGTTAACTTTTTAACGAGATCTGAACTTGAGTGGTTTTAAAGAGTTTTTCACTCATGTCATTTGAATACCAACCAAATAATACGAAAAGTTTACATGATTTTGTAAAATTTTTTATTGGGCGAATACCATAAAAACCATCATATTTTTAGTTTTTTCTCACTAAAGTTCATGTATTTTTACATATAAAAAACAACATAGTTTTTGTTTGTCTCATAAAAGTCACTTAATAGTTTTTGCATATAAAAAACTAACATATTTTTGATTTTTTATAAAAAAACCCCAACATAAAAGTCTTTAAATTATTTTTCAACGTAAAAAACCAATAAACTTTCTATCGACGGTTTTTTTTATATAAAAACAAAAGGTATGTTGGTTTTTTACTTGTAAAAATTACTGAAAGGCTTTTATGAGAAAAAATTTAAAATATATATGTGTTTTACATGCAAAATATTATGTAGACTTTTGTGAGAAAATTATGTTAGTTTTTTTTATAGGATTTGTCCCTTTTTTATAACATAACTTTCCAAACTTTTTTAATCTCAACTTAAACCAAAAACATTGATCGATCATCAATCCGGGGGTGTAGCTCATATGGTAGAGCGCTCGCTTCGCATGCGAGAGGCACGGGGTTCGATTCCCCGCACCTCCATTTTTCTTAATTTCTCTTTTACATTATTTTTCTAGCGTTAATTTCCACACACGATTCCCCCTCCACCCGTACCGCTTCCAACCTCTCATTCCTCATCATCTTCTCCACCTCTACACACACTAATCTCACCTCCACTTCACACACTAATCTCACCTCCACTTCACACACACACACGCACACTCACCCAAATCGCATGACGCTCAACTTAACTTCTCCATGGCCGAATCGTCTCCACCTTCACGCTACCACTCACCACCACCGCTTCTCATCCTCTTCCAACGACGCCGTTTCAAGCTCCTCAAAATCGCAGGTGTTTTGCACTTTTCGGACTTTAACTCATAAACACAACAACATCAAGGCGTCGTTGAGTGAGAGCTATAACGAACTCGAAGGCGCTGTAGTGGATGACGGTGAAGATGCTGCCGGTGGTGTGGACTATGAGTTGATTGTTAACAGAGTTTCGGCTGCTAAGGATGCGACTGAAGCGCTGGAGGTGTTCGGTGAAATGACTAAGAGAAGCGGTGGCGTTCTGAGTACTTCTGATTGTTGTTCCATTATTGCCGCTGCGCTTGATCGGAACAATGCGGATTTGGCGCTATCTGTTTTTCAAGCCATGCGGTCGAGTTTTGATGCAGGTATATATGAACTACTGTATTCAATTTTGAGTTAATTAGACTATTAGCGGAAGTAGTTAGGGACGAGATGCTTACAAGGTTTACGATTACAATTCGTTAGTGTAAGGATATGTTTGAATTTATGACTTGCACCTATAGCTTTAGTATAAGATATCTGATCTTTGTAGTTAGTACACATGTTTGTTTCTGTAAGTCATGTGTGAAATGCTTCTAGTCACTCCAACATTAGATGTATTCATATTAATGGCAATCGTCTCAAATTAATTTGTTAAAAAGTACACTTATGATGTCTAATTATGTATATCTGGGTGCTTGTACATGAAGCACAAGACAAACAAGGGCTTATACTAGTCTAAAGATTGATACATTGCAAGAATGATTACCAGTTGAACCAAATGTCCCATCTACTGTGGTATTTTATGGTTTTATTCTATTCTATTCTATTATTGACTAGAACTTTTGGAAGAAAATGTGTTGTATTGGCTGGAGATGGGCTTTGGTTTAGTGCATGCTTGCAGTGTACTAATATTTGATGCATGAGGTAGGTGTAGGAGATAAAGATGTTGGTGACAGATGGAGGTGGTCCAGACCTGATGTAAATACATACACACTTTTGGTTCAGGGCCTTGCAGCATCATTAAGGGTTTCGGATGCCCTTAGGATTATTGCTAATGTTTGTAGAGTGGGAGTATCTCCTGGTGAAGAGGTACCACTGCGGTTACTGTTTTGACTTATTTGTTGACAAACATTATATAGTATTCCTCCGAAACTGGTGTTTGTGTCTTGTACAATTGCATGCAGCCCATTCTTTCTAGTTTCACTGTATGATCAAGTTTTCTAGTCATTCTATTGTTATGTTGATCTGCAGTTTGCTTTTGTTCATGCAGGTCCCTTTTGGTAAGATTGTAAAATGTCCTACTTGCATGATAGCTGTTGCTGTTGCACAACCCCAAAATGGTATTCAGGCATGCACAAAAATGCCTAGAGATTTATTTATTTCCCAAAATTTATGTGAATAAAACGAGGCCAAGAGAATGGAGAAATGTCAACTGAGTGTTTTCGGGATTTACCTGTCCTGCTTTGTCCTAGAATATTTAGCAAGTTTGGAACTGACGGATACATTCTGAAAAAGTTAAACAAGTCTTCTTAGCAATCATGTGCCAAGTAGACTAATTAGTCATAATCAACTTTTCTATGAATGTCTACTTACACTAATTTGTCATTTTCTCCTCTTTTGGTGGATGTTGTAGACTTGATTGGTAAATAAGCTAGTAGGTAATCAGTATGCTCTTGCAGAGTTTACATATTTTCATCTACTGCCACTTAAACATTTAGATTGACATGTGAAATGTGAATGCTAAAGATCTATCATTTTCTCCTCCCTTTAGTTCATGTTTTTATGCTTCCTTATAAGATAGCCTCTGTCCTGCAGATTGTTTCCTGCTCCAAATGCCGGTACCAATATGAGCTTGTTTCTGGCAACATAACCAGAATTGAGTCAGAAGAAATAAGGTTGGTTGTTTGTACACTTCTGTGTCTTTTCTACTCTGTGTCATCACTTTTAAATGATCTAGTTATGTGGTTATTGCTTACATGGTACTTCCAGTTGTTTCTTATGAGTTGGAATGAACTTCTGACTTCTGATCCATATTTGTTTTTATACTTGATCATTTCTAAAGTTTGTCCATGTTAGTTAAGGATGTCAAAGGGTTTCCCTTACTTTTTCTCCCAAAACTCCATATTTAATAGTTATTCCTTGTGTGTTTATATGAATTCAATGAAAAAAGGATGTTTATGTTTTCTTATGCAATTGCTGCTCAGTGTGCTTTCAGAAACGAGTACCATTGTGTATGATGTTGATAATGTGATATTCACTTTTTCTAAGGATGTCCTCCTGCCGAACGCAGCATGGATGTGCCTGCATGGAAAAGAGGGCTACAATTCTTGCAGCTAGTCAAAGAAACTACTCCTGCTGCGGTTCACTCCATTGTGGCAAGTTTCTCAGTCTCTTGTCCCCTTCCCCAACCCAGAAAACTTACATTTCTCAGTCCCCTGAATTTCCATACAGTTCACAAGAGTTTTATGTTTATCATCATTTTTAATACTCTTCTTGTTTTATTTTACATTATTCTTTAGAAAAGTAGAAATGGTATATTTATATTTTTCTTCTCTAATTTGCCAAATGTACCTTCCGTTACCTTTTCATCATTTTGTAAATGGGTGATCAAATTTCTAAATGAAGAAAACCATGGTTTGTTTAGAAATAGAGGGTTATAGTTAATTTGATTGTTCATAAATCTTTCTTGTTAATATTATCTGCAGGTCCAGACACCATCTGGTATGGCTCGAACACACAGGTTTGCTACTAAAACAGTGGACCTCCCTGCCCAAGAAGGGGAACGTGTAACAATTGCTTCAGCTGCCCCATCAACTGTCTACCGGGAAGTGGGTCCCCTAAAATTTAGCCCCAAAACACCCAACTATTACCCCGGGGAGCCTATGTCCCTAACAAACCATCTAAATGGCAGAGAATCGTCATTGTTACGAGCTCCTACTAAAAATGGAGGACTATCCTTACTTAGCCCTGCTGTCTTCTTCCCATTCATTGCTGTCGTTGCAACAGGCGATGTGGCCTCAGGAATGATAGACCCCAGCTTACCTCAGTTTATTTCAGTTGCAGCTGTTTCCTCTGTAGCTGTTGGAGCCACTTTAAACGGTCTGGTATTTCCACAGTTAAATCGAGTAAGTTTTCTTGTTGATATTACTAAAAACCTTCTTAACCTTCCATACCATGGGAATCTTTTACCTATTTACTAGTGTTGGTGTGTTGCCAATAAGGTTGTTAAATGCTTTTGTTTTTCATCAGCTTCCTCCAAGACTTGTGGAAACAGTTGCCGTACGGCAGCAATTACTTTTTCAGTATGACACACTTCAATCTCGCATTAAGGATTTAAAAGAAGCAGCTGAAAATGAGGTATTCCCTTATATTAAGACGTGAGTTTTGCTTTTGTTTGCTCAAATAAGATCATATTTTTGTGTCCCTGACATGCAAGTATGTTGGTTCCTTACTTGACATTGACCATCAAATATATTAGGTATGGATGCTGGCTCGTATGTGCCAACTAGAGAACAAAATTGTTGCTGTTGGAGAACCTTCTTATCGGTGATATTCTCAAACCATTTATGTTACTACTTCTCTCCCTTGTAGTGTAATTGTTTGGTTCCCTTAAACAAAAGTAAAAAAAGTGAGCTAATGAAATGTGTTTTTATAAATATGTTCGTGAAGTGCACGGAGAAGTAGAGTCAAAAGGGTGCGTGAAGGATTGGCAAACTCCCTAAAATCTCGAATTGAACTAATTGAAAGCTATGCAAGAGTATGTTTTCTACACCACTAAAATACTGTAGAAAGTAACATTTTTATTAAGCTTTGAACCATCATGTCAATACTTGTTGCATCCCAATTGTACTGCTCTTACAGATTTCTTCAATGATTGAAATCGAAGTGGAAATGGACTCGGATGTTCTTGCTGCTGAATCAGCCAGCAACGTGGTATGTTGAAAATAACTAAACATCTCTCCTAAAATTTAGGTGTTCTTTTGAGAAGGAAATGTCTAAATGGAAAATATTTGATGCCAACCGTCATTGAATATATAATTGTTTTATTTGTTTTTCCTCATGTGCAGGAGACTATTGCTGAACAGATAGAACAGATAATGGAACTTGAAAATCTTGAAGAGGTAAGCTCTCATATTATTTATCCCTTATATTTTTATTATTTTCCCTTTATTTCACTCAGATATGTTATAAAAAATTACTTTCCCTTCCCTTTCAAATCTTATAAATTACAATCATACTAAAAAATGTTTCACTGTTTACTCAAATGTAAGAAATGCCCTTTGATGATGAGTTCAGGACAGGCATTACATAAATAACATGTTTTATTTTTTGCTCACAGAGATGGAGAATTCAAGCAGAGGCAAATGATGAGATGGAAAAGCTTCTCAATTCTGAAATATTACCTTCACAACAGGTTTCAGATATATAGCCAACTGGTTAGTCAGAAATTGGTTTTCATACACAGTTCAAATTCAATCAACATGATTCTCATTTCTGTTCAGTTTCATGTAGAAAATGAGAATTCAGTGCCTGATATTATTAATCTTGTATAATAGATTTCAAATTTCAAATACATTCTTTAGCAAATTGAAAAAACAATGGACATCAATGCTTGAAAACATGAAATTATAAGATAAACTTGTGTTATTTAAATAGCTCGCCAGCTTGAGACTCGCTGGATTTCAGCTCATATAATTTTCGAGCTGAGGTGAGCTTGCTCATGCCTAGCTCAAATTAAGTAAGTCACTTAAGAAACCCAACATATATGCAGAAAAAGCCACAAACCTTTTTTTTGTCTATCTATATGTGTAGAAAGTATATATGTTCAAGAAATACAGGATTTCTAAGTCCAAGTAAGAACTCAAATTTCAGCTCGTTAAATGTTTTTATGTTGAGCCGAGCTCGGTCTCATTTAATTTAGAGCCCAAGCCTGAGCTAAAGCTCTATGTGAAATGTGAAATGAATGTCAAATCTGGTCCAACACAAGTGGAAAGGTGACCTGTACAAGAATTATGGTGGTCATATAGATAATTATATCAGCACAATGATCATAGATTATTTACTTAGAATAGTCTTTCTTTAATTTTCTTTATTTAATAAATTGTAATTTTTGAATTGTATGATTTAGCTGGCATAATGATGATTACATTGTGTAATGTTGGATGGCAATATTGCTTACAGAGGCAACATTACCAAAGCCATGTGGTCTCCAACAGGAGAGGAGGGTACACTTTTTTAAGCACTTGTGCTTCCACTGCTGTTCGATTTGGTTTCTCTACTTTATCACCGAAACCTAACTCATATTTTTATTTAATTTACACACTTTTAAAGTTGTACCTTGTTTGTTATAGTTTATTGTGAATCTAAAAGTAAACATGTATTATAAAAGCACGTTGCAAGGGACTAAATCGAATTATTTCAACTTTCAATGGTAAATAAATCCAGTTCAATAGGTAAAAACTAAAATTAGTCAAAAGCAGGTACGCGTCTATAATTAGTTTCTTCCAAAAATGGATACAAAATCATATTTTCTCTACAAATTTGTACTATGTAAATTGCTATATAATTCCATATATATATAAATATAACTACTAAATCTTTTTAATAATAGCCAAATAAGTATTCAAGTGATAGTTTTTGGATATAAATTAGAATAAAAATCTTACAAAAACACAACAATAATTAAAAAATGAGTAATTTGTGGTCGGCAAGCAAGTTTAAGGAAGTGATGTTGAAAAATATCGGTGGGTGGATTCTTCCCCCTTTGAGTTTTGGTGAGACAGTTGGACAAATACAATGCTGCCACATTACATGGAATAAACGCTCTGGATTCCTTCTTATTCTTCTTCTACGAATAATTTTTTTATATTTTCTTTTTTACTTTAATAGCTGTCGGTGTTCAACTCCACCTACATATAAAATCTTGACCAGTCATTTTTATTTTAAATTTATATATATATTTTTATATAAAGTAAAGTTCATTTTTAGTCACCTAAGGTATTAAGATATAAAGTAAAAATGCAAAAGTAAAAGTGAGATATTAAGATGTTATCTAATGATAAAGAAATAGGAAATAAAATGTGCCGGAAGTAATTGGTTGGGACGTTGGATATCATCTAATATCATACATGTTTCGTATCAGAAATATTTTTCGAACTAATCTTAAGTTCGAATATGCGTCCACTTTGTTGAGTCCTTAAATGTCTAGGGTTCCGGGTTGTGTTTATCCAATTGGTTTTTCTGATATTGATAAAGTGAACTTGAATTTGAATAAAGTTTTAAAAAATTTAAAAAACTTTTTCAAATTTGAATTTTCGTTGGTTGGAATGAAACAAAAATGTATAGACTTAAACTAAATAAATATATGTTTTAGGTTATGTGAAATTCAAAACTCTGTTCAAATGATAACCTGTTTTAAAATTTAAAAAACTAACGGTTAATATGATTCGACTTAAATTTTGGTTTTTTGAACTTCTAACTCCAATAATCATGGACCCATGTAATAATACAAGTTTAAGTTACAAAGTAATATGAAGTTACAAAAAAAATAATAATGCTTTAATAATCCATTAAAAAGTTATAATACACTAACAATAACTCACAAACAACTCATAGAAACAATAAGTAGGCTGCTCCATAAAATACTCTTCGCTATATATTACATTCATACCTAACAGGTTGCACTCACAATGTTTATATAATATTTATTTGCATTTTGCCTAGTCTACTTCCACATGCAAGTTTCACTAGCATGATTGATTAATTTTTAAAATATTTCTTTCGGGAATTAAAATGATTGAATTCCAATAATCATAATACAATAACGTCTGCATTGAGCATTATAAATTATACCATTGAGTGTAATATGTATGAGGAATCAAGTAAATATGATAATTTACAAATTAATTTTTCCCCTGCTTGATCACAAGGATAAACAGGTCTACATTGCCACAAACTTCAAGACACATTACACAAAATAGTACTACAGTACATATCTACACACTTACATTTAATAATATCCTCAAAAAGTTACAAGTCCTTACCAAATACCAATTATCTACACTTCCTTTTGAATTAAGTTCTGAATATATAAAAATTTTGCACCTTAAAAAAAGCAACCCAACTTATTATTATTAGCCAACTTATAAACAAATATTAGGTTAACAATACACTCATGAACAAGCAAAACCTCATGTAAGACTACATCACTACACTATGACACAACTTATGATTTTTTTTTCCTTTTTAAAATTTTGGTTGTAGTTTTGTTTGGGTGACCAACTGTTGAATCCAATATAAAATCAGATAATAATTTAGCAACCATTTATAAAATATAATTCAGTTGAATGAAAAGTTAATATTTTGTTTATAGATACATCTTTTACAATTTAGTAATATATTATGTATTTATATCGTCTAACTTAATACAAACAATAAGAAGACATGTTTAGTGCAACTATAAAGCCCATGTCACTTACCCTCTTATTTAATTATTTTCACGGTGTTTGAAACTACATTCAATACTCAAGTGATTTTGACGTCACAGATCTGACTCACCTTAGTATACCATCAAAAAATAAACTCTCACGATATGGAAAAATCATATCGAGTCAGGTTTGAACATGATGAGACTTTAAAGATCTCAAGCACAAACCAATTACTCTCACGCCATTATACCCTAAAACTAATGACTATTGGGTTTAAAGTATATTCAAAATAGGACAATCGTCTCTAATTTAATGTTAAATGAGTTAAAAAGTGGTTTAAAGTATATTCAAATTCTTAAGACCTCTTAAATCAATTTTTAAACACCATTGAACTTTACTATAAATATGATATAATCATATCTAATGCTAGAATTAACTCTTTTCTTGCTTATGATCTGAACTGGATTGTTTTACAATCTAATATACAAAACATTACACTACATTTGATCAGGAGGTTGTTTGACTGTTTTCGATATATATCACAACTTGAACCATTCCCTAAGTCCACAAAAATTACATATCAACAACCTTACGTACCAATGATCCTTAGTATAACCGGTTAAGATGGGTTATCTATGGCATGCAAATATGATGGAGGTTATGAGTTCAAGTTTGAACAATATGCTCAGAGTTGAATCGGGGTTTTTTTTTCAATCAATGGGTTTTCTCGTAAAGGGTTTGGGGTGTAGTTTCGACTTGAACATGAGTAGGTGGGTCCGATTAAAATAACATATATCATTCGAAACATATTCGCATTTTGCCGTTGAAAACATAAAACAACCTCACGTTCTATCATGTCTAATACATATATTACTGAAACCTAGAAAGTATAACAAAGACTATTAACGGGTCAACCGATCCCCATTTACGCTGACCCAATAAAAGTATTCGTTTGACTCGGGTTTCATACGAATTAATCATCTCTGCTAACCTCAAACTGAAAATTATGATTAAGGTGGGTGGAAATAATTTTATTATATTGGGGGGGGGGGGGGGGGGGGGGGGGTGAGGCATGATGAAGTGTATTAATTTATTAGGAAAATGAGTTGGGTTGAAACTATTGTGACCAACGGTAAAGTGACGGTTGCCACCCAATTCATTGCCGTCACGTAAAACATAACAACCACATTATTTAATCGCTCTTTATTATTTTTCTTCAAATGATCCTTGTGATTCTCAAACGTAAATCAAAAGAGTGTTGCTATATATTTTTACTTATTATGATTCTCCTTTTAAATTTTAAGATAAATACAATTTAACTTTTTTTTTCTTTTGTTGTTTTATGTCTTTTATATAATAATACTAATTTGTTCTTTCTATTATCCAAAATATCAAAAATTTAAATTATTTAAACTCTTGTGATAACTTATAGTATTTTTCTATAGGAATTACATCATTATTAATCCATATTTTATTGTTTTTTATAGAAAATATCTTTTGAAAATTATTTTGATATGAATTTTAGTATAATAAAACAATTAAGCTCCGGCATGATACTAACAAAAAAATATTATGCTGCAATATAATATTTTAGTTTGAAATTAAATAACATAAGGGTAATTATATATTATGATTCTACTTTGTTTAAAACTAATAGCACATAATAAGCTTGCTTCATTCAATGCTGGGGTTGTTATTTATTTTTATTTATTTATTATTAAATAAACTCTTTTTACATTAATACTTACATAATATGCATGATTTTTTAACAGTTTGTTTTTCTTATATAAACATAGGATGTTATCATACCACTACTATTATAGTAGACTTATTTTTTACATTGTTATTTTTATCAACGCCTCATTGTGAAATTTTAACACGTTTGTTTTTTTTATATGAACTTTCAAGTATCGTCAATGCACTTGCTCTAACATTGTTTTATGTAAAAGTTTTAGTTGCATGTCACAACACAAAAAAAAGCTTGATACTAGTTGAATTCATTATTTATATATGTATTGTTTGTCCAGTCATATACTAATTTTGATTAATATTATTTTTTAAATTCTTTTAAATTTTGTAAATAAACCTCTATTTAAATTTAAAATACCAAACACAATTAAGTATAACTTGAGTAAAACTATTAAAAAGCAAATAAAAATTTTATAGGGGTAAAATATGACAAATTTTAAATTAATATTTAAGGAGTGGAGTATGACAAGTAAATAAGAGGGGGTATATACAACCTCTCTCAAATCAAATCGAGTCATCATTAAAAAAATTATGCCAATAAAGCAACGGTGGAAAAAATGTGTGGGTCAGAATTTTCAATATATAAAATTATATTAAAAAACAAAAAAAAAACATGTTAATTATGAAAAAAACCTAAAATTTACGTTAACATTCCATATCAGCATCAAAAGATAAAAAAATATTTTTTAATTGAAACCAATAGCATAACATGTTAAGACTTTTAATTCATATAAAACTAGGTTACAATCCTGTGTAATACATGGACTATATAATTTTACTGTTATATGGTTTATAATATAAAAAGTTATGTCTTAAATATTGTGTATTATACGGATTGAATAAACTCATGTTTACATATTTGAAAATTTGAAGTTAACATATTTAAAATTTTAAGTATGGATAGTTATTAATTAATAAATAGTTATTCTAGCATTCAAAATTAAGACGAGAGAGAAGCGGGAAAACCAATTGATAGCCTAAAATGGTGACAAGTGTCCGGATTTATTTTATTTATTAGTATAGAAATATACAAACTGAATGACCTAATTAAAACATTTTTAAAACTTGAGTTACATATTTGACGTACTTTTAAAAGTTGGTTACTATTTTACAAAATTATTTTTTATTAAAATGCATAGGTGAATATATTTTTAAAAAAAATTGATGACATAAGATGTCAATAGCCTCTTGGTCTAATAACACATAGTGTTTGTCCCTACAAAATAATACGTTGAGTCTCGCAAAATCAGCAATAGAAGAATATTCGTAATAAATATAAGTGTTGTGTTTATCGTTATAAAAACATAATTTAATAAGGAACACGTTATGCTTTCTTGTAATTTACAAGTTCAGGAAATAAATACTCCGTATATTTATTAATAAAGATAACATTTTTTTTAATATGTATCAACCTAAGTTTCAACAAAGTGTAACAGACCAAAGATATAAAATTCAAACAATCACATTCACTTAGAACTTTCTTTTTTCTTTTCATGCCGACCAAAATCGACAATGAAAATGACATGAATTTCGTGAATCTTCCGATTTTTTATATTTCTTAAATTCATAGGTGTCATGAAAAGTATTACTTTTTAATATAGTTAGTTTTGAGGATGTAACAAGAAGATTCTCAGAAGATATCCATGACATTTATCGTTCGTTATAAACTATAACATATTACCATCATCAATATTTGTATTTCATCAAGGATATAAACATTTTTATTAGATAGACGAAATATTTGAAAAGTTAATTGGTATTTTGGTAGCATTTGTATCACACTTGAAATTTCTAGAAACAAATTGATTTATTTAATAATCTAAATATATCACGCCAAACTGCTATGCATTTTTTATTTTATAAGAAAAACACGAGAAATCAATAAAATTTTAATTATATGTGTTAAAAACCTTTATTATTTCATTCTTATTGACTTTGAGTAACTTAGTTTCACCTTTGTGACTATCAAATAGGTATCTAACTATTTTAACTTTTTTATTTTTTATTTTAAATGTAGTTTTCTTTTTCTGTTATAACCTTTACGAGACAGAGTTTTGTTGGCGATTTTAGTAACAAGAACTAATTTTGGTTTAGTTGATTTACTTAAACTAGATAAAATAAAAACAAATATTGATAAGGGTTAGACTGTGCATAATACATGCTCATTTAATAATTATTAACATTTAGTACACTAACAAAATCTAATAGGGTCCCGTTGCATCAACAATAACTTCGTCCATTAATGGCATCTATAATCGACTAACAATATGATACAAATAGTAATTATGCCCCTTGTGTTGTGTTGTGAGGACGTAAAATCGTATCAACTAATACCAATGTCACGTCACCGTCAGTGACCACCAACATAAAAAAAACTCATATTAAAAAGTATAAAACCACGAAAAACAAAAACTAAATGATAAGTAAACATAAAAACATTGAACCGAACATGCGAATGTATAAAAACAAAAATAAAATCGAAGAAAAAGTAAACGAACAAACGTTAAACCATGCAAGCGAAATGTAAATACATAAAACAACAAGTAATCGATCTAGGACCAACACGTTGCAACATGACTCTTAAAAGGGGGGAAATAGGCATAAGAAAATTGAACCACACACGCACAATTTGATGTATTAACTCGTAAAATTTAGATTGATACGTAAAACAAAAAAATTAAAAGATATGAAAAGTATATGAGACCAAAATTAAAAATAAAAAAGTATTGGAGCTAAATCTTCTATAACCTTTAATAAAGTAAGATTTCTTTTACCACTTGTCATTCTCTTAACCTATGTTTTTGCCATTTGTTGTTATGCTAGACATTCACATATTAATTTTCATTCAAAAAAGTGTTATAGTAATTTAAACACTTATATTGCTATGTTTCTCTCTCTTATAGATTTTTAAAAAAATCGAACTATCTTTATAAAAATAAATTTTATGAAGGAAATTAAAAATAACATCTTTAATTTAAGATCTATATAACAAAAAACAAAAGTTTTATACAATATGATTTGTTTTAAAACATTAAACATTTTAAATAAAATACTTTAAAATCATTTTGTTTTTAAAATTTATAAACAGGTGAAATATTTTAAGATATTTTTATTAAAACAACCAAAATAATTACAAATCATATTCTTTTTAAAACAACAATTTTATAATTTTTTTGTAAATATTAAAATGAATGTTAAAAATAAAAAAATTTACATAAAAGAGTTAAAAAAGGTATAATTATTTCATTTCTTGAACTATTACCTATATATAACTTTATTTATATTTTACATTAAAATATTATACTAACTATTCATGTTTATTACATATATATATTTACATATATATTTTTTATATTAAAATTTAATCTATTTATTTAACGAATGTTTAGCCTATCTATCTATCTATAAAGAAAATAAAGAATCGTGAGATTATTGTAGATCTTATTATACTTACTTTCTCGTTTCTCTATATTAATAATAATAATATTGAATACTAATAATATTACTCATATAATTTTTAAATTAAAAAAGATATAATTTAATAAATTAAAAACCTATTTTTATTAAAAAACACTTTTAAAAAACAAAAGCTTTATCAAGTACAAAATACAATGAATTTTTTAAAAAAACATTTTTTTAAAATAATATATTAAAAATCACAATTTTATAAAATAAAAGTTTATGAAAAATATTATTGTTTATTTACTTAAAGTAGCTATTTATATGTACATATAATCATATTTTTCTTCAAACATGATTTTATAATGCATAAATTTTTATTAATAATTATTTAATATTTTATTTATTCAATTCATGTACTACACGAGAAATAACCTAGTTGTAAATATGTATAAGTATTGGGTCAAAACAGAATAGGTTAAAAAAATTTTAAAAAGATAAAAAGACAAAAAGATGGTACAACCCATTAAAGACATGTTACAACACTTTCAAACACAAATCACCTGATAAACATAAAGTACCACACACTTATGCACAAACTACTTGAAAATTAGTTTTATATATAATTATGATCAACGATAACCTGGGCCATTAATAGCAAATGAACGTTAACAACTTGCGCGATCAACAATACTTGATGTACTGTTAACAAGCTAACGATTAACATTAATTGAGTTACCGTCGAATGCGTTGATACCAGAGGTTCTTCTACTAAATAATCACTAATTGTTTCAGTCGTCAACTAACATACTCTTTCACGAAGGATCGTGTCATTTTAGCAAGTCATCGTAATAATTTCCCAACTAAACACAAAATTTTTGGCTTTTTCCTTGTATATGTTTAATAATATCATAAAACTAATGCTCGTTCTTGTTTACTTAAAATTTTCCAAGTAACAAAACCCAATAACACATTAAAATAATACTTTAGGTGTTTGAAACATACACAATTATAAAACTTAAAAATCTCTAAGTTTTAGAAAACACTGTTGTGACGTTTAATTTTTTCATCCTTTGAAAATAAATTATCATAATGACATAATCCAATCCACAAAATAATCCATATTGACAAAGTTTCAACATTGTGAAAAAAAATATGATTTTCTAAATTTACTTGTATTCACAACTTCATCCAATAACATTTAACTACGTGTCCACCGCATTGGTTTTATCTTCTCCCCGAAGAATCCTCCCAAATTGGGATTGTGAAATCGATTAAAGAAACCCTAATTTTTAAATTTCAATTCTTCCAAATGTGCCCCACTCTTTTCACACACTATATATATACACACACCACATGAACTTCATCACGTCAAACCCACCTGTTTATACGCATAATATTCTCCCTTCTGTCAAAACCAACACACCATCTTCATCAATCATCACCACACATCTTTACAAGCAAACAATCATACAACCCACTTTCAATTCTGCATAAAGCCCTCATTTTGATTAGACAAACAGGATCTTTTGAGTCCTTTACAGTTTCTTGAAGTGTGATTTTGTAGTGGTTTTCTTCATCTTTGTTAAATCTTTGAGAATTACAATGGGGCCGCTTCAGTGCGTGTTGGTGACCGGTGGTGCTGGTTATATCGGTAGCCATACTGTGTTGCAGCTGTTATTGGAAGGTTATAAGACGGTGGTCGTTGATAATTTTGATAATTCGTCTCAAGTTGCTATCAATCGAGTTCGGAAACTCGCTGGTGATCATGGGTGTAACCTATCTTTTCACAAGGTTATTTCAAAATTCGCTCTCGTTGATCTTTAATTTGAGTGTTTTTTCAAAATTCTACAATTGACTAGATGATGGATTAGAATTCTGCAGCTGGAGCCTCTTGAATTTGATGTGCATGATTGATTTGATCTTCTGAAACTCGATTGATTACATGATTGATTAAGGATAATTCGTCTGTATTGTAGGGATTTTCAAGCTTGTTTTGGATTTTTAAACTTGGTGGTAGTTGGTTTAGCGTCTTAAATTGGATATGTATGAACATTTGAGGCTAAAAAGTTGAGTGTTTGATGCAATCACTTCAATTGTTAGGCTAAAAACTGATTATGCGTCTTTCTAATTATGAGTTCCAAGTATGTTGGTGGCGGTTTACACCGAACAGGAAAAGATGGTTTAAATTTTATTTTACAGCAGCTGGGATTTACTTCTTGTTGTTTTAATCCTTATATATTGTAATCTTGAAAGTCCTGTGTGGACTTTGGTTTGCCGTGACAACATGATCATGTGTGTTGTTATAATATGGTCTGCTGACAAGGAATCTTATATGGCTTTGGTTAATTGAACTAAAATGATTGGAACATTATATTTGGCATATTGGATGGGTAGCAAATGAATTTTTTTAATGTTTAATTCCATGGGCTTCATGTGTATTTCAAAAAGTAACACTAAAGTTTCAATGTTCTTACTTTTGTGCAGATGGATATCCGGAACAAGCCTGCGCTAGAGGAGCTTTTTGCATCCACAAAGTACGTTAATTTTCCACATACCATTCTTGTATCATGCCCTTGTCTGTATTTTGTGATTTAATCTGTTTAAAGTTCTTCCCACTGTTTAGCAATTACACCGTTCAAATTATATAATATTGTTGGATGTGCAGGTTTGATGCTGTTATTCATTTTTCTGGATTAAAGGCGGTTGGTGAAAGTGTGAAGAAACCCTTGATGTATTATGACAATAATATCATTGGTACTTTAACTCTGTTGGAAGTTATGGATGCCTATGGATGCAAAAAGGTAGCTGATTGTTGTTTGTTCTTTATAAACCTATTATAAAATTTTTGAATGCTAATCTGTTGTAAACATCTATTTCAGCTTGTGTTTTCATCATCAGCAACTGTTTATGGTTGGCCAAAAGAGGTGCCCTGCACCGAAGAGTTTCCTTTATCTGCAGCCAACCCATATGGACGAACCAAGGTACAAACCGGTCAACCTTGTATTTGTTTGGTCAATCCTGAGTATTTTGGACTAATAAATAATTAATCAATCCCTGCAGCTGATGATAGAGGAAATATGCCGGGACATATATGCTTCAGATAATAAATGGAAAATTATATTATTGCGGTACTTCAACCCTGTTGGTGCACACCCTAGTGGTGAAATTGGTGAGGACCCGCGTGGGGTCCCCAATAATCTTATGCCATTTGTCCAGCAAGTTGCCGTTGGTAGGCTACCTGCACTTAGAGTTTTTGGAACTGACTACTCAACTAAAGATGGAACAGGGGTATGTGTGCAATTCTTACTTAATTCGATATGCAGGACTTATATATTTTATATTTTTGTAGAAGTTCAAAGAAATGTGTATGTAATGGTTGCAAATTTTGATCTTAATCTTGCATTTTACACCCTTGATTTTTAGGTGCGGGATTATATCCATGTTGTAGATTTAGCAGACGGACACAAAGCTGCATTGAAGAAACTCTCTGACCCTGATATAGGTGTGTGTCTATTTTCCCATGTGGAAAGTTATTTGAAATGATTGAAACATTGAATAACGAGCATAACTTATCACAGTTTCGAATCCTTTACCGTGTTTAACCTTTGGCCGACCACTATATCCTTTTTAGGTTGTGAAGTCTACAACTTGGGAACGGGTAAGGGCACATCTGTTTTGGAGATGGTAGCAGCATTTGAAAAGGCATCAGGAAAGGTATTATGGTTTTTAAATATGTTTTATTTAGCTATTTATCCCAAAATCATTAAGGAATTTTTGTACTTTTGAGCACTCCAATAGTGGTGACATAAGAGATCTGAATCGCGTAGTTGTTTATATAATACCTTTATTTAATTTTTGATATTCTCTTTGCAGAAAATTCCTCTTGTAATGTCTGACCGTCGGCCTGGTGATGCTGAGGTCGTATATGCATCGACAGAGAAGGCTGAACGCAAGTTGAACTGGAAGTAAGTAGACTGTGATCTTATGCCTTTTAGTAGGATATATCAGAGGTTGCTAATTGGGTGGGTCCGGCGGGTTGGATTGACCCATAAACAATTCTGTTTTCTCTTTTCTTGAAGTTTCACAAATAACAATGTTTTTAAGTATGAGTAAAAACTGTATAGTTATTACAATAATAATCTTTATTATAGTCTGGTAGGTACTATGCTGAATTCATCCAACATGACTTTCGACCTATTTGACCCCCTCTACCTGATCAACCCGTTTTCATCTGAGTCAGTTATAAATTGTACCCTTTGATCCGTTAAGTGGCAAACATAGTCCAAATCAAGTAAAGGAAAAGATAACCCAAATTGACCTTATTATCTATAAACGGGTCTAATACTGCTTCCTGTGTAGTTTTCACTTTTGACATGATGCTTACCCGTTGATCCATTTTAATTGCAGGGCAAAATATGGAATTGATGAGATGTGTAGGGACCAGTGGAACTGGGCCAGTAAGAACCCATATGGTTATCTAACCAAAGAAGAAGCCAAACTGAAGTAAAAAAGAAATCGCGACATTTTATCAATCGTATCTTATGGCAGTATTTATTGGGTTAATATGAAGCATGCACCATTAGAACTCTGGAGTAAAGTTACTAGTTCATAGATCTTCCAAAATAGCATTCAGATTGTAGTGTTATGAGTGATGTTTTTCTAGTTTTTCTTTCTTTCTTTGCTGTAATTATAATAGTTGGTCTTTTCCGGTTTTCTACATAGATGTGAAGGTAGGCTTGGCTAACGCAGAAAGTACAAATAGATGGTTTCTTGTATATCGGATATGGTATTTGTGTAGCAATCTGTTCTTTTATTCGTTATATTAAAATTATTTCAGTAAAGATTTATGCTTTCTGTGTAAAGAGCAAGTAGATATGTTTCTTGTATATCAAACATGGTGTTTGTGTAGCAATCTGTTCTGATTCAGTAAATACTTATGCTTTCTGAATCTATACTTTCTTTACTGTTCGAGATGCACAAAGACGGTTTTTAGGCCAAGCTGGATCGGTTTAGAACCAGTACGATTGGGTCAATCCTAGTCGTTACAGGATTGGGCAAGACTGGATTGGATGTGCATCTCTAGCTGCTGTTTTGGGCTGGTTTCGTTTCTGTGTTTTCATGTTCTGTTGAATTGAGAATGTCATGGAACTAGTGAGGAAAGGTCCATTAGGCTTGGTATACACTAAATGGGCTCATTAAGCTCATATTAGTCTAAACCAGTCACTATAGATTAGGGAAGGGCTGTAAGGCCTGGTCTAGACCAGTTGGGTTCATTAAGCTAGCATGAGTCGAGTCGAAACTAATCAAGACTGTTGGTGTACAAATCGAGTTGGAAACGGGTTGAGGTTGGATCAACAAAAGTCGATCAGTTTTTTTAATTAATTCGGGTTGAAACCAGTTTGAGTGAGGGAAATAACTGGGTTTAAATCGGGTTGAACCAGTTGGGTTCAAGTTCTACCGGGCTGAAACTCGTTTCACTGAATAGGTTAACTCGTTAAGAACCAATCTCAAATCTACCGGTTGGATCGGGTTGGAATTGGATTGGAATGAACTGACTGGTTTGGCAACCCAGGCCTGTTCGGGTTGTCGGTTTTGGTTTTCAAACTTTTTTTTTCCTTTTTTTTTCTATAGTCGATGTCAGTCTCGTTAGGCGCATAATAGTCTAAACTGGTCAAGACAAGTTATGACTGGTTTCAATCATATTTGTGTTGTGTATCAACAAGAATATCACTTTCTTTTCTATTGTGTTTCTTTTAAAAAGTACATATATTGAGATTATTGTTATTTATGTTCCTTTTATCATGACTTATGTTAGACTACTTCAATTTAAGTTTTAAATGTAGAAATTGTTGGAATATAGGAGACAAACTATTAGTTTAGTTTGTGAAATCGTAGGTTAAGCGGTTTTATTTGTTTTAAGCCATGTTACCACTCTAATCTAACTAGAAACATATTGCAAATCATTGATGTTTCCGAAGTGTTAATAAACCCGTTGACACGTGATATAGATCAACGTTAAACCAAGTAGAAAGTTACATTCACAAGACTACAAATGTAGATCTATATAATAAACCTAGACGCTTTTGACACAAATATGAGGTATAAGACAACAAGCGGAACAATGATTGCAGACTTCAACTTCAAATATGTGATAAAATACATTATTGTTGTAATTGCACTTTTGGTTTTATATAATATGAAAATATTATGTATTCAAATCAATATCGTCAACCTTTTTTAAATACCTTAAAGTTTTACAAAAGGATGAAAGTTTGTAATCAATATACAATCGAGTAAATCCTGTTTGTATATCATATGTTATCCCGTGATTACTATATATAATCGTATGGCTTTTATGTCACGTTTTATCTAATAAATTACAGATTTAACATATGAAAAAACTTGTAGTCCGATGATATCAAAGCATTGATGGTCCCTTTCAAGTGGGGAGGATTCAATACGAAATTAAATTGTTGTTAACAAAATAAAATTTATGTATGAGGATGGATTTCTTTTATGTTAAACAAATAAAACTTTCAATTTGAATTGATAACACGTCATAAAAAGGATTAAATAAAATGAGCTAGTACTCCTAGCTCTAAAGGTTTTAATTTTTATTGAAAACTAGGACTTTTGGTGTTTTTATAGATCTAATTCATTGAAATTCCATCTAACAATACTGAAGAATTATAAATCTCTAAAATAATAGATAGAATACTACAAATAGAGCCATTACAACACCCATCATACGGGTCGTTCTTCACCCTGGAGCTACGTTACCATATCCAAAATTCAAGGGTTTAATAAATTCCCTACTGTAATTCGTCTTGGATCAGATCTAGAACCGTTCTCAACCGTTTGTGACAATAACAAACATTCTACATATATATATATTTTTTCTTTTTTACCGCTCAATTAATCATTTAAATAATGGTAAGGTTGTAGTTGACTAAAAAAAGTAGACACAAAGTATCTTAGGTAACATCTTACCTTGATATCTGAACTTTTAAATTGTAATTCATTGTGATGTTGTATTTTTAATACGATAAAATTAATAATTTCAGTTAATGTAAATAGTATACAATATACATTTAGATATACATAAATGAATGATAATTTTATCCGTGAAAACGGGTTATCATACTAATACTCTATTAACAATAGGATCAGACGATCACATAATTTGTATATTGTGATATGGAGGTGGTGGTGTTGATTTCAACATCATCAAGACCATTTAAATCTATCTAGATTTACTTAATACGAAATATAGATTATACTAAACATTTTTTACAAGTTTAAATGTGTAAGGTGCATGTTTATTTGAAAATTTAATGATTTCTAGCACCCTAGACTAAGGGGGATTCAAAGGGTGTATCGCCCCTTGGCAGGGTACAAGGGTAATATCCACCAACCCTGAGTGGATCATGTTGAGATCAGTAATAACTTGCAGATATCAATTTTGTATTAACATCAAGTATGAAGAACAAAAACTGATCATTAGTGTCAACTTGGTCATTAGTGACAACTTAGTTTAGCATCAACAACCTAGCTACAACAACAAATGCTAAGTGGTGGTAAGTTTGTCTTTAGTAGTAATTGTGTGTACGAGTTACTGTTAATGGTGTTGTTGAAGGGCGTTTCTACTGATTAATGTCCCAACTATTGATAGTTATATTCGCCAACTATCAATAAGATGTTGTGATGGTTTGTCCTTTATCAAAAGACAATATATGAATAATGGTATGTATACATCATAATATAATCATGCTCGTTCTTGTATGTGTTTTTCTTATTTGATTAAAAATATTGAAGTACCTTCAAAATCACTTCAACCTGATTATCATTCATACACGATTCAAAACCTTTATCTAAAAGATCTAAAGTTGTAAACCTATAAAAACTACACATGGCTTTTAAGAAACCATGAGAGTAAACAAACAAAAGTTTGATACAAACATAGTATATCTATCAGAAGAAATCAAATGTTTATCATTATATTACTTTTTAATTATTGTAAAAGTTAATTTTAAAAGTTCTCAACTTTTTTTGAAGGGACTCACTATAAGTCTCTACTAGACTATTTTATTATACTCTTAAATATACATTTAATTTTTTTATTCTAATAAAAGAATAAATGGGAGTGTTACATACCATCATTACAATCTTCCTCATCAAAATTTTCCCGTCTCTCTCTCATATTAAATAATTACTTTAATTACTAATAATATTATTTTAATATTTTTTAATATTTAATAAATTAAGAAATTAATCTATTTATTAAGTTTATTTCTAAATAAATTAATACTTTTAAAAATTCAATTTTTAAAAACAAAATTAAGCAAATTTGGGAGTTGTAATAGAAACTTTTTAAAAACTGTATTATTATACGGTTTGTTTTAAAACAAAATGTTTGTTTAAAAAAAATTAAAAACAATATTTTAAAAATCCGATATCACTGTTTTATTATTTATAGTCATTTATCATACGTAGCTTAAGTTGTATCATATCTTAAAATATTATTTTATATTTAATAAATTTATTATATTAATATTGTATTTATTCAGCCTGTGTAATATACAAATTTACTAAAACTATTATTTATCATACAACTTGAACCCACTAAAAAATATAAAATTTATACAATTCTCACATAATTTAAACTTGACCCAATCAAGTAAAGGAGAGAGATGGGAAAAGAATCTTAAAATTTACGAAAACAATGAAAATTGGGGTCCATACGTAGAGGTCTCGTTGAGTTAAAATTCTACCTATAAATTCTTCGATTGAGTCTTCTTCTTGCTGCAACATCTTTCTCTTTCAATGGAGAATTTGATCAGTTTAGTGAACAAATTGCAGAGAGCATGCACAGCATTGGGTGATCATGGTGAAGCAACTTCTTTGCCTACTCTTTGGGACTCTTTGCCCTCCATTGCTGTTGTTGGTGGTCAGGTGTCTTCTAACTTCCATTATTCTTTCAATTTTATCAAATACCCTTCTTTAATTTTGCTATTAGATGCATAATTTACATTAAAGGTTCTTGCTTTCTGCTTAATAAATGCATGCATCCATCTATAATAATGATAAGCATAACACATATATGTGAATGATAGTTGCTGTATTTCAATATTTGATTATGAAACATTGAAACACCCATCTTTGATTAGCTGTTATGTTTTGCAAGTGGAATTTGCTTTTATATATGATATATTATAGGCATTATCCAATAAGGAATCTGATTGTTTATATCGAGTTAATTTGCTGTTTAACATTGACAGAGTTCAGGGAAATCATCAGTTTTGGAAAGTGTTGTTGGCAAAGACTTCTTGCCAAGAGGATCAGGTTTGTCAATATGTGATATTATATCTTCAATCATTTGATCATAACTTGAAGATTAAATATATAGCTTCAGATATGAGAAGAAATTACACTGTGTTTTTATGATTTTCAACTTTGTTATATGCAGGAATTGTTACTCGACGTCCACTTGTTTTGCAGCTTCATAAGATAGACAAAGGCAAAGAATATGCAGAATTCCTGCACCGTCCATCGGAAAAGTTTTATGATTTTGGTATAAGCTTACTTCATAAATAACTGCTATTATCTTCTAATGTAGAGGGGTTGGTAATGGGTCAAGGTGGGTTCGGGTTGGAACTAGTAATTTTAGTGCTGGTTGAATTGGGCGGGTTGGGTTGACTTGTAAACACCTTTGGTTCATATTTTGCATTTTCTGTAACTACAGTGTGTTAATTATAATTGCTTAAATAAAACTGTGTAAAAAATCTGTCTTTTGAATACAATGATTAGGAGGTTGTATGCATATAACCTTTTTTGCGAATTTGAACTCGTTTGGGATTAATACAAGACTAATCAATCCATTCATATAATCATAAGCAAAAGGGTCGAATCTCCACCTTAATAGTTTATGTTCATGCTTTGTGTGGCTCATCATTTTGTTAGATAGGAGTGATACAAGTGTTCTGATGTTGAAATGTGTAGTTGCTGTGAGAAAAGAAATTTCAGACGAAACTGATCGTGAAACGGGTCAAACCAAACAAATATCAAGTGTCCCAATCCATCTTAGTATCTATTCCCCAAATGGTAAATTTCGAGAAAAAAAACATTTGATAATGTTGCAATGTATAGGGGATCTAGAAAGAATTTTCATGAAGTTTTTTTATCTTGACAGTGGTCAACTTGACTTTGGTTGATCTTCCTGGCCTTACAAAAGTTGCGGTTGGTAAGTACATCCAAAAGAAAATCAAGTGACATACAATGAGCTACTTCTAATTTAAAATCTTGAATAAATGTAGATGGTCAATCTGAAGGGATCGTGCAAGATATTGAGAATATGGTCCGTGCCTACATACAAAAGGTGAATTATAAGTTCACTTGCTAAAACAACCGAGTATATAGTCATCGATTTCATTTAGTTAATGGGACTTTCTTGATGCAGCCAAACTGCATTATTTTGGCAATTTCACCTGCTAATCAAGATTTGGCCACATCAGATGCGATTAAATTGTCTCGTGAAGTGGACCCCACAGGTACCCAAATGCATTTCTGTTATGTACAAATTCTCACATAGTAGAAATATTGTTAAAATTTAAAGTTATAAGCTTGAAATGCCTCTATAGGAGAAAGAACTATTGGAGTGTTGACCAAAATTGATTTGATGGATAAGGGTACTGATGCAGTTGATGTAAGTTAATCTACTCAAATAATACATAAACTAATCTTAAATGATACTGTAATGGGATTTCGCTTTATATATACGTGTTTATTTTTTCTTGATCTTTTAGATTTTAGAAGGAAAATCTTATCGGCTAAAATTCCCATGGGTTGGGATTGTTAATCGTTCACAAGACGATATTAATAGAAGGGTTGATATGACTTCTGCTAGACGTAAAGAAAGGGAATACTTTTCTACCAGCAGAGAATACAAGCATCTAGCTTCAAGAATGGGTTCTGAATATCTTGCAAAAATGCTTTCAAAGGTTAAAGAATCTGTTATTATTTTATAACCATGTTCTTGAAATAATCTTAGTTGATGCATGACTTGATTTGCTCTCTCAGCATTTGGAAGGCGTGATTAAATCCCGAATTCCAGGTATGCAGTCGTTAATCAACAAAACTTCATCTGATCTTGAAGCCGAATTGAGCAATCTTGGAAAGCCTATTTCTACTGATGCTGGTGTAAGTTTTCTGTCGCATCTATCATATAAAAACATGTTACTGTAGTTCATACCCTGCTTGGAGATTATGGGTATACTCGTTGGCCTTATGGTTACAGTAAAAAAATGCAGGGAAAGTTACTTGTGATAATGGATATATGCCGGGGTTTTGATCAAATATACAAAGAACATCTAGACGGGATGTAAGTATGTGATCCTTAAACATTGGCAATTTTGATCCATTTACTTGTGAACTAGTTGATTTTCGTTATGTATTGTTTCAAATGGGTCAAATGGGTAAAACATAGCTAAAAAGGGAACAGGGAAAGGCTCAAAAGTCACCAAAAGTGTACTTGTAAACCATACAATCTCCTCCATTGCTTTATTCAGAAAATCAGAATTATATTGTAGTATTGTAGCATTTGTAATTATTATCAATATATAAAACTTTTTTTAGAATACTAGGAAAAGTGTAATGGGTCGAGCCAACAAGTTTTGATACATGCTAAACTTACTCGTTCTGACCTGTGATCCAACCCACCTGACCTTCCCATTTTTGCACCTTTAATTGTTTTCATTTTGTGTAGACGATCAGGAGGAGATGCAATATACCATGTTTTTGAAAGACAGCTTCCTTCTGCTCTTAAAAGTTTAAAGTTTGACAAGCGGTTATCAATGGAGAATATTCAGAAACTGATCACCCAAGCTGATGGGTATCAACCACATCTTATAGCTCCTGAACAAGGATATCGTCATATTATTGAATCTTCATTGGTTACCATCAAGGGCCTGTTGAGGCCTCTGTGAATGCGGTAACTCAAAAAGCACTTCTTTTATGTAGAAGTAGAATGATGGGTAGATTGAGTAACGGGCCGAGTTTGGTCATGTTATGTAGATCCTATAAATCTTTTTTTGTCAACTTGTTTAACAGAAACATATAATTAAACCCTTTTGACCCGTTCTCTATTTAACTAAACATTTCGGCTTGAGCCACTTGAGAAAGTAAACACAACCCAAGTCGAGAAAGTAAATGGGCCCAAATTGCCATTTCTCCTTCTCTTAGTTTTTCTAGCATTGGTTTTGGAAAAGAAGTTAACTTTTTAAGATTTTAGGTTGATGTCATCTTAAAGGAGCTGGTTCGGAAAGCCATCAGCGAGACAATGGTATATTTCTTGTAGCATTTTCTATAAAAAATATCTTTTTTATAACAAGATTGATTGGTCAGGAGCTGAAGCAGTACCCGAGTTTAAGAAAAGAAGTGGAACGAGCTGCAAACAAGTCACTTGAAAGAATGAAAAACGAAAGTAGGAAGGCCACTCTTATGCTTGTTGATATGGAATGTTGCTATTTCACTGTTAACTTCTTCCGGAACCTTCCTCAAGAAGCCGAGAAAGGTGGAAACCCGACACAATCCATTTTTGACAGATACAATGAGGCGTACCTTAGACGAATTGGTAAGCTAGGGGATTCATTACTGAATTAAATATTTTTATTCTGGTGGATTCTGATACTAGGAATATGAAAACAGGAACGACAGTATTGCAGTATGTGAATATGGTTCTTTCAGGCTTAGTGAACTCGATTCCTAAATCTGTGGTTCACTGTCAAGTGCGCGAAGCCAAACGCAGCTTACTTGACCATTTCTTTGCTGAGTTGGGTCGTAAAACAGTAAGTCACTTGATGTCTATATATGTTTAATCAGTCAATGTTTTACATGCTACCAAACAGTTTAAGAGCCAGTCATGCACTAATGACTCATGACATTGCTATAAATTTAAGTGTTGGATGGGTCAAGTGAGTTGGGTAACATGTCAAAATGAATAACCTTATTTCACAAAATGGGTTGGCTTGAAACATTTATTTTGAAAAACTATTTTTTTATAAACAACTATTGTGTCAAAGAAGATGTGTTAGACAAGATTACAAAATTTATAGTGTTTATGTAGTAATCTGTTTTGTAAGTAAAATTATTTTACGCTTTGAAAAATACATGCCAAGAAATGTTTCTGACCTTGTTCGATTGTGGTAACTTTTTATATAATTTATAGCCAAGTCAGTTATCAACGTTGTTGGATGAAGATCCTACGATCATGGAGAGGCGTTCATCATTGGCTAAGAGAGTCGAGTTATATAAAAGTGCACAAATGGAGATTAATGGACTTTCATGGTGATAAATTTGATAGGACATGAAAATGTGTAATTTTTGCCTAAAGTTCTTTGAAGTTATATTGTCCGTTACTTGTATGATTACCAGTACAATAAACCTATTGCTATGCGCGAAGTGCAAAGTAATTTAGTTTGTCATCTTTAACAATAGTAACTTATAGCAGTAATCGTAGACAAAAAGGGGAAATCTCATTTACATCTCAACCAATGTAATTGAATCATTGAAATGTATGCAATTGGACTATATGTGATGGTGTGGCTCCTCCATACATGAAAAAGAAAAGCCCTCCTTTGGATAACTTTTTATATAATGTTTGTTTTGCTTAAATCCTAACAAATCAAGATACCATGGTCCATTTTTATTCAGATAATAGTCATTCTCTTTCAACAAATAAGAATTTAACTTTCTTTAGCTTCCTTGGTCCATATTAACTTTAAATCTAATTTACATGCACCATAGTCCTAAACATTAGCTATACTTATTATTATGCATTTACTACGACTCGAAAGACTCCAGAACAACCCACACTTATCCAGAGCGTTGTAACAGTTTTGGAGGGACTTAGAACAACCCTAAAACAGCCTAGGAGGGGTTGGAAATGTTGGGAATTATGGCTGTGAAATAACTCTCTAGAAAATTTTTGATAACTTTATAGAAATTTCTAACAAATAAGCATGTATAGTTAAAGGTGTCCAACCCTACCCGGAACCCTGTTTGAATTTTTATGTCCAAAACCCGTTATGGTTCCAAGCTTTAAACTGCTTTGTGCACCTTTATGTAGGCCTGGCAATTTAAGCCCGTCTCTTTCATATTGGGTTTTTATGGGTATTTTAAGAAAAGAAGTGGGTCATACTGGGCCTAAAAAATTATTCAAGGGTTTAGGATGGGCCATCTAATTCTAATATAATTAGAGTGTTCTGCATCGCGGAGAACTTCTGATTTCGTTTGCTAATCGGCGAAACAATACCCATCGGAGTGTAAAGTGTTCAACCATCTGCTAATCAGAGTGTTCAACCATCTGCTAATCAGAGTGTTCAACCATCTGCTAATCAGAGTGTTCAACCATCTGCTAATCAGAGTGTTCAACATCTGCTAATCAGAGTGTTCAACCATCTGCTAATCAGAGTGTTCAACCATCTGCTAATCAGAGTGTTCAACCATCTGCTAATCAGAGTGTTCAACCATCTGCTAATCAGAGTGTTCAACCATCTGCTAATCAGAGTGTTCAACCATTGCTAATCAGAGTGTTCAACCATCTGCTAATCAGAGTGTTCAACCATCTGCTAATCAGAGTGTTCAACCATCTGTTAATCAGAGTGTTCAACCATCTGCTAATCGCGGAGAACTTCTGATTTCGGGCTTCAACCGTCTCTTTTCCCATCGGAGTGTTCAACCATCGGTCCATCGCCATCCCCATCTGCTAATGGAGTTCTGCTAACCATGAGTTCTAAATCTGCTAATGGACTTCTGATTTTTGATTTTGATTGCTAATGGAGTTCAGCTAATTGGACCTTCATCCCCAATTCGGTAGGAATTAGTAGTTCAAGTAATCAGGCTATTGGTAAGCTACATGATTTTGATTTTGATTGCTAATCAACCCATAATGTGTTTGTAAATTCATTGTTTTATTTGTGAAATTAGTAGTTCAACATTAGGTAGCAAGGGATCGATGGTTCAATCTTCAGAATCTTTTTTGTGTTCATTTCTCGCATATTGGGTTCAAGTTAGTTTGATCAAAAGCTTGTCATCTTCAGAATCTTCCTTCCTTGATCAAAAGCTGTAAGTTCTCACAAATGTTCTTAGTTGTTTTTTGAGACATGTTTTAGTGTTTTACATGATTTTGATTTGTTGGGCAGCGTTTGATTACCACTGCACAGAACTTTCAATCTTGTTTCCATTTTCAATCGTAAGAACCAGCATCAGGTTCCAATTCGACAATCAATACACCATTTGTAAGTTCGATTAAACTACCTGTGAATTGAAGTTAAAATTGAAGTTTATTTGATGGATTAGATTGGATTATTTAAGTTAAAATTGAACTTTATTTGATTGGATTATTAAAGTTAAAATTGAAGTTTATTTGATTGAGGGTGTTATATTAGAGGGAGATATCTTTTGAATTATTTTATGGCTTTTTATGCTAATCTATGACAGTGTGACTCTTTTCTATGACTAGTAGTAGTCTTTTAAATTACTTTACTACAGTAGTTTAATTGGGGTGGGTGCATTTACTTTGGGGAAACTATTTTCTAGTTATATAGTCTTTATGATTTTCAACTTGAAACTTTTATAATACATAAAGTATTGTCAATGTTATGGTTTATATATTTGTAGGAGACATAAAATATGTCAAATAACATTGATTTTGATGAAATAAGTTTTTTTAGTTCAAGTAAGAACTATTCTATAGTTTGGGATTATTTTGAAAAACTATCGGTTGGAGATAATGGGGATAAAAAAGCAATATGTACCGGTTGTGAAAAAGTATATAGTGCAAATCCAAAATCAGTGACATCTAACATGAAGCGACATATTTCAAAGTGTTTTGATCTTGGTGAACCTAGTCAACAAAAAAAACGTGCCCCTCTAGATCAAGTGATGTATAGAGATAAACTAGCATATTCGATCATCAAACATAACTACCCGTTTAGTTATGTTGAACACGAGGCAACAAGAGATTTGCTTAAGTTTTTACACCGTGATGCGAATCCCATAACAAGAAACACTGTAAAGTCAAATGTCTTAAAAATTTATGATAGAGAGAAAGCGATTCTCAAAGATGAGTTACAAAAGGTAACAAGTAGAATATGTCTGACTTCTGATTTATGGAGTTCTATCACAACAGATGGATTTATGGCACTGACGATCCACTATGTCGATGAGAATTGGGTTTTGAGGAAAAAAGTGTTGAACTTTCGACATATACCACCTCCACATAGTGGTTCCATTTTATCATATTACTTGATTAATTTTTTAACAGATTGGGGCATTGAGAAAAAGATTTTTACTATCACACTAGATAATGCCAAGTATAATGATGTTTTAGTAGAATATCTAAAAAGTCATTTGCGTCTAAATAACACATTAGTCCGTGATGGAGAAATTACTCATGTGCATTGTTCTGCACATGTATTAAATCTTATTGTTCAAGCCGGGTTGAAAGTAATTGAAGGAGCTATCGAGAAGGTTTGGGAGTCGGTAAAATATGTTCGAGGAAGTGCTTTTAGAAAGCATAAGTTCACGGAATGCATACAACAACTTTCATTACAATGTGGGCAACATGTGCGACAAGATGTCATAACAAGATGGAATTCAACATATCTTATGCTTAATAGTGCATTGACTTATAAACGGGCTTATGCTCGTTTAGCATTAGTTGATTCAAATTATAAGACTTTTCTATCAGAAGATGAGTGGAGAAGAGTGGAAAGAATCACAAGATTTTTAAAACCTTTTTTTGATATCATGACGTTATTTTCTGGAAGCTCTTATCCTACTTCAAACTTATATTTTCGTAATGTGTGGCGAATTCAATCGTTCATTGAAGAGGAAATTCATAACACGGATCGTGTTATAAGTGACATGGCGAAAGATATGAAAAAGAAGTTTGAAAATATTGGGAAAGTTATAGTGTGGTCTTGTCTTTTACTGTTATTTAAGATCCATGATATAAGTTTAAGATTGTTGAGTATTGTTTCTCAAAACTTAACATGACAAATGACATACGTGAGGAGAAGTTGAAGAGCATCTATGATGGTATTCATAAGTTATACGATAAGGAGTATGATGTTCGTTTAGAGACGCACAATTCTTCATTGGCTGGAAGTTCGAGTGTTTGTGTTGATGTATTTGATGAGTTGGATGGATTCGAGTCATTTGAAAGTCAATTTAAAAGTACCGAGAGAGAAAAGTCACACTTAACAATGTATCTCGAGGAACCTTCACTTGATAGAAAACAAGAACTTGATGTTTTACAATATTGGAAGGATAATCAAGGTATCCACGATTGGCCTTAATGCCTCGTGACATTTTGAGCATTCCAATCACGACCGTTGCTTCGGAATCATCTTTCAGTATTGGCGGCCGAGTTATAAGTAAATACCGAAGTTCGCTTGTATCTTCAAATGTCGAGGCGTTGTTATGCACACGTGATTGATTGTTTGATTTAGAAGGTATTATAGTTAATTTATTATATTTGAACTTTAGATTGCATATGCTTTCATATTTATGTGTAATGTTAATAGTAAATCATACATCTTTTTTTCATATATTCAGATGAGAAGGAGAATGGAAACGAGATGGAAGAAGAAATTATAGAAGATATTGAAGCATTGATTCCGACTTTTGATAGTAGCAACTTTTAGGTAATTTCCATATTTATTCTTCATACACTTCAAAAATTGTTAATTCATGTATTAAGTTTTCATTAATTTTCTTGATTATAGTATTGTCCATGGAGCTTTAGATGGGTATAGATGCATCAACAACCTTCATCTTTGATTTGAAGATATTTAAAGTGGACAAGTGGTTATCAAGAGTTAAAATTGTGCCTCATGTTTGTTCTTAGACGATACTTGTTTACATGGGGTTTTAAATGTTGAATTAATATTTGAAACAACTTTTATTTGTAGTTATATGTTTTTATGGTTTGTGTTGGAAAATTGAGAATTTTGATATTTTTGGATTTGACCCGTCCTGACCCGACCCATCCTGACTCGGACCCATTCTAACCCGAACCCATTCTAACCCGAACCCATCCTGACCCGTTTATTACTTGAACCCATCTTGACCCGCACCCGTCTTGACCCGAACCCATCCTGACCCGACACCTAACCCGACCCGACCCGTCCATTTTGCCAAGTCTACCTCTATGTATAGTTATTTTTAAAGAGACCTAGATAATAGATACGAAAATACCTAGATCGGTTTCAAACTAGCATAAATAGGAAGACAAATGATCATTTGTAAAGTGTAATCATTCAAAATCATAAATCATTGTACAAATACTCTTGTAAGAAACAAAACAATGTTTGTTATCAAACTTGTAACATCTATTGGTAAAAGTTTGAGTCAAAAAGACGAAACTTAAAAGAATCTGGTTAAATGCTTTTAAGTTTAGCATAAGAGCGGTTTTGATTAAATGATTTTATATGAGTTAATGTTAGAATTGATTTTTTAACACGAAAAATAAATACGAGTCGTGTATCTCCACCCGCAAACCCATCAACTCTACACTATTAACCAATGTTATTACGATCGGATCGGACCGGCCGGTCCAATTGGTCGACCGGGGATCGGCCACCTAGCCGGTCCGGTTCACTATGATTTGGTTTGGGCTGGTCGAACCGGCCGGTTCGTTCCGAACAGGAGGTCGGACCGAGGGACTAGTTCAAACAGATTTTTTTTAATGGGTAAAAACGGTGTGTTGAACCATAAATTAGTGTGTTAGATATATAAATATAATTAAGTTTTATATATAACTATAAAGTAGATATATAATTACTTATATTTAACTATATATATACTATAAATATAATATCCAAGTTATATAACTATGACGTTATTCGGTTTTTTATATCCGGTCCAACCAATCCCACCATCAAAACAGTAGGTTTGATGGTCCGACGGTTCGAAGTAGATCCGTTTCTGGGCTATGACAGTATTTTCCCGCCGTTTTTATTTCCCGCCGTTTTTATCTCTCATCACCACAGAGGTCACACGATCTAAACCCTTGTTTTTCTACTCTGTTGCCCTACGCCACACCAGTCACTGGACCCCTTTGCCTGAGTACCTGACGTTCGAGAGGTTTAAGAAGTTTGTTTACGAAGATTTGGAGTCAAATCTCGAGTCATGAGGTGATTAATTGCTTTTGAATCTCGTGTTAAACATCGAATACCAGTTAAACATGATTCAGAGAACTGTAGACGAAGCTTTAGTGCTCCTTCGTAAGAGAATTTGTGATCCTGATTTCATCTTCTCCGTCTTCTCCGACTCTCCCGATAGCAACTACAGGTTCGATTTCTTCTCTAAACAGTTTTAGACTACTGTTAATCTTACAAGTTTAACCTAATTGATTCTGAGCAAATTTCAGCAAGTTGAAGTTTATTGTATCAAGTTCGGTAACGGAGGCTTGTAACAATTCGGTATTGCTTCTCGGTCCTCGAGGATGCGGGAAAGTTGCGGTACGGGGTCTAGTTTGTGTGTTTTTGCTTGAAGTTTTGATAGATTGTAATGTGATTTGATTAAGTTATTGACGATGATTTATGGATTTTAGGTTTTGGATCTTGTTCTGAAAGATTTGCTGAAAGAATATCCTGATATGATCTCAGTGGTATGTGTGTGTTTGTGTTATCTGTTTATGATGAGTGTATTTGAATTCGATTTTGCTACCTCTTTTAGGTGTAAATGATGTAAGGCATGATGATTAATGTCTGATTAGCTTCTTTTGTGGTTGTTTTAGATTAAACTAAATGGGCTTTTGCACTGTGATGATAATTGTGCTCTAAAGGTGAGATCTTCGAATCCTTTCTTTTTTACATTTGCAAGCTATGCATTTGTTTTTGTTTTAGTCTGTGAATTCTTCTACTATTGTTGCTTTTGTGGTCCAGTAAAAATTTCTTATATTTTGTATGATTAGATGTTAATAAAATACTTGAGAACTTTCTAATCTGTACATATCGGTTTTACTTGGAAGAAATGATAATATAGAAGCATTGCAATCATAATTGTGATATGAATCTATTAGAAGTAGTTTTGTATATATTTCGATTACAAAAAGACCCGAATGTTTCTAAAACTGATGGTGATTGTATGTTATTAAATAAATGTATTTTGATTTGAGAGTAAGAACTGTTCACACTCTAACTAACAATTTTGTAACAATTTCTAATTTTCATTTGATTACTAAAGAATTAATGAAGAAACGGCTTTATAAATGTGTAAAAGGGGTCTAGTCATTTTCTTCTTTTTTGTATTAATTTCTATGACTGATTTATTTCACATTCATTACAGGAAATTGCCAGACAATTATGTATCGAGCATGAACTGATGTTCTCTAAAATGGTACCATCTCAAATTCATCTATTCATAAATGATACATATGAACCAAATTAATTTGCAGTTCATCACCTTGTAACTTATTGCAGGCATCATCTGATGATAATTCTCAGTTCATGATAGCCATGTTAAGGTCAGCATCTATCTGTTTTTACTTTTAATTTCTTCAAGTTTATACTCCCAATGTTGTATAAGAAATACAACACTTTGGGCAGCCCCATGAACATCGCAATATTTCATTTTCACAAGTTTTTTGTTTTAAAATTGTTCACTTGCTCATTGCCATCATTTCAAACAACTCTTGGATTTGATTTCAAAATATAAGATTCTCCTATTTGTCATCATTGTAAACATTTGGTTGGTAGTCAAATATATTTGTTGAACTATGTGACCAATCAAGTGTTGCAGCTTTTTATATTTTAAGTAATAGTTCTGTTGATTCCTTGACTATGATCTCTATTATCAGAGAATGCGGATTAGCACACAAAACAGTAGTTTTTGTATTGGATGAGTTTGACCTTTTGCTCAGGTGAAGTCAGCTTACCATTTGTGATAATGCTTTTTATTTTTCATCCTCAATGTTTTGGAGTTTAGTATTGTGTTAATTCTTTTTTATGTATGTGATATCATTGTAGGGTAAACAAAGATTACTTTATAGCTTGTTAGATGCAATGCAATCTGTATCATCACAAGCAGTTGTCATCGGTGTCAGTTGTCGATTGGTATGATAGAAATTTTACTTTAGTACTTCATCATTAGTCTGTATCCATAGTCTATAATAGTTTAACCTAATAATATTTGTAATTAATAATATTTTTATACATTACGCACTCCTTTTTGCTAAGCAGGATGCTGATCAGTTGTTGGAAAAAAGAGTAAGATCTCGGTTCTCACATAGGAAACTATTGTTTCTTCCTCCCCAAAAGGATGATATACTAAGGTAATTGTCATAAATCTTTTGTGATGTGATTATATTTCTTGTTAGGTTAAAGTTTGTTATATTAAGTCTTCATTTTAATACTTGTGTGCTTATCATGTAGGCTGTTCAAACACATTTTAGTGTTGCCAATAGATTCAAGCCTTCCTCATGACTATGTAACTGATTTTAACTCAAGAATTTCAGTATCCTTTTACTTTCTCTTTTAATTGAGAAAAAACAATGAGATTACATGTGAATTTAGAGGTGGCAATTTTCTTAAGTTGAAGCCTTACTTAATTTCTCAATTTTCTAATGCCATAAATACCGCCGAAATAGAAACCAGAGGACCGAGAGTTAAGACACTGTCAATTGTACAACCGGTCTATGCGTATTCTCAACTTGAGACGCAACTTAAAATATTGGTCTAGGACTCTCTGTCTCTGGTTTTTGTTTCAGGTATCATGGCAAACGAAAACAAGTATAGCTTAAGTGAAAGAAGAGAAATTAGCAACTTGATGTATAGTTATTTATAAATAGGTCAATATGTGTTGTATTTATTCATATCAACACATTAAAAGGGTAACATGTCAAGGATGTTAAAAGTAGCTCAAAGTCTTTCAAATGCACTTCACCTCCTAAAAGGTTGTGGGTCAACATTGTCTACTACAACCTGTACTTAAATGGCTTGTTTTAACCCAAACTCATTTTGTCCTATTACCTAACCTGCCTTGACACATTTGCCACCTCGCATATGTTATGTGTGCCACCTTGCCAAATGCAACTAGTAATTTTCGTAAGTGTATGACATTCCTTGACTTGTTATAGATTATATTAGCGGATAAAAGATTCATTGAAATCACTGATAGATTAACAGATTCTGACTCCACAATTAGTAATCTCATGAGGTTTCTGTAAGTTTTTTCTTCTTGAATTTTGAAATGAAAATATATTTTTCTTATCTTTTTGGGGATTTTCTTCCAAAACTTACTTGTCAAGCTTTGTTTAATTAGGTTTTCTGCTGTAAGTTGCATTGATCTTAAATCTGGTTTATTGACTCTTGAGAACTTCAAATCTGCACTTTCAACCATCCAAAGGCAGCCGAAGTTGGATTGTCTAAAAGGTATTAATTAATTTATTTTCAAAGAATCATTACAAGAAATAGTCTGAGTGGGTCCATAAGCTTCCCAATATATAGCTTTGTTTAAAGTCTTTTTGAAACTTTGCCAATAGTAAAAACAATTTTTATTGATACCAACACTTGAAACAGATTCATCTTTTTAAATATCTATTCATCCATCTTTCATGCCTTTTTGAGAGAGAAGTTACATATGTTTTTGTTGCAGATTGCTCAATTTTAGAGCTTTATATAATGGTTTGCATGAAGAGGTTGGAAGTTAAAGAACAGGCATCATATAATTTCAATTCTGTAATGAAAGGTGTGTGCAAATGTGCTTACAGTTTTATCCACTAATTATACTTCCTGTATTAAATGATATTTTTTATAACTCATTCTACATGGCAGAGTACAAAAGTATACATGATTCCTTCCAGACATCTGATAACTATTCACGTAATGTATGCTTACGAGTAAGTTCACTTTTTTATTGTATTTTGATATAATCTTTTAAGCTCTGATCTCCTTTTTTGTTGGTATAATAAGTGGAATATTATATATGTGAATTCAAAACAACTAGGTTTTAGAGCAAAATTAATTCAATTACCAGGTAAGTGAGATAACAAATCAAGCAAACCGAGGCGTGTGCTGGACACAATTTTAAGGCTTTTATGTGGATCCCATTATATTATTGAACTAAAGCTAACACTTCAAAAAAGTCAGATTTAACAATTCTAACAATTATAAAATGTGCAGGCCTTTGAGCACCTTCTTAATCGCCAGTTAATCGAGTTTGCAGATAGAGGACACAATCAGTTTATCGAATTTCGTTCAGTGAAGCTGCTAATTTCACCTTTCGAACTACATCAAGGGTGAAATCAAATCGCTCATGCCCAGTAAGTTATTCAAAGAATTCATTATTGTGGTTTCTGAATAAAATGACATATACAATGGGCTCCTTTTTACCATTAGTGATCATCATTTCTTGAAATTGGTATAATGCAAAACAAAATTGTTCATTGATTGAAGTCTGTTTTCCTATGTCTTGTGTAGGCTATCCTTCAGAAACTAATGGAATCATGAAGCAAATTTTGGTGCAGATAGTTTGTACTAGAAACAAAGTGTATGCAGCATTGTGAAAATTGATATGATATGAGACATCAAGTTTGCTTGTTTTGCTACTCGTATAGTTTGAATGTACTCTTTTAATTAAAGCTAGATAATGGAGTGGTTGACCTTTTTATTAAGACTATTGATGATGATGATATAGGGTGGACTGTTTCTAATGGTAGCCATAAGTATTGGTCCTCTAAGATGGTATCTAACTCCAATGTGGTAACATTGGTGGCCAATCCCGCTGAAATACAATGTTGTTTGAAAAATGGGCCTAGTTCAAGCAAGTTGATCCAAGGGTCCTCTATTAAAAGTCGTCTTTATGTATCATGGTAGAGTATATGGTGGTACAAATGTCCCACGTCGAATAATGTGAAGAAAGGTAGCCTAAATGCAAGTTTAATGTGTTACTCTATTTACCCTTAGGATGATGTATTGATGGATTTTAGCTTGGCAGGTTGAATCATTTAATTAAAATCCTCCCATTCACAATACTTCATCCATACATCCATATATACATGTTTCGTAAATTTTTAACAAAATTTGCTTCGGATGTGAAAGCTTGAAAGATGACAAAGACATGTTAAAGATGTTACTACGAGCATGAGTTAGAAATCTTATATACATTTGAAGTTCCCAACTTGTAGTACTTTTTTTTTTCATTTGGAGTTTTGGTTTAAATGCAAGTATCTTCTAAATTGGTATAGCGAAATTGTTGTTTCTTTTAAGTTTAAAAATTACAAAAGAATTATTTAAATTTTTTTACATAAAAGTTGGTAAAATTATTAATAGAAGTTGACCCACGCCTACCGCGTCATCCAGTCCAATATTTCTTGATTTCTTCATTTTCACTTTTCGGTCTGGTTGGTTCACAACTAGAATTTTTGTTTAGAATGATTTATCGAAAAATTACTAAATAAAAAATTAATTTTATCATGTGTATCCGTTTTAAACATATGAATATTTTATTGTACTTGCTTGTTGGTGTGGAAACTATAAAGTTACTTGCAAAGGAGCAACTCGGAAGGAATGGGCTGTAAAGTCCGAATCACCGACATCGACGCAACAACAAAATTTGTTTCAGAACAAACTTCCATTTTCATCTAAGGTATATCAGATTTCAACAGTCTTCATGAATGTTCAAGCTCATGATTCATCAAAGCAGATTTGAAGCTTTAATCAGATCTCTTCTTCTCTTAGGTACATTTCTTCACTCAATTCTCCGTCTTACGCCTCAATCTTCATGTTTTCCCTCTAAATCTCTAACCTAATTACTTCATACTCATGATTGAAACAATGAAGTCACGATTTGTGCCTCTTATTTCACTCGTAATCTTCACATCCACTATTAGCGACATTGAATGTAAGTTCACTTTATCAGTCTAATGATTTCCAAAGTTAATTCATATTCAGAAACTCTGGAGTTGTTTGATTTGTATGATTATTATTGAGAATCAGAATGTTTTTTTTTCTCCTGATGAATCCTCCATTGATGCTTGCTTGATTGCGTTGTAGTACTGTGCATTAAAATCCCCAATTTATTCATTTGTCATTATGCATATTTTAGGGTTTTTTTTTTTTTTTTTTAATTTTATTTTCATAGTGTTTTGACCATTTTATGATCTTCCAGTATAAAGATAGAAGAACACCTTGTATGTAATGGCTTCAGAAAGGGATATCTTTGAGCTTTCAGGGCCCTTACACTTGTCCACTGTTGACTGGTAACGCTTCTCCTTTGATCGATTTTCTTAAGCGTAGACATTTCATCGAACACCTTGTATGTGTGCTTAGAGCTTGTAATGTATTGATAAATTGATAAGATCATTGTATTGAGACAATAAGTAGACTGCTCATGATGATTCAGGACTGATGTGGATCACCGGAGATCAGTGGCGGCATGTATGGTTCAAGGTGTATATATCATGCAGCGTGACCGCCAACAAAACCGCCAAGGGCCAGATGCACTTGCTCCTCCATGGTGGAAATCCTTTGGTTTTGACTTGCACAGTCAACTGATAGACGATGCTGATTCATCCATCTTTGGTGCCGTTTACAATTTAACCCCAAACCCGACCCATCACCAAACGACACCCTCTCAACACCCGCCACCCCGTCCCATATCATTGCTTTCAGAGGCACAGTAACCAAAGGTGACGCGTTCTCTCGAGACTTACAACTAGATCTCCACTTTGTCAAGAACAGTTTGCATCAATCATCAAGATTTGAGACCGCTGTTCAAGCTGTTAGAAACTTGGTTGCTTCTGGTAATCAGAACATCTGGTTAACTGGCCACTCCCTTGGAGCAGCCATGGCCATGCTCGCTGGGAAAAACATGGCGAAAAACGGAGTTTTTATTGAATCTCATCTTTTTAATCCGCCATTTGTTGCGCCCCCAATTGAGAACATCAAAAACAAGAAAGTGAAAGATGGGATCAGAATCGCCAGCAGTTTTGTGACAGCAGGACTTGCAGTTGCTGTTAAAGTTAAAAAGAATCATCAGCAAAGAAACAATGCACCAAACAACTCATTTACCAATCTGGCATCATGGGTCCCGTGTTTATATGTGAATCCACGTGATCATATATGTGCAGAGTATATCGGGTATTTTCAACATCGAAGAAAGATGGAGAGTATAGGGGCGAGAGGGGTGGAACGATTGGCGTCACAGCATTCGATTGCTGGTCTGTTCATGGATGCAATTGGGAAGGAATCACACGAACCACTTCACCTTCTTCCGTCTGCGAATCTGACCGTGAATTCAAGTTCTTCACGCGATTTAAAGGAAGCTCATGGTATTCACCAGTGGTGGAGATGTGATCAGCAGCTGGAATCTAGAACATACAGATCATAATCAGGAGAATGGTTTGACAGGTTTGACTATTGGGGTCAAACTTATGGCTTATGCTATTGTATATCGACCTATTTTATATTTTCATTTTGGATATTTTGTTGATTATTTTGGTTCAACTTTAGCATGATCGAGTGGTGATCTTAGGATGAATCAAACCCAGGGGTGTAGCTGTACCTCGGTTTGCTTCTTGATTGTTTTGTGGTTATACGAGCGGTGAGATTGCATAACCTAAAATTCCACCCAACTTTGAACTGTTGTCGTATAGGTGTCTCTTGTAAGCAATTATACGACAATGCCTCACGCTTTTGTCATATCACTCATGCCTATTTTTTCATGAGAGTACAACACATAACCTAAGAGTGAATGTGTTGACATGATGTAGGCATGACATGATCCATGTGAGGCACAATATAGATAGTGAATATTGCCCCCTCCTATGCGGTATCGGTATGAGTGTGGGTGGTGTAGGCTTGACGAGCATATTATTGGTGAATAGTTGAAGTCAAACGGTTCCCACACCAAACGGTTATATTAACATTAGATAATAAATCGATTTAACCCATAAAAGCCCCTTAATTCAAAATTAATTTCACATCAATCTCAATTTCGTATTAATCTTCTCTGTATTTACACAATGGATTCAACATTGACAAGTTTAGAATTTTCGTCATCAAGCTTAGACGAAGCTTCACCTAGTTGATTTGAACTTATCAACCACGCAACAACAATAATGACTCAAACCAATACCTTGTGGAGTATACGTCAAGAGCTCACATACCTTCGGTCGATGAATAGTTATACCATCACCTATATAGCTTTTATTATTTTATTAATGGTTTGTTTCTAATTAATGAATTGTAATTTTCTTTTAGTTGATCTTCTATTATGTTAGTTTACATTTCTTTTGTAAATTTGATAATTTGTATTGTTAAGTATGGACTAAGAAACATGATATTATGCTGACGTGGAAGAAATAGTGCATTAGTGATAAGGTTATTCTTAATGCATTCACCACACACATCTCTCCAAAGTTTAACTCAACATCATATCAGCATGCCACAATTCTTTTCTTAATCCCTTTAGTGCTTCCATTGTGCACAAAATTGCAAAACACCACATCGCTTTAATTTTATTATATAAAAATACTAGCAAGATGAGAGAAGGAAGGGGAGAAAAAAAAACAAATCACTCTATCTATCGACATGCCACCACCATGACTTGTTGAGAGCAAGGCAAACAACACGAAGGTAGTGGTATGGCTAATAACTACATGCATCCCGCCCCTCTCATTGTGACCTCTCAGTAATTGCACTAAACATGATCTACGAGGGATGTTGGAGTCATCTATCCCTAACTTATTTTACCAAATATTATTCACTAAGCTAAGTTTGCTGGTTCAATGATAAAATAAGAAACCCAAAGATCAATTAGATAACTCTATAATCTTTCAAAATGAATGTCATAAGTTCGAGTTTCACTTGATGCAATATGGTTTTGGTCGACAGAGCAGGTCAGTCTGTGTCGCAACGTATGCATGACCTTTCACCAACAAGTAAACAGACTTGTAGCATTTGTTACCCGTTAAATAAAGCTGGAGTCGCATGTAACACGTACACAACTTTGAAGTCATTGTTTATCCATAATATTCCGCGTAACAAAAAACAACAAAACTGAAGACCAGAGATCTAGAATCATATCACAACAAGACATTGTGATTGGTCCTCACGTATCACCTTATCCCACTCACCTCCACATAATCATCCACCTCCCCTCATTACATTCATTCATTCGTTCCCACAAACACCACTTCACCATCTTCCTCCATCTTCAATGGCTATGGCTACTCAAGCATCCCTCTTCACCCCACCTCTCTCCAACCCCATCTCCCCCTTCAAACAACTTAACACCACCACCACCACCACCGTCAAGCTCCCCCACCGCCCCTTCACCATCAAAGCCACCGCCGCCGACGCCTCAACTCCGGCACCCCCAAAAGAAGCCCCCGTGGGATTCACCCCGCCGGAGCTCGACCCCAACACCCCATCTCCGATCTTCGCCGGCAGCACCGGCGGGCTCCTCCGCAAAGCCCAGGTGGAGGAGTTCTACGTCATCACATGGGAGTCACCGAAGGAGCAGATCTTCGAGATGCCTACAGTGGTGCAGCCATCATGAGAGAAGGCCCCAATCTCCTCAAATTGGCTCGTAAGGAGCAGTGTTTGGCTCTGGGGACCCGATTGAGGTCAAAGTATAAGATCAAGTATCAGTTCTACAGGGTGTTTCCCAACGGTGAGGTGCAGTATTTGCACCCCAAAGATGGGGTTTACCCTGAGAAGGTGAACCCTGGGCGCCAGGGTGTGGGTCAGAATATGAGGTCCATTGGGAAGAATGTTAGCCCCATTGAGGTTAAGTTCACTGGCAAACAGCCCTATGATATATGAGTTTGTACGTCGGTGTGTACGTAATTTGTTTCCTCATTATAACAAGTTATTGTTTTGGATTATGTGTTTGATATCATGAACCTATCTTGTTTTATACTTGACGTTTGTTTGTGTGTTGTATGAAACGTATAAAGTGTTGTAGAAGTTGTTTGATCTCGTCGTATGTATATACTGGATGATGATAAGTCATACACCTTTCGAACCTCTTCATGCAGTTTTGGTTTGCTATTTTTGTTTAAAGAAACAAGTTAAATGGGTTGTTTCACAGGTTGAAAACTGAAATTTGTCTATTTTTTTTTGTTATTACAATATATATAGTTATTATACATTTGTATAACATTTATAGTCGGAATTATCGATTTTGAATTTTTTTAGGATGACATGCTTAAGTGCTTAACGTCAAACTCTCAAACTGAACCATTTTGGCACTAGACAATTATGGTTGGCTTGGTTTATTGTTACTCGAAACGTATGTTAGCGATTTAGCCAAAAGATTGTGCAAACCGGCTAGACTGGGCTGTCAATGGCTCGATGCCCATTTTTTTTCTCTTGTGCACATCTTCAGAAATCAAAAACTATGAGAAGGTCATATGAGGTAACATGAAACACCAATATTGTTACAGAGCATGAAAAACTCTTTAATCCCCCTTTTAACACATACCTATTTATTCGGCAAACAAATACTGCTAGTTTGATTGTCTTACCATTGTTTAACATTAACAACAATCTGGCTGTCATCTTATACGCGAGAGAAAACAACCGGGCACCATGTTGCGTTTGTCAGTACACTTGAACCACCACAACGAGCCACTTCTTGTCAGGTGATAGACCACCCGGTCACCGTCCCCTCGAATCCTCAAGCGCAATACCATTTACTTACCACCATGCAAAACTCAATTGTCCCCCTTTTTTCTTAGCCGCCACCCTTGTCTAGCTAGACAAAACAAGGGTTGTCTCAGCTCCGCTGTGGGACTGATGTACAAGCTTACCTTTGAGGACGTGTCAGCCTAGCTCGTGTGCAAAGTTTGAACACTCCCATAGGATGTGGAGGGCGAAATTAAATTTTTTCGAGGGGGGGTGGGGTGGGCGATGGCCCCAGACCCTTATTATCATTCGTCTTTGACAATGCCCTAAAGTTTTGTACCTAAGTAACAAACATAATTGAATTGGTCAGTAGCCTGTAAGAGATCAAATTAACCATTAAAGAAAAACTCTAATACCTAATTAAGATAAGAAAATTTTGGTTGTTTACGCATGCACATGTTCTTTTAGGAATCGTTGTTTGCACAATTTCCTTTTACATGTACATGTGTGTAATATGTATATAATGTTTTATGTTATGATTTGTTGTGTAAATAGATTAGTAGGATACATGTATATGCGCACGTCACTTTAGTTTTTTACGTTATATGTCAGGTATACATAATATTCTTTGCACTTGAGTCATGCAACGTTCTTGTCTTTCGATTAATTGGGACATTGGGTAGAATGACCATCCAAACACTCTCACTTTTCATTTCTCTACATGTCCCATCCCATTCCATTTCGCTTTTGAATTTTTTTTGAATGATTGGTTAGTTGTTAAAAATTAGTCACACCAGGTTAGTAATAGTTCGTCAATACCAGTTTTAAACCTTGGACATTCAAAAGAATCAAAGTCTTTCACCTTCCTCTTGAATCATTAAGCCAAAAAGATCATTGGTTCGTTTCTGGATTCTATGTACCAAAAACCATCTTAGGGGTTGTTTGTTTCAGTATGTTAATAGTTTAGATGTCTGAATGGTTCAACATCTAATAATTCAGATTATTTGTTTTGCATACAAATGTCTAAATGGTTCAAACATTTGCCTTTCAATTGTTAAGCATTATAATAATAGTAAATGATTAAGCCTTTTTATTTGAATTGATCAGACATTTGTCTTTAAATAGTTAAACGATATACAAATTTTCAATGATTCAGAACTATTAATGATTCAACATGTTCGGACCTTCTATTAGTTATTTATTTAGAAATTACAAAACAATCCTTTAGTTTATGACCTTATGACTTTTTGCACAGTTGAAAGGCTAAAATCGTCATTCTACCTAAAACTAGGGTCTTAAAACGTAACTTTGCGATAGGGGTTTAGGGGCAATAAATAAGAGCCACCAACAAAAACTAGGGTTTATAGATCTTGCAGCACACGGTGGTAGCAACCGATTAACAGTAACCATGGATTCATTCTCGTCGCCTTCGAGTTCATCGCCATCATCGCAGATGTCCGCAGAAGACTTCATGGATCAGCTTAAGGTTCAACTTGCACAGGCTTACGCTGAGGAATTCCTCGAGGTATCTTCCTCCCTATGCTTCATTAAATAGCTATATATGCAGGCGATTATATATAGATACAGCAGCAATTGATGTTTTGTTGGATTATTGTTGACTATATGCTGTAATGGGTTGACTTTAGATTTATCTTTGTGAAGATCGTTATTTGCAAAAAGAATGCCCAATTTGGGAGAATTTAAGGCTATATATGTGTTGTGAATCCTTATGTGATTTCTATTTGCATGTTGTGCGATCTATTGATCTAGCATGACAGTTTGACAGAGCTTGATGCATGCCATTAAGGTATAACTTGCTTGGATAAAATAATTCTGTATGTAATATCAAGAGGCTTTGAGATGTTAATCATGTTATGGTGAGTAGAAAAAAATCACCTATCTTTTTGACTAACATTCTGATTAGTTGTTATTTTATAGCAAGAAACACCAACTTAATTTTGGGAAGAAACCTACAATAATAAGATCTTAACTTTTAACCATCTGATATGCTTCCGGTCAATCGGTCATCAAGTGATAGGAAAATTAACTATCTTTTTGTATGGAGACAAGAAAATGGTTTCATTTTATGTTAAATTCTTGATAATGCCTTGACTAAGGAGGGGATTTACTGCTGTGAGCATTAGGATGGTGGTTTCCTCCTTTTCTACAAGAGGGGCTTCCAAGGCACGATAGTTCATAAAGAGTAAATAAGATTCATTTGAATACGTAACAACTGATGAAGTATTGATACAATGATGCTGTTAACAGATATAAAAATCAAACAACCTGCAAGACATGTAACTGATTAGTACTGAGGTGTTTTCAGAATTTGACATTGTATTTAATTTGTTTTGGAAACAGACAGTGAGGGGAAAGTGCTTTGACAAATGTATCACCAAGCCAGGAAGCAGTTTGAGCGGGGGAGAGAGTAGCTGCATTTCCAGGTGTGTGGATCGCTACATTGAGGCTACTGGTATCATTAGCAGAGCTCTTTTTAACGCACAACGGTGAAAGTCTGAAAGCAGAGTTTTTTTTTTAAATGAAATGTTCTTGTTGCTTGAAACTATCTACACAAATTCTGGAACTTGTATTTTGCTTTCTTATTAGGAAAGTGAGGATCATAAGCTGTTTTTGTTATTAGACTTGATTGATTCAATTATAAAATGCATCTTGAAACTTTTAAGTAACATATCTGAATGGTTAGTTTTGGTATCTTACCTACCTTGCTTGTTTTTGTATCACTTTTGGATCAAATGGTTACTAGCGTTAGCATTGTTAGCATACCGTGGTTTTGTTCATTTTGGTGTGCTACACAAGAGTCTTACTAATCACCATGCATTACACCCTCCTCCATCATTCCCCTCTTGCATAAGTTTAACACTCTTCTCCCTCATCTCCCTTTTGCATAACAACCTTCATATGCTGCTTCAGGCGTGAATTGTTGCCTTCTGCGCTTGAAGCGCTATTTTCAACACAATACATGGAAGATAAATTATTAACTTAATTATGTCATCATTGCAAATGGTTATAAACTTGATTATGTCATGATTGCAAATGGGCATAACAACCATGGCTTAATACTAGATCTAAAAGGTTTGGTACATGAATAGATCAGTTAAACTTCTCATTTTCATGTTGCTGACTGGTAGTTAAGATTGAACATGGTACGGGTCATTGTCTGTATTGCTTGATCAATTGGATGAAAGGCTGTCTGATGAGGGGTTTAACCGACTTCTTTTGATTATGGATTTGCTAAAAGCAATCCACTGTCCACACCTATGTAACGATAGCTTATCTTCATTGATATGGAATCGAATCGGTTGACGGTTGGCTATGTTTTTTGCGCACAATATTTAATTGTTCATCATGTAAAAAAAATTATCTGGGTAGATGGCAGATATTTGTAAATAAATTTAGTGTTAAAGATATTGACACTTGGATGCCCAGCTAAACACGAATGATCAAATTTGGATTCATTGTCAGAATGTCGCTAGATTGGAGCAAAACTTTTGGTCCTAATATTTAAAAGACAGAGAAATTTTTAGGAGTACTAGATTTAAATTTATCGAAATTTTTTGTAAATTGAGATAATAAATTTAATTTTATGATTTATTCTATTTAGCAAAAGAATTTGTAAATTGAGATAATTTAAATAAATTAAATTTTATGATGCATTTGATTGAAAAAGTAATCTTGTTTGGTTTGTAAAAAAAGGTTACAATGTGATGGTGGTTGTGGTGTTGAGTGACAAGAAGTTTAAGTTGTTTTGATTGAATTCATTCTCTAGTTAAACGTATGATCATTATGTCTGTGAGATTGTCATTAATAATAAAAGTGAAAGTTGGGAGTGTCACTAATTAAATTAGTAGTATGGATCATTACGGGCCAATAAATAATAGTTTGGATTATTAAAATCCAAGTTGCCAATGTTATAACATAATTAATATATGATAAAATGTGGGAATAATATTTAATAAAATGTTGAATTTAGTTGTCTAGTAGGTTGTGATGATTCTACTAGTTAAATTAAACCAAAAACTCATATAAACTTAATAGTATACATAAGGAGCATACCCACTGTTTTGACTTAACTCTCGTTTTACTCGGGCTCGAGGAGGGTTCAACTACTTCAGGATTTGATATATACAGTCTCCTCTACGCTTTGTGAAGAATGTTGGGTGCTTCATGATTTATATTTCTTCCATTATATTCCATATTTTATGTTTTGGAACAGGATTTAGAAATAAATGCAAGTTTTGGAAAGATGAGGGGGCTAAAGAAACAACAACCCAAAAACACTCTCAATTACTTTCAATTGACACCCTTCTAAATTTGGGGTTATTCATAACGTGTCATGATTATAACACATGACACACTTGCAAATCTTCTTCGTAAATTCATAAAGAAAGCACAGGGCCATAAGTGAGTCGAAGGGGAGACGAAGACATTATGGCCATAAGCAGAGCATTACATGTGTATAATACAAACAGAGGGTCGTTTTTTCACACCTAAAACAGAGCAAACGTCTTATGGAAGATCATACAACTGTGAGTTTGATGAGACATGAAAAAACCCATAATCGGTGGTGCACCCACCGATAATTTACACATCAATGATTACAATTTGTTCAAACGAAGACACAAGAACTGTTTAAAGCTCTCGCTGCCGTTAATGATCTCATTTTGGCTCCCTTTTCTGCTTTTCATCTCTACATTCGGCTTCAATCATGGTAACCAAGGTCTTATTACGTTTTCCCTCTTTGATTTTTGTTGTATATTGTTTGATTTCATGAATTTTGAAATACCCATTTGTGGATTTGAAACTCATGATGTGTTTTATCAATGTTATGAACCCTAATCTCATCGAACTATTAGTTCTGCGTGTATTCGTGTGTGATATTGCTTGATTATGTGAACTCTGAGATGCCCATTTGTTAATTCGAGCTTAATTTGTTGACCCAATGTTTGGCTTGTTCTATAACTTGATCATAGTTAAACATTTCTTTATTTTTTAGGGTTTTCATTTTTATGATTTGAAGGATGATCTTAGGGGGTCTTTGAAATTTGCTTTTGGAAGTAATTTCAAGTTGCATATTATATAATTTGGTCTTTGGGTATTTAGGCTTCGGACTATTTTGGAGTCATTTACATGTAAATACTTAAATAATCAGAATTGACACACTAAAAGAACCTGTTGTGTGATTATTACAACTTGAAACAACAAAAGCACATCCAATTATCCAAACACTATCTTCGATTATTCATTTGGTGCATCTGATTATCTGGTTTTGATTATTCTGTCTCAAATTGATTTACAGTGAATGTAGATGAACATAATAGGAACTTCACGAATAATACAACTACCACGTATCCATATGCAGAAGAACAAAGTCAAGATCATGCAGGTAGTGTGCCTTTAGAGTTCAATGCATCTGGGAAGTCAAACAATGCTGAATCTAATGATCATAGTTCTGTAGATACCGAAAAGAACCAATTTCAGGGAACAAGTCCTGTTGAATCAGTAGTTTCAAGAGTTTTAGGTTACTCTTCATTAGTTTGTGAAAAAGAACTTCAAGATAGTTATATGGAGAAGAAACAGGAGGAATTACAAACCGGTAGGGCTAATCTCACTTATCCTAATCTTGATGAGATTACAAACGTTACAAAGCAAGATAGCGGGTCGAGTGGTTACTCAACATAACCCATAGACTTGAGCCGGATGGTACCTACTACAACTACGCCTCTGCATCCAAAGGTGCAAAAGTTGTGGCTTATAATAAGGAAGCAAATGGAGCAAGCAACATCTTGGGTTCAGATCATGACAAATATTTAAGAAACCCATGTTCTGTTATGGATAAATACGTTATTATCGAGCTTGCGGAGGAAACCCTAGTTGATGCTGTAAATATTGCAAATTTTGAACACCATTCTTCCAATTTTAAGCAGTTTTTATTGTTGGGAAGTTTGGTTTTCCAACTGAAACATGGTACCCTCTTGGAACTTTTGTTGCTGAAAATGTTAAACACCGTCAATACTTTAAGTTGCCTGAACCCAAATGGGCCCGATACCTGAAATTGAATTTAGTTAGTCATTATGGGTCAGAGTTTTACTGCACGTTAAATGTAATTGAAGTGTATGGTATAGACGCAATTGAAAGAATGCTTGAAGATCTTATCGTGACTTCAGAGGAATCAACAAATGTTAATTCAACTGCATCTCCTGCATCATCAAAAACTCCAAGCTCAAAAAACTTGAAACCAGATGGTGAATCTAGGAATGTGGGTGAATCTGCTAGTAGAAAGATGGAAGGTGTTGATGATGGTAAAAGGGTTGATGATGATGTCACAAATAAACCTGTTTGTGGGACGAAATTTCCTGAACTTGTGTCAAAAGGTAATGGAAGAATACACGGTGATGCGGTTTTAAAGATTTTGATGCAGAAAGTTAGATTACTTGAAAAGAATTTATCTTTATTGGAGAACTACATTAAAGATTTGAATAAGAGACAAGGGGATGTTTTTCCTCAACTTGATGTTGAGGTTGGGAAGTATTCAGAGCTTGTGGAGAATACGCGATTGCAAATTAAGGATCTTTTGTTATGGAAGGCAACTATGGTGCGTTTGTTTACTTTAAATGGGCTGGTAAAATGTTGAGCTTCATGATAAATCTATATAAATATTAACCAAAATTTATTCTTATTCAGGAAAAAGAAATTGCTGAGTTGGAGTCGTGGAAGGATTTTGTGTCATCCCATCTGGAGTCGGTTATCAAAGAAAATGCCAGGCTCAGGTTGTGTAAAGTGTAAACGTATTATTACATACATAATGTCATAAAATTGCAAATTTAAAACGAGGGTTACCTTCGTTTGACCATTTCTTTCATCAATCTTACATATTGATAAGAATAAAACTACAATTTTCAAAGTGAATTCGGGTTAAAACAAATCATGTTTTTGTATGGTTCCAGGTCTTATTTCGACCCATTTGACCCACTTACCTATTTAGCTAAAAGAATTATTTGACCCCTTTGAGATTGAAACAAAACTCAAATCGACCCAATGACCCATTTATCTGTAATGGGTTTAAACTACGTCCTCTATGGAACAGCTATTATGCTGCTTCTATATAAATAAACTTCAACTCCTTATTTTGTTTTCTGCTTTGCAGGCTAGCTATTGAGAAGATTGCAAGTGATCAAGAAAGCCTGGACAAAGCCGAGCTGACTGTGCTGACCGTGTGTGTTTCCTTTGCCATTGCTGCCATTTTAAAGATTGTTTCCGATCGAATCTTTAGATCTCCTTACAGCAAACCGCTTAGAAATGACACGAGTTGGAAATTGCTACTAGTTACCTGTATTGTTACTGCAATCGTTGTTTTGAACTTCTATTAACGGTTTAACCTGAAATGTTTAGCGTGTTGTACTTTTATAGTAGTTCTTTTAGATTTTAGATTTGTGGCATTAACTCATTTAGGTTTGATGTAAAGCTGAAATCTAGCTCTCTCTCTAAATAGAATTTGCATCTTTTTTTGGATGTAGGGATTTGGATATATGATTGTATAATTATGTAACCAGTAATCTCTATAAAAAATCTCTTTTTAGATATTATTATTATGGTTACTATTATAAGTTGCAGATCCACATCAAATAAACATTTCCTACAGAAGATCGTATACTCGCCTTCTATTCATCTACAAGAACACCACTCATTTAGGGTGATGCATTACGATTTATGGACATCAACATGCGCAATGCTGCACTCAAGGCTTCTGGTTACATTTTGAGTTCAAAATCCAGATTTCTGTTTGGTTATTGTTAACTTGATAATATTTGATGGACTACGTATGACAATTGTAACTCATTAGGGATTTATATGTGTCATGTTTTGTAAATATTTCAACTAATCAGTTGAAGGTTAGTTAACTGTGGTAAACAACGTTTTGCCATCCCTCAAGATCATCATCGACAAATAACAACTTCCCTCTCTTTTCGTGCTCATTCTTTTTGAGACTTGACAATGATATCAAAGCTTTCAGTCATTGCTAGGAAAGGAAGCTCAACACAACACAATAATTCGGACGCAAGAACAAACAGGAGTAAAAATAGATTTTCGAATATAAAATTTACAAAATTTAATGGTAGCGATGTGGAGGTATGGTTATACAGATGTGATTATTTATTTACCACTAACGAGCATCTAAGTAGTTGAATTGTGATGTGCAACTGTTCATTTAGATCTGAAGGCGCCACAATGGTTCCAATCATACATCAAGACAAGGGGCATAGCGATCAATGAGCTGCCATAAATGATATTATGTTAGATAACTTATCAAGATTTGCATCCACCATGTCGAAAGATGCAATGAACATAAAATGCTATAAGCGTATTTTTGAAGGGATCAAACCAAAGATAGGATGTCTTGTTAGAATATTTAAACCATAATCTTTATGTGATACTTAAACCATTCACTATGTTGACTCTTTTACTTAGGTTGGTTGTGAAGAAGTTAAAGTCAAATAAAAATAAAAAGTTTCATCACAGCCAAGGTTGTTTCAACCCATTCCTATGCCGCATTTGAACTAAACTTTGGTTGGTTTCGTTTATTTAACAAGAACTTCTTACCAACTTGTGAGAGTTCGGATCTTGAATGACGTAAGAATTAGTTAATAAAAGTAGGTTAAAAATAGTATTCATGCCGGTACACAATCAAGATTGGTATATAATCGATTTGAAGTTTGTTAAAACCAGTTTTCTCTATGAAAACAAGGTTATAGTCAACCTAACAATGCTTTGAGACCATCACCGGGGCAAACGTTCATAAAACTGTTTCAACCAAATAATTGTGAAGGAAGCATATAGAGTACCATGCATATGAAGGTAAGCCCACTGCAAATGGTAATAAAGTATCATGCATGAAACTTTTGTAAAGATTTTCAATGGTTAATGAAAGGTAGTTGATTTAAGGTGGATCTGTTGATCAAATAATCATTTGACTTGGTAACTATGATAAAAGACAGCGTTACAATCCTTTCCATATTAATAACTCAAATGTCATTTCTAGCAACAATAATTAACTTAAAACAGACGTTCTATACAGTTTTATATTGAATTCGATACTGCTTTTATTTAGATTACGTACGTTTTTAATTTGTAATTTTGAATAATTAATAACAACAACAAAACCAGTGTTGCAAAAGTCGGGATTAATCGCCGATTAATTGGCGATTAATCGGAAATCGGACCTTCACCTTGTAATTTTTTGCTCATCGACCAAATAATTCCTAGGCGGTCACATATGTCAAAAATGGACCTAGGCGTCTTAATCGGATAAAATTAGTGATTCCGGTAGGGTTCCGGGGAACTTCAAAAAATCCAGTCAAAAATTGTAAGTTTCGGCTTAAACTTGAAAACATCAGCCAATATATATATTTATATATAAAGTTAATATTTTTATTAAATTAATATATGAAAATATGTGCATTTATATATAGAAATGAAAGTTATATATAAAATTTATACGTAAACTAAAAAAAAGAAACACACACCCGTACTACTGCAAATCGGCGTTACTAATATACTCTTGTCGTCGGTTACAGGTCTTCTTCATCGACTCTTTTATCTCTCTAAAATCCCCCATCTTTCTCTCTCTAGAAACTCACCTTCTTCTTCACCACCTTCGTTTGCTGATGCCACCTGAACGTTAGGGTTTCCAGTTTTCTGCAATTATCAAAGAGCTAGTGTGAAATCATCGCTTTCGTACGGACTTCAATTTCACTCTAGGGTTTATGTTCGCCGGAGTTTTCATTTTCATGTGTTATGAGTATCGTCAATGGAGATTCCCTCTACTCTCTCCGGTAACGGCGATATCTCCTTCGTTTCTCTCTTCTTAGCCCTAATTGTGGCTGTTGTGTGCTGTTTATTCTCGCTATTACCTTTCCGATTTCTCAAATTCCTGCAATCCGATAACAGAAAGAGGTGTAATTGTGCGTGTGCGAATTGTAAGGGGTTTGTTGGAGGTTGTGATTCGATGGCTGTTACGGCGACGGCGACGGCGACGGCCAGGGTGATGAATGGTGGTGGCGGAGGGCAGGTGGCGGTGGTGGAGAGGGAGCGGCAGCAGGTGATAGGTGCGTCGATGATGGAGCAATTGGTGCCGGAAATTACTACACATGCTTTGAGTTACTTGGATTATCCTAGTCTTTGTAGGCTGTCGATGACTAATTCTTCAATGAGGAGGGCTGCTAATGATGATAATGCTTGGAAGGCTCTTTATCATAAGGTTGTGGTTTTTATAAACTTCCCCTTATAACTGCTATGTGTTCTTATTATATGATTTATATTATGCAAGTCAGTGTTGTTCTTCCAGATTGCTTACCTTAATCATTTCAAAGCTGAGTAGCTTTGGTTTACCTGTTGCCATTTTTGCATCATGTTGCAAATATAGTAGTTAAATTCTAGTTGGGGAAGGAGTGGATGAACAGGGGAGGATATCATTTGCTGATTACATGTGTGCTAAGTATATGATCTGAAAACCTTTCCTTTAGTGATATGAAACTTCATGCTTCTTCGTCGCGTGTCATTTATTAAATGGATTTGGATAAAACTATAAAAGAGAAGGCTTGAGCTGGTTTTTATTTATCGATTTTGACTGAAATTTGTTTGATGTTAGGTGGCTAATCATGCCAGAAACAACATGAAGTTTAATTAGTTTTAGGTGCTTTACTATAGTTAGAGCTTTGGTCATTAGGAGTACAAACTGTACAATGGACATACAAAACTAAATTAGGGTGTAGGTATTTGGTGTTGAAAATAAGTTGAGATCCTTGGGCTAGTCTTGTACTATATGAAAAATTAATTTACCATGTTTCCTTGGGCTTCAATCAGTTAATTCAAGCACGCCTCAGGTGTGCCTGGTCTGTGGGGTGCTTTTGAAACCACATCAAGTAGCATAAGTCGAGGCCATCCTATAAAATTCTGTGAGGCTCAAACATCAGAGACATGTCAATATGAGACGTGTGTTATGCTACACATTCATGGTTTTTGGTGTAACTGTTTTTTACTGGAAAAGCTAATGCTTTTTAGTCAGTTAATGTGGGTATTTTGACTAAAAAGACCGAAAAAATAAAATAAAAAATCAAACGTCTGGAATCTGGATGTCAAAGCTGCATTGTCTTTTTTCTCATGTGAACGGTCAAATCAAAATTCAAAGCATTCTATGATGTTAGTAATGTGGCACAAAAGGTCTTGTTTCATATAGACCAACATGTTTTCATCTTTGTTGTTTAGTTTAGACCTTATATCTCAATGATTAATTTTCAGGATTGTTGCAAACATGCAATTAGGCTGTATTTCCATGCTGATTTTTGTTTAGGATTTCAGATATTCACCAAAGTGCGAAAAATGTTACTATAGATACTTTATTAGTATATTATGAATACATGGTGCCGTGAATGCATGATGCAAACACCTTCACCTCACTCCTAGGCCCTAGCTTCTTGGCTTTTAGGACCTTAAGCACCTTAGAGCTTCTTAGGCCTTTTAAAACCAAGATTGTAACCATTCAAAATATCTGTGTAGAAGTTATTGAAGTGGAGCAAACTAAACACAAAGATGTACTAAAGATTGAGTTGAATATTATGAGTATAGTTGTTATTGCATGATGAGGCTGCCATTAAAATATTTAAAATTAAATCTGAATGCATGCCGGAAGTTTAATGCAGTTTTGAGCTGTTTAAGACGAATTTGTAAACATGCAACAGAAAAAGCAACTATACACTAACCTAACCTCTTAATTAGCTTCTATACCAGTCAAAATAGCATAATTGTCAAAAAGAAAGCGACAGATGGAGTGTTTGATATCTAGCAGTTATTACTCAAAGCTAATGGAAAAAATGATTCATGCTTAATTTCTTATCATTTAAATACATATCTATTGTTGTAAAGATTTTTTGTTTATCAGAAATTGCATTTTCTGATGCTAATCACATAGGAAGCAGTTTATGGCTTAATTGCATCATGCAAAAATATGTTTGTATAATTGTAGGCAGCATTCGTGTAACATGGTATATGGGTATTTCTGAAATTGATTTCTATTTGTGAATTGTTTGTATATTTCCCACTGAAATTTAAGACGTGGATGTTAACATGCGGTACATACCATATGAGATCTTCATACCGACTAGTCATACATGAAACATTGTTTTTTTATGTCTTATGGTGTTTTAAATTTGGAACAACACTTGTGCTTACATGATATGGATTGTAAAGACTATCTATTCTTATTACTTTTTGTATTGTCTTGTTCTTATATGTCATGTTTAATTTGTTTTATTTCATCCTTGTGTTCTAGATTGAAAAGTTTTTGGCTCATGAAAATATTCTTATTATCGTGTCTGAATTTGGTACATGGAAATTTTTTCAGGATTTTACTGTGGAACAAGATAGTATAACGCCTGCAAATGGGTGGAAGGCCTACTATGCGGCCACTAGAGCAATTGTGAATATGAATCAACATTTTTTTGATATCATTAGAGAAAGATCTCTTCCAGAAATGGGCCGGCTTTGGCTTAATGCAGATTATGTCAAATGTATTCATGCGTCAGGGGAGTTCTTTACTGGGTGAGATTCTCGTTACATTCTTTACTTCAATTATTATTATTATTTTTCTATATCGTGCAAACTGCATAAAATTTAAATGAATTTTACACATTTTCCTGAATTTAGCAACCAGCTTTAAATTTGGCACTACATAGAAACCAATTTGCATCTTGGAGTTGAAGATCTGTTCAACCAGGGTAGCAATAGATTTGTTGGTTGTTTTTAGTGTGTATGCATGCCATGTAGTATCTGATATGAGATCTAGTAGTTAAATTTAAGTTACAGTTTTTATTAAAAGATTTGTTTATTAAATAAAAAGATTTTGATCTTTAGCATACGTAGCGTCTATAACATGGCGGCTGGCACGGCATCAACCAGCGTCGCTTAAAATGTTTTCAGGTATAATGAGTTAAAATAAGGTTTGTTGCTAAAATGAGTAATAAATTGTGAGTTTGTTTCTCTTTTGTGTAAAATTTGTTTATGTTTAGGTGTTGTTTATATTCAATACAGACTCCCTCCGTGGCAGTTCCATTTTCGTTCCTCGAGCTAATGTTGAAATTTGATAACAAGCAGGAGGATTATTTGTCATATGATGCAGGTATAGCGGTGTTTTAGGTAGCTGGCAACTGGCTTTGAACTGGGAACCAGCGGTCAATTTCCAGGTTCGAGATGTAAGGACAAGGGTGCTGCCAGGTGTGGCTTGGGTGACGATGAAAGCCTATGTTGGGATGGAGCACAACACCCACCCTATGAGCATGACCAATGTGTTTGAGCTCCACAATGGTCAGTGGTTCATGGTTCATCATCATAGCTCTGTGATGCTCGCTGATGGTGAGGTGGCTGATCAGCAACCTATGCTTGGGTGACACAGGGAACCAAGAGGCTTCTTTTATATGAGTTTTAGATTATGCTTTTTTTATAAGTAAAGAAAAAAGAAAATGGTACAGATCTTTTAACTAGGATTGCAGGAATCTTGAATATATGTTGGTCTTTTTTTAACTTTCATACTTTGGATATGATGATCGATCGTATATGAATCTTTTGTTTTTGCCTAGTGACATCATTGCGACTATAAATGCTGATCTTTTTTGTCTATATGATATGTTTGCAAGTATAGATTTGATTAAATAAAATCCAGTATAAAATTTTAAATCTGCTTTGAGCTCATTTAGTTAGAAGCATACTAATAAAACCAAACGTCGTGTTTGACTTGAAATCAATTTCAACTAAGGGTAGTAGTGTAGAACCATATTAGATGGGGGCTGGCGATAATGCTATATGGTTACACGATCCTTTTTTATAATTTTAAAAGTACGTGATCCTTTTTTATCATAGTAAAAACAATAAATACAAGTAATTATATATTTGGTTTTTATATTTTTTTTATTCAAAGTTGATTTTATATTATACGACCATTGCCAAACATATTTAAACAAATCTAAACCTTACTACTTCTATACGTTTGATTCGTCAAACATATTATCATTTTTTTTCCTAAAAAACACAAAGTAGCAACCAATGTTTATAAAACTTTACTAAATGCTAGACTGGATGTTTTAACGGTTCACTGATCACATCAAAAAACTGTTATAGATAACTTAAAAACTAAACATTTAGATATATAGTGAACTAACGATGCATTACTTTTGTGTGTGTAAATAAAGTATGAACCTTTAAATAGACAAAATATGAAGTTTGAAGTAACAAACAGATAATGAAAACTGCCTTTGGAAAGGAAATAAAAGAATTTGAAATCCAATCACTCGCAACCAACACCACCAAAAATAACACTAATAAGAAAATAGACATGAAGCAAAACTATAATATTTTTCCAAATTAAAAACTTTAAAATATAAAAATAAAAGTAAAAATAAAGAGCCTTCTCAACCTCTCATCAAGATACGGTTCCCATTTCCTCAGCCTCAACCCTCAAACCCCACGGCGGAGTAAGTCACCGGAGATGGCGGCAACAACCCTCTTCTCCGGCCCAATGCCACCCCATCACCACCCACTCTCCACCCACCACCCTCCATCCTTCACTTCCACCAAATCATGGCCACCATCCTCCACCACAAAGCCTCCACTCACCCTCCTCCGAGCCTCCTCCACATCTCCCACCGTCGATAAACAAGAATCAGACGAACAACAAAACACCACTTCCGACACCTTCACCGACCAATCTCCACCAATCAATTCAACCCCAATCCCAATTGGGTATTCCTCAAATTTCATCATTTCCATCAATCTGATTTCATGTTTGACGAAATTGAACTAGTAATTTGTGTTGCAGGGGTTGTAAGGCGTGTGGGAAATCGGAGGTTGAGAAAGGGTGTAATGGTGAAGGAAGAATTCAGGGTGGAATCGCCACCGTGCCGGGGTTCGGGTGGTGGCCGATAAAGGCTTATAGACCTTGCCCTGGTTTTGTAGCCACCGGTGGTAGATATCGCCGGCAAGGCCAGAGTATGGATGAAGTTGCTGGCTTTGGTAGTGTCCCCAGAAAATCCTCCGCCACCGCCACCGCCACCACCACCGCCACCGCCACCGCCACCGCCACGGCGGCAGCTGCTACTGAAACTCAATCAAGGTAGCCATTGATTTACTGTTAATAAAGAACAAGTTTTGAGGTCAAGCATACTGTTTTCAAGAATGTTAATTTTGATGGTTTTTGGTTAAAATGCAAGATTTACAGTTTTGGGTTTGTAAAATATATCACGAGATTAGATATTGTTGTAGAGTTGGTTTTGATTGTTGAAAGGAATCAAGGATCGTATCAGTTTTGAGGTTTAAAGTGGAGATTTTGACTTGGAAAGTCAAAATGCAGTGCTTTGTGTTGATTTATGGTTTCTTGAAATTGTTGCAGTGGGAAGAAAGAAGGGCGTAGGAAATTCAAGAGATGAAGATGGGATGTTGAGTTTATACAGGATGATGAAAATGCTATATGATTATATGGTGTTCATATTTGTGATGTTTGTTATCAATGGTTTCTTACTTTCTTATTTCTGCAAATTTGTATAGAAATCATGTATGTGCCAGACCTTTAGTCTCATGTTCATGTAGATTTTATAACTATTTTGAACAATTTTATAAATCATATAGGTTGACAATCTAGTTGTTTCCTGTAATCCTGTTTATCTTGAGCGAAAGTTGAGCCCGACCTCGTAGCTTGGCTCCCTTGTAAAGTTACACCACTGGCATATGTACGTTAAGTTGATCTAGACTTTTTTTCTCTGTTAAAGCGTTGACATGTTAGTTTTCTTAATATTTGATGCATTTAAATCGTTCGACATAAGACCAATTTTATTTCAATAATTATGTTATGTTTAACTCGAAATCTTTTGTTTCTTTCATTGCTCCCATGACAACTTTGTTTTTCTTAATCTATTTTAACCCAAAGGTAACTTGTGATTTTTATTTTCTCTAATAGATTACTAAGCGGCGCTTGTTTATGATTGAACAATAAACTATTACGTGGAGAGCACGTAATAAGGAAAAATAATAAGTTGGCAAGACGTTTAAAACTGATTTTATGAGTGTAATTCTGCCCCTAAAGGATAAACATTTTGCTTTCCAAATTGACAAACGTCTTTGGAATGTTTCAATAATTGAAATCCATTTTTTTTACAAAATTCATATTGGCCCCAACATGAAAACCAAGATATTTAAAAAAAAACTACATTTTTTGCAATTAAGCAATCCGGCCATTAGAACTAATTCATGGTCATTCACACACACTCCATATAAGTAACTTTTATCCAAATTTATTATAAGCCCCGAGACAAAAAAATAACATCCAAATATTCTTTTGAGATTAATTGCATTTGATTCCCTCCAATCTCCTAAGAAGACCACATTATCAACATATGAAAAATGTGATAATAAAGGGCCATCAGAACCGATTGTATTCCATGGTATAGCCCGATGGAACAAGCCTTTATTAAACTGCCCAAGAAAGCCTCCATGACAATGATGAATAAAAAAGAACGACAACGGATCACGCTGCCTCAGGCTCCGAGTATATTGAAATTCCTGGGTAGGAGATCCATTAGTAAGAACCGAGGCTCGAATTGTGGAAATCAAAGATGACGGGTTGTTACAAGTTTGTAATAAGTTGGCAAAGTGTTTAAAATTGATTTTAAGTTTGTTAATGTTTTTAAGTTTTGCAATTCTGCTTTGTCATTTTCTTGATGTGTTATTACAGGTCAACTCGTTTGATGTACACCAAGGGTTGTCTCTCTTGTTAAACCAAAATATCAAAAACCATACCTAGTAAATAAAGCTTAGTATATCTTTAAGGGCACACCCCAAGAGCATGCAATAAAAACACGCATTATGGTTAATTTCATATGATCTATACTAGTATAAAAACGATGTCAAAAAAAGCAACACGATCAAAAAGTAATAATAAAACACCCGTTTTACAATGCAATTATTATATATAAATGGACTTTTGTCGAGGCGCTTCTCTATTTTGGTAGTTCGACCGTGAGATTTCTTTGTTTCTGTACATTTTAATCCTTTTTCCGGCGAAATACCTTATTAGCTTAGGGTCGCTTAGAATATCTAATTGTGGATATGAAAGTGATTTGTGGTAATCAAAGACTCTTATTAAAAATTTCGACTTCATTTTAATTTCTGAACATTCTTTTCTATTTCTATCATTCATTTCTTGGTGTCAAAATAGGATATGTGATATAAAAATGGAGGATCTATTATCTTTTATTTTCTCGTTTTTCTTTTTCAAAAAATGATTTTGGAGGTTGTGTAATGCTTACTCTCAAACTTTTCGTTTACACAGTAGTAATATTTTTTGTTTCTCTCTTCATCTTTGGATTCCTATCCAATGATCCAGGACGTAATCCTGGACGTGAAGAATAAAATAAAGATTTCGTTTTTCTTGCTTGATTTTACAATTTTCTTAATATTTTATTTTAGATATTCCACACATTTAACTAGGAAAAAAAGAAACAGGGGGTTGCTAAATTTAAAAGAAAAAAATAGAAAGTCATCAACGGAAACGGAAAGAGAGGGATTCGAACCCTCGGTACGAATAACTCGTACAGAAGAAATCAATTATAGATACTAATACAATTAGATCCGCTCTTCATAGACAAATTTGGGATTTGCGATCCCAGCCGAGGCTGTTCAAACAGGCATAGGGCAACTAGACGGTATTAACGTAGCAATTGCGGTTATGGATTTTCAGTTTATGGGGGGTAGTATGGGATCCGTAGTCGGGGAGAAAATTACCCGTTTGATTGAATACGCTACTAAAGAATTTCTACCTCTTATTATAGTGTGTGCTTCCGGAGGGGCACGCATGCAAGAAGGAAGTTTGAGCTTGATGCAAATGGCTAAAATCTCTTCTGCTTTATATGATTATCAATCAAATAAAAAGTTATTCTATGTACCAATCCTTACATCTCCTACTACCGGTGGGGTGACAGCTAGTTTTGGTATGTTGGGGGATATCATTATTGCTGAACCCAATGCCTACATTGCCTTTGCGGGTAAAAGAGTAATTGAACAAACATTGAATAAAACAGTACCCGACGGTTCACAAGCGGCTGAGTATTTATTCCAGAAGGGCTTATTCGATCTAATCGTACCACGTAATCCTTTAAAAAGCGTTCTGAGTGAGTTATTTCAACTCCACACTTTCTTTCCTTTGAATCAAAATTAAAACATTAAGTTCAATTATTTTGAGCAAACAAGTAATTAGTTTATCGGATCTTTTAAATGAAATACACAAACCCACAATATTAGTACCTGCTCTACAATCGGAGTGGTTAATAATGCACGTAAGTATGATGATATTGAGCTATGCGGCTCTTCTTTGTGGATCATTATTATCAGTAGCACTTCTAGTCATTACATTTAGAAATATTTTTTATAGTTCTAAAAGGAATAATTTTTTAAAAGTAGCTAAAGTAGTGATAAATCCTGTTAATAAAACGGGTCCTATAGACAGTCCATCTATTCCTAATTTCCAACGGAAATCAAAAAAATTGATCCATTTATAGTCCTCTACTAGTTGGATTAATGGATCGTCCAATTGAAAATGATAACAGAATGCATAGGTTGTTAGAAGAAGTTCTAACATGCATATACATATAGTATACCACCTAATTACCCTATTTCCTTTATGGGGAAGAAAGAAAATTAAGGAACCTGCAAATATTGGTAAAACTACAATTATTGTTAACCAAGGAAATTTGTTCGTGGTAAAGACAAGATACACTTGGACCAGAAAAACCAGTGCCCAAAAATAAGATATTTTTGAGCACTGGTTTTGGCGGTAAAAAAAAAAAATGGACTCAAGTAGGGGTTTCTGTAATGTATTAATAAGCTATACCCATACTGCGGGTTGTTTCATGCCATAAATAAACTCGAACACTCAAGAAATCTGTTGGGCAGGCGGATTCACATCTCTTACAACCGACACAATCCTCTGTTCTTGGAGCAGAAGCTATTTGTTTGGCTTTACATCCGTCCCAAGGTATCATTTCTAATACATCCGTAGGACAGGCTCGGACACATTGAGTACACCCGATACATGTATCATAAATCTTTACTGAATGTGACATTGGATCTATCCATTTTTGAACGTGATAAAGTTTCAATCTAGTAAATTGAAAAATGAATTATATATTTAAATACTAGTACTAGATGAATCGATGAGTTCCCCGAGTTTTTTTATCTATTTCTGGATTGACAGTGCCAAAATACTTTGATTTCTTATCTTTGTGATAACATGATCATATCTTACGTGGCAGACATGCTAATTTGAATGAATTTATGAAAATTATAATTTATATGATAATATTACTTATTACTTATTCAATAAATTCGATTGATTTATACGAGTTGATTTTCTGTTACGATAAATTGATGAAACAATAGCGAGTCCAATAGCGGCTTCAGCAGCTGCAATAGCTATAACAAAAATAGAAAAAATGGCTCCTTTTAATTGACGACTATCAAAAAAATCAGAAAATGTTACAAAATTTAGATTAACCGCATTTAATATAAGTTCAAGACACATAAGAGCCCTAACCATATTTCGACTTGTAATCAATCCATATAGACCGACAGAAAATAAATAGGCACTCAAAACAAGTACATGTTCGAGCATCATTAACCAACTCCCCCGAAAACCTAAGGGTTCCTCCGCAAGGTTCGTCCACGGAGGGTGAGTCAGGGTTGGGACTTTATGTTCATAATGATGTCATGCTTGCCTTTGGTACTCCGGAGAAACAAATCTTAATCGAACCTATATTTGCTCAATGGATACAATCTGCTCATGGTAAAACTTCATATGGGTTCGATATACTTTTATCTTCAACGAATGGCCCGGCATTCAATGCGGGTCGAAGCATATGGTTGCCGGGTTGGTTAAATGCTGTTAATGAGAATAGTAATTCACTATTCTTAACAATAGGTCCTGGAGACTTTTTGGTTCATCATGCTATTGCTCTGGGTTTACATACAACTACGTTGATCTTAGTAAAAGGTGCGTTAGATGCACGTGGTTCCAAGTTAATGCCAGATAAAAAGGATTTTGGTTATAGTTTTCCGTGCGATGGCCCAGGACGAGGCGGTACTTGTGATATTTCGGCTTGGGACGCATTTTATTTGGCAGTTTTTTGGATGTTAAATACCATTGGATGGGTTACTTTTTATTGGCATTGGAAGCACATTACATTATGGCAGGGTAATGTTTCACAGTTTAATGAATCTTCCACTTATTTGATGGGCTGGTTACGAACAAGAATCAACTTACATTTACCACTTTTTACTATAGTTGATATCTCTAGTGTCAGACGAACATATTTACCATTTACGATTATTTTGTTTCCAGTTAATTTAATAATGTTTTGTTCAATGAGGCATAAAATATGGTCCGCGAACAATAACCGAACAAAATTGAAAGTGAATCGTTACGTGTAAAACAACCATCGATTCCCATTGTTTGCATTTCATCATTTAATGTTTTCTTTCAAAGCAGACTGAAAAACATAATTGTCTCATTCAAGGTTCAAACGATCATAAGACCGTCGTTAAAGCCTGTATCTTTGAAATTCCAGCAAGTAATCACCATGACCACAATAACTTGACAACAGTCACGCCCCTTAAACTTCAAATATGGCATTGGTCATTGGGCTAATAAACAATGTAAAAGCCCAGTTTCCAAAAACAAACAAAATAATTTCAATTTCGATTTCAATTTCAATTTCAACCTCTATACCTTCAAAAGAAAATTTCAGATTATTACAAGAAGCTGAGTGTCAGATCGCTTCAGTTTCAGAGATACCCTAAAGCCTACACAACACTGAGAATTACTGATATACAATCATGGATCCTGAATTAGCAAAGGAGATAGAGGAAACAGTGATGGAGGTACTGAAGAATTCCGACATGGATTCCACCACCGAATTTCAGGTCCGAAAAGCAGCATCGGAGAAGCTCGGAATCGACTTATCGGAGCCTTCCGGAAAAAGCTCGTCCGCCATGTGGTTCAGACGTACCTCGAGGAACAACAGGCGAAAGCAGATGCTGATGAAAAAGGAACCGAAGAAATTGAACCGGTGGAAGTGGAGGAAGAAGACGATAGTGATGATGGTAAGAAGAAGAGGAAGAAAGGTGCTCAGGAGTTCGATGACGAAGGAGATCTCATCGTTTGCAGAGTAAGTTTGGTTGGAAATTGTGTTGAACGTTTTGAAACCCTAATTTGGGTTTCTATACACCGTCGTTTCGAATTTTGGTGTTTTATTTGTTGTTGAGATGTATTATCCCTAATTTTAAATTTCAGTTGATTAACCTTTCAGTCACATAAAGTTGTTCTGGATTGAAATTGTGTCCAGTTGAGTATGTATAAGTTGGAATAATGACATGCATTTTGTTCATTCATGCTTCTAAAGCCTTCATAACAGGAAGCTGGTGGGAAATGCTGTAACGATGATAGATGAGTGTTAATTCGGCTTTTTTGTATCGTTTTATGTTGCAGCTTTCAGATAAAAGAAGGGTGACTCTTACTGAATTCAGAGGAAAAAGATTGGTGTCTATAAGGGAGTACTACAAGAAAGATGGCAAAGAGCTTCCTAGTTCTAAAGGTATGAATGTTTAGAAATTAGAATATTGCTATTCGATACGTCAAACTGATTGATTTCTAAATACGGCCTGTGATATTATCTGAAGACCATTGCTTATGTTGATAGTCAAATAATGCTCTTCGATACGTATCATATGTTAAACGTATGAGTGGCGTGTTATTTACTTCATTCAACTATAGTGAAAGGATAAGAAAAAGATATCGAGTTATTGAACTTTTGTGAGAGTTTAATATTAGTAACGACAGATGCACCACTTGGTCTTATAGTTGAACTGGATTAGGATGCATCTCAAGAGTAAAGGCTGTTTTTGTATTTCCAAGATTTTCATGTCTGTATCAACATTCAACACCTATAGGATTCAGTAATGGCAACAATGCTGTAAATGGATTAACTTCGGTATGACAGGAGTCTTAGGGTCCCTGACTTATTATAGGAGGTTAACATTGATAATCATCCACTGCTATCAGTGAGTAAATATGACTTTAGTTTCCGGGTTTTTTTATTTTGCATTGTTGGTTTTAGAAATTTTAATGTGTCTGTGTGACAATAGCCAATGGTGAAAGCAGATCCATTCTGGCTGAAGCCTACTGCTTTTGAGTGGTGTTCATTAATTCATTTACCTTTGAAACTGACCTAACCACCCCAACAGTAACAAATTGGCCGGTCTTCGGTTTATGTGGTTCATGATCTAGAACTTGGAATCACTTGTTTAGACCAAACATGCTGTTTAACTTTGTTATGTTTTTTTTTCTTTTTTTTTTAATTTGAAATATGCAGTTATGCTCATGTGTAATATCAATACCATTCTAATCATTGCTTAAAGTTCAGTAGAAACTTAACAGTTTGAATTGAAAAAACCTGTTCAAACCGCCAAACCCTTTGGCCAGTATGGCCGATCCAACCACCCGGCCAATTTGGTTTGCTGTTTTTCAAAACCGTAGTTAGTGATTCAGCCTAGAATTTTGGTCATAAAACCAGACACTGATATTTCATCAAAAACTTGCTTTTAGCTTATTATATTCTTTTTTCAAGTGGTTGCTTTCATACATGTGTTGTGATTAGTTCATTATCATGAGATATTCTGTTTGGCTGGTGTCTTTAGGTATCAGTTTGACTTCCGAACAGTGGTCAAACTTCAGTAAGAATGTACCTGCAATAGAGAAGGCCATCAAGAAAATGGAGCGAAGGTTGAACTAACACAATGATCATTACAATGAACTTGAAGCTCCATGGCATCCTAGTCTTTTGAGTCAAACCTTTTCTCTGTCTGTAACTCCTAGGTTTCTTTTGTTGATGCACCATGTTTTGTTCTTCTCCAAATCTCATTCACTGTTGGAAACATGTTAAGAACCCTTAACCAGGTTATGCAGACACATGTTTGACAGTGCAAATGCATACTTTCTCATCTTACCAACTTTTGAATGTAGATCATGAATAGTTTTGCAGTTTCAATGGTGACAATGTTTATTTTTGAGCTTGATTTTTACTGCAAACTCAGTTGGGATACTTGCAGAATAGTAATTAGTAAGGCCTTCGAGTTCAACCGACTGCAGTTATGGTAAATGTGACATAATAGCAGCTCTAATGCCTTTGTTAACGGGTTAAAATGAGTAATTTTGGTTTGGTCTTGGTTTTGTTGACCGATAACACTTGTTAGATAATTCTTTTTGTGGTTAAGGTGAGATACTAAAGACTGTAGATGTTAGAAAATATTGGGTTCAAGTCTTATTCTAAGCATAAATGTTTAAATTTGTGTGAGGGAGTTTTTTTAGTTGTGAGTTTCCTTCTGATAGAGTTGGGGGTGTGGTTCCATTTGCAATATGAATAGGTGAGCCTGATTAAAATAACACTTGTTTTTAAAGCATGATCGTATATTTGTCGTTAAAAAGAGGATAATTTCTTTTGTAAATATTGAATAGAAAACGTGTAATACAAGTAATAGTCCTACTTTTAATAAAGTGAGATAGAAGTTTTTTTTCAACTTTTGGTGATTACCGTAGCATTGATCTCATTTCAATGAAAAAAATATCATAAAATAGTAATTAAGTTTTAAAAATGTTTTTTTATTTGGTCGCTAATGCATAATAAAATGGATGGCAATTTTTTTTTCACAATTTTGGTGATTACCGCATCATTGACCTCAATTCAATGAAAGGAATATATTGTTAAATAGTAATTAAGTTTAAAAAATGTTTTAATTTGGTCATTCATACATATTTTTCTTAAATTGAACCACTAAATCATCAAATCAAGTAATCATCGAATTTATTATGACAACAAAGTTGTGGAGGAGAAGACATGGGGTCGGAATATTCTATATACGAAATTATATTAAAAAATTAGAAAAAAAAACATGTCAATTATATTAAAAAAATATAAAAAATGTACCTACAAATCAAAACAATGTTCCACATCAGCATCAATACAAAGAAAAAAATATCTTCTAATTGATACAAAAATAAAAACATGTTAAAACTAATAATTTAAATAAAACATTAAAGCAAGTAACCTAATTGGAATATTTTTTAAACTTGAGTTACTAATTAGAATATTTTTTAAACTTGAGTTATCTAATTAGAATATATTAAAAGTCGGTTATTATTTAACTCAAATGCAACTTACATATAGTTTTGCAAGTAATTAAGTCAGATTTATCAACTAGTTTTTAAGTAAAAAAAAGAGGAGAATCTTAGTGATGCAAGGTGTTTATCTTGGTCAAATTGATGCTTCATGTCTTATTAAATGGGCAGTATTGAATATTGGATTTTAAGACGTTAACAAATATAATAACAGAAATGAATTTTAGCTACATTGGAATAAGCTCATTTGGTTGAAATACAACTCGTTAAACCAAACTGGGGGCAAACATAAGAGTGTTGATAACTTGATATTACATAAAACTGGAATAAGGAGTTCCATCAGAAGTTGTTCAGACTTCTGCTACTTCAACATTGGAGTAACAGACTTTGGTGTTGAACTATCATCAACCTCAGTTTCATTCATTGCACTGCAAAAAATTGGCTTCATTACTCTCCAATAACTCTGGCTCCGCCTCGGCACCACCTTCATCGAGCTAGTAGCCGCGGCACGCATCTGCTCGATCAACGCCTCGGTGTTCACTTCCTCCGACAATATCTCCTCCAACTGTTTCGTATTAATCATTAGTTTCACCTTCCACACCCCCTTTCTAGGTGGCGGTAACACTTCAAACCCCGACCCGTCTGATAAATTCTTCGTCACGAGTTGCAACGCCACTGCGCTTGTTGACATTCTCACGGGCTCGACTTCGGGTACACCCGATACTCTAACGGGCTCCGCTTCACTCGTTTCCTCTAGTGCCAGAGGAAAGAGATAGTAGAGCTGGCCACCGAGAAGTAGCTCCCGGTGGTCTAACGGTGATAATAACTTATCTTTCTTGAAAAGCCCGTGTTTTGGGAAGACGTTGATGACTTCTGACACGAGTTTCGGGCCGTTGAACTCTAACACACGGCCCGAGGGTGTCATGACCCGAATTGGGTCATCACATGCATCAAATCCTTTGAAAGCACAATTGCCCATCTATATGCTATATCAAAAACTGTGAAATGGTGTTATTTGGGTGTATATATATAATGGGTTTAAAGTTTGATGAGATAAAAACAAAACATAAACAACCAAATTTTTTTTTTCTTTTGAAAATTTGAATTAGTCATGTAATTATAGGACAATACCGTTGGGAAAGCATCAAATTTAAGTGATCCAATACAGAGAATAATTGATTAGAAAACAGGATACTAACATGCTCAAATTAATTAAGGTAGATGAAGATGGGTAATAAAATACAATTAATGTTTTTTAAATGACAATAACCATATGGGCCACCGTCAAAAAAGAAAAAAGAAATTGATATATAATAATATGATCACATTTTATAATTTTAATATTTGTTTGGGTCTTACAGTTAAAAAGTAAATAGAAAGTTTGTTAAAAGAATATAATATTATCCATGAATCTGGCCATATTCTTATGTTTTATAAATTTCAGTTTGTGGTTTCTATTAACAATCCTCGTCGTCGTCTATTCTTTTTAACTTTATTTAATGCAAATTTACTAATAAAAATCCTCACTCCAGTTCTTTTAGAATATATTCTTTCTAATCAACAAAACAATCAATCAATATGAATTTTGAATAAACTTTTTTTTATTAATGTTAATTTTAAACTCTTCTTTCTATATAAACAACTATTACATGATTAGTCAGAAAGAGATACTTGAATTGGTAGGGTTTTTTTTATATACTAAAAGTAAAAGGTTAAAATTCTACAAATAATAAGTAGTAAAATAGATTATAAATCATTTAAAAAAAACTATGACCTGATTAATGAGTATGACATCAAACATATATATGCACTTGAAAAAAAATGTTATAGGTAATTTGTTGTATTTATAAGAGCGTCCCCTTTAATGTATGATATTTTCAAAAAATTTAATTATTACAATGTAGAGAGACCATTAAATATTTAATTCTATACTATTATATGGTAAAGGTTAACACAAGAAGCTTAAATATAATAATAACTCTTTTATATATGTGTAAACATGTATAGCGTAACTAAACATGCAAATGATATGCTTACATATGTAAAAAAGCTTTATAGTTCTCACAAAAATAATAAATTTTAAAATCATGGGCGAAATTTTGTTTTGACTCCTCAGTTTTTTGCTAAGAAATGAATTTATACTTATTTCGTCTGAAAATTTTATATGTACTAAGTTTGCTTCTTCGGTCTCGTGACCCCCTCACCCCCCTCACGTTTATTCAAGCTCATCTACCACTCAAAATGAGGTTGTAAGTAATGATTTTTTAAATAATATTCATTTACCTCACGGCGTAGCGAGATTGAAAGCTACTATTTTTGTTATGAACACATTTGATTTTTGTAAGTTTATCCTTTAACTTTTTCATTAAATAGTATATTTCTATAATTCATAAATCCTTTAATACTTTCTAAATTATGTGACCAATAACTAATTGTATTTAAATATACGATTGGACCTGCTGTCACGCGGTGAGTATTTAAAGAGTGGGTACTGAGTGAGGGGCTATTTGATTACACTGACTCAGTAAGATCTGACTGGGTAAGAAGCTGACCTAGTAAGATGTTCTGACTGTGTATGCGTCTGACTGAAACTTGGTTGTTTGATTCGGTATCTGACTGACTCAAAAACCGTCTCTGCAAATCACCTTATATATAAATCACCTTTAACCAAATCACCACTAAACATCTCATCTTCATCCATCTTCTTCACCGCCTCTTCCACCCACCACTCACCTCCTCCACCCACCACTCACCTCCAGCATCACTGCCACCACCTCCAGCATCACCGTCATCACCTCCAGCATCACCTTGGTCTTGGTCAGATGAAAAGGATCCGGTCAGCATGTTTAAAATTCAGGTTCGGGTCAGACCAAAAGGACCCGGTCACATCTGATTTCAAGCGTATCAAACGGGCTTACCGAGTCAGCCAGGTCAGACCAAACAAACAGCCCCTGAATGTAAATCTTTAAGAGTTCTTTCTAAATTTTATAGTATTAGGATTAGGCTGGGGTTATTTTAATTAGGACCGTTCACGAACCGAATTGAGTCGAGTCAGGGCATACTCGAACTCGGCTCGAATTTAAACAGAGCCATCTCGGCTCGGTTCGGTTTTAAAACCGAGCTGGAACTTTAGGCTCGAGCTCGGCTGGGTTTTTAACCGAGCTAGCTCAGCTCGGTTCGTTTTGGCTATGTTTAAATTTTATAAACATAATTAAAAAAATGAAATGCAAAATAAATTTAAAATACTACATAACTCATTACCGGTTTATATCAAATTTCACAACATATGAATTAATTAAAAAAACTAAGTTGAACTTTTATAAAATACAAATAACTTTATCATTATCTAAATCAAATGAATAAAATCTGTAACATCACATACAACCATTAGTATGCTTTTAATTAATAAATTAAAAATATGTTTGAATAATTTATTCTAATATATAAAAATATAGAATCATCACATGAAACGATCCAAAACAACATTATAGTTTAATATTTTGCCAAAAAAATTTGTTAAAATATATATTATATTCTAAACAAATAAGTAAATACAATAATATATGTTATTTACATATAAAATATGTATATTACAAGTAAAATAATCTGAGTCATACTGAGCCGAGCTAACAAGCGAGCTAAACTGAGTTGGCTTGGCTCGTTACGAACCGAACCGAGTTCAGCTCGTTTTCATACCGAGTCGACTCGGCTCGGTTCAGTTTAAAACCGAACCATTTCGAGCGAGTTTTTTCCGAGCTTTTTCCGAACGAGCTTCGAGCGAGCTACGAGCCGCGAGCTATTTGAACGGCCCTGATTTGAATTATGAACACACACTCTCTCTATATGCTATAATTTAATTTGTATTTACTAAAAGGGTAGATTGGTAAATCCATGTTTCTAATTTCTTTCTTTATTACGCCTGTATAAAGCAACCCAAAAGAACTAGCGTCATGTTAAACAGCTACAATCTAAAAGATACAAATCTTCACACAAGAATTTATTAGGCATACATGATAACTATATCAAATAACTCCATAATATTATAACAGTTTGTCTGTGTAATAATACAAATCACTTGATGTAGTTTATTGAAACTTTTTTATTGGGTAATTGAAGATTTGGTTATGATATAACGTGAGTCGGTTAAAGCTAAAATGTCAATCAACAAACTTACGGCTGTTTGTTTGGTTAAAATTCATTGAAATTTAATGGTATTGGATTTTATATTTAATTCCATAGATCATGGTCCATGCCTCTTAAGGGGCATTTTGCGTCATATCAATATCAACTCAACATTATTATTTTTAGTTTAAAACATCTGTAATGATTAATGTCCTTAAACCATTTCTTAATTATGAGTATAATAAGTTATCGTGTTATGGTGGAAACGCCACTACCTAGGACGCGTCTATAATGCCCACGGGGGTGGTGTAAAAGTATTATAAGATGTTATAATGCCTCTTTAATGTCCCATTATGTTGGTCTTAGGTAGTGTTTGATATTGACGAATGGAAGGCGGAACGCAGTGAACAATTGATAGTGAATGAAAAATAACATGTTTAGTAGGCAAGAAAAGTGTAATAGATCATCACACAAGTAATCTCATTACTTCTAATTACATCAAATTCAATCCATCACACCCTCCCCCCTCCCCCCTCTTTTATTCCATTTATCCTTAGTCACTACTACCACAACCTCCACCCACTACCACCTGCCACCACCACCAACATCGGCCACCCCCACCATCACCACCAGCCACCAAGATCGAAGCCACTATCATTGTCACCAATCACCACAGACCATCATCATAATCGACCACCACCACCACCACCACACCCACCACCGCCTTAACCGCCACCGACCACCACAACCGCCACCATCGACTACCATGCACCACCTCCATCGGCCGCCATCACTACCCCCGAGAACCACCATGAGCCATCACATCATAACCACTATTACATTTCATTACTTCGTCCTTTTTTACTTAAGAAACAACGTAAAGTAATGATTCATTCCATTCTTTAAGGGTAATCAAACAGGACAATGAAATGTAATTATTTCGTCCATTTTATTTATTTATCCATTCCATTACCTCATACCAAACATTAGTGCGTTTGATTGGCTAGAAAAAAAATTTGAAATTGAAATTAATTCCAACTAAATCCCACTTTTCATGGAATTCAAGATTCTTTAATGGTTTGAAGGATTTAATACGAATGTTTTAAATACCGTAAATAACCCCAACCTCTACAGCCCATAGTCGTTACACTAATCAACACTATCACTTACAGCCATTGACCGCCATAACATCAATCGCCACCGCTCAATCATCACAGCCATTAGCCTTCGCCACCCATTGACAAAACACAAAAACGTTTTAAACGTTTTGATTTTCATTGTCTAAAATCAACTTAAAAACATATTCTGATACAGTATATAATTTAACCATAAGTAACATCAATACGAGAAGAACAAAACACAAAAACGTTTTAAACTAGTAAAAACCATATTCATCCATACACGTCAAACAACTCGTACTAATATAAAATATTACCACCTTATTTTAGAAAACCTACCTCAATAACCATTAAAATATTAAACAAAAAACACAATATGACAATAGTCTAGACTCTAAACTCAATTTTCATATACTAAAAACGACGAAACAAAACTAAAGGCACCAAAATTAGCACGGTGTCACCTTACATACCACTGATAAAAACAACCCGAAAATCAACACCACGACACACACACACACACACACAAAACTCACCTTTTTCATCCACACCACAAATCCCAAGGATAAACCCTAATTTCATCTCAACCACAAACCCTCATCCTCACACACACCTATATCCTCTTAACCCTAATCCCCCAAATTCCTCCACCTCAATTCCACCATGGGTTGTGCATCATCCAAACAAGTTAACGCCGGAGCCGTCGACGTCTACCATCCGGCCGCCACCAGCTTCGCCGTATTCGACATCGACGCCATCAAAGAGCCGTGGCTCACGGCGGAGCAGCCGGAGGATCAGAAACCACCGCCGGAGAAAACCGCCGCACTTCCGATACTCGAAAAACTCGTTAACGACGATGAATCTCCACGGACGTGGGATGAAGTTAAAAAGGAGTTAGAAGATCTGAAACCGACGTTAAACTCCCCTGCGCCTCCGCCTCCGCCGCCGTCCGCCGGTGCTACGCCGTCGCCGGAGAAGAAGATGAAGCGTAAGAGCTTCTCGTTCCACACGCTTGAAGAACTCGAAAACAACACGAAGGATTCGTTGAAGAAGAACGAGTCATGTAACGAGTTGACCCGGATTGGCTCCAGATTAAAACGAACCGAACCGGTAGCTAAACCGGGTTCGCAAAACGGGTCGGTTCCACTACCAGCTCCGGTGGCAATAGACGGGTACAAATCGGTTAAAGATAACCCGTTTTTGTTACGTGATAAAGAAGAAAGAGAAAAACAAGGTTTAGCGCCACTTTTCATGAAGAGGGACCCACTTGAGGATTACCCGGAAATATGCCCACCGGGCGGGTCGGGTAAAGTGGTTATCTATTTGACATCATTGGGTGGGGTCCGAAGGACATATGAGGATTGTAACCGGGTCAGGTCTATTATGGAGGTCCATGGGTTTTTGTACGAAGAGCGCGATATATCGTTACATGGGGAGTTTCGAACTCAGTTGAAAGAGTTGCTTGGTGACTCGGTGACGGTCCCGAGGATGTTTGTGAAGGGGAGGTATATCGGGGGAGTGGACGAGATTGTGAGATTGAATGAGACGGGTCGGCTCAGGAGGATACTGAGTCGGGTCGGGATTGAGCAGGAGGTTGGGAGACAGGCGTGTGAAGGGTGTGGTGGGGCGAGGTTTGTGCCGTGTGTGGATTGTGGTGGGAGTTGTAAGATTACGGTGGACGGGAAGAAAGAAAAACAAAGGTGTCCTGAATGTAACGAGAACGGGTTAATTTATTGTCCTATGTGTTCGTGAAACGTTCAGGTTGTCATGGTAGAGGGCCGATACATACAGTGTGGTATTATTGTTTGTAACTATGTGAGGTTTAATTTGATTTAATTTGATTTTTTTAGAAGAATAATAAGATACAAGTTTATAAGCGAAAGTGTATGATGTATATAAGAAATGAATACTACTCTGGTTAAGTATAGCTTGTGTTTTATAATTTTATACTCATAAAGCCTTTATGAGAGGAATACTTATACTTAAGAGTAAATTACATGGATTGTAATTGTGGTTATATTAAAGTTTTAGATTTGGTTGTTAAATTTTAATTTTTTTTAATATAATCTTTAATATTTCTTTCTCTTTTATATATGGTTCTTAGATCTTTTAGTTAACCGTTATAAATGTTAAATATTATAAAAACTAACATTTTACTCACCATTAGCTTTTTATTTAATTTATCTTTTAAACTATAATATTATATTTATTCAAGAAAACTTTATATTATTATATTTTATATTGTTTTTATAATTCATTATTAATAAGATTATTATTCAATAAAATACGTTTTAAATACATAAATAAAAAAATTTTGAAAACATATTTTTTTAAATGTTTGGTTTTTAAGCGTTTGTTTTTTAATATGTCACTCTAATTTTTTTTATTTTTTATACTTTTTTAAAGTGGTTGGTTTTTCCGAAATCTTTTTTTAAACCATTTATTTTATAAAACATTTTTTCTTAAACAAATTCTCAGTTTTTTAAGCATTTTTTAAAAAACCATTTAGTTTTAAACGTATTTATAAAAGAAGACATTTTATAGAGGTTTAAAAAAACCCACATATTGGTTTAAAAGTTTTATAAACCATATTTAAAAGAAGACATGTTTTAAAATATATTTTATTACTGTTTAAATAATAAACATATTTTTAATAAAAGATTATAATAAAATGAAACTACATTAATGATCCCTACAAGTAAAATAGTTAGTTTAATAAATTTAACATCATTAACTGAAGTAACAGAATAAAAACTATTGATAAAAGATAAATTTAGTGTTAGGGACTATATTTGTAATTTTACAATTTAAGGATCAAATTCAAAATTTAAACCAAATAACTGAGATCATCCGTGTAATTTACTCTATACTTAATTTTTCTGAAACGTAGGAACCTAAGGTAAGAATAACATTGAAAACACTAAATTAGGCATCTATCGATGTTTAAGAATGCATTTATACTTCTAGCTTTTGTCTATCGCACATGTACGCCACAAAGTACTAGATTAGGCATCTATTGATGTTTTTATCATATTGACAAGATCACAATGTAGACTTAAAACAAGAACGACGTTTATATACGTATCTAGTATTCAAATATAAGTATATGTTTATTGGTTATAATGTTACATAATAATTCATAGTCATAACTTTTTACTAGCATATATCATGTATTAAACGTATATCCAAACCAATGATTTTGTCACATTGTTCGTATGATAAACAATTTGGTACTTATTGTATGTATAAATTATTTGATACTCGATATCATTACTTTTAAAACATCATAATTATATCGTTTTACATAATAGGTGGAGCAACTAAATTTATTTTTCTATGAAGGCCCATAATGTTTCATATTAATTAAGATAATATCTATAGCCAAATTACATAGAAAATAAATCATTTTTATTTATGTGATACATGTGGAAGAATAGCTTAAATAGAGGCCCCTCATGAGGCAAATGCAAGGTGGACGTCGAGACAGCCTGGCCAGTGGCCACGATAAGCACAAGAATATCATTTGGACTAGAGTTAAGAATGTCCATGTTATCACTTAAACACCAAATTTAATGTGAAACTACTTATTGAACAACTATATTTGTTTTTTTTTAATTAAGTTGATAACTATCAAACCTAAAGTGTTTCGTGTTTAATATTTTAGCTTCGTTCCATTTCATTTCATGTACATAAAACTAATAACATGTTCTACTATATGTACGTATGTGTTAAAATTGTAGAGTTATTTGGGCATGTATCAAACACATATATCAGCATGTCAATTATGTACATATATTAAACTTTCTTTTTTATCGTTTAGAATTTGGCGTTGAGTCCCCTCTTGATGTTAATCATTCCGATTTATGAACATTTACTGGGGTCTAGTATTGGTAATAAGTATATGTCGTTTTCGAAAATCATTTTTGTTGGTTTCCTTTTGTTTATTCTTTACCTAAAAAATCTTTATTTAAGTGAAGTAAAATGTTTCTAGTGATGGAGAATTTGATGAAGTTATAACTCTTTGACTAAAGTTTCTTTGGTATCCAATTTTGTTTCTCGTGTCCTCATATGTCTCAATAAGACTAAGACTAGCATGTATGATTAATTCGCCATTTAACGGCCTACGGAGATGGATTTCACAATGATGTGGGATTGGGCCCTTATTTTCGTTAATCTCGGGGATGTTATTCATGCTCACAAGTTTGTTAACGGTGCAATTAAAAGAAAGAACGTTATTCACGCAATAATCCTAACAGCTTTGTGGAGTATTTGGAGATTTCGAAATGACTTCATCTTCAACCTCAAAAAAGGTGACTATAGGAAAATTAATAAAAGAAACAAAAATCTTGGGATACTTATACGTTAAAAACAGATCGAAAATGGTGCCACTATCATGGGAAGAATATTCTTCATGTAATCTTCAATGCTTTGATGGTTAAGTGTTTGTCCTTACTTGAATTTGGTGATTGTAATTGTTTTATTTGCTAGTTACTTGTTAGATTGTTAATAAAATCTTTTGTTGGCCATTAAAAAAATTTTAATAGGCTAATTCACACACTGTTTTTCAAGCTTGCTTCCCTCATATATGTTGAGCGAAGTTCGTCATATGTCTACATAACTTTTTAACATTCTACCCTCTACCTTCATAAGCAATAATATAAATTTGACCAAATTATACGTTAACTTTGCATCTGTATTTAAGATGCATTTGTTAGAGCATTCAAAACCTAATCCTCCATCATTTTTCATTTTCAAATTTAGAAGAATTTCGAGAAATCACCCAAATCATCACTTTATCCCATTGCTTAACATAGGGATCACGTCTAGGAGCTCATTTCCCATTCTTCATATTTGGGGACTCGCTATGTATTCCACTAGGTTAGAGCCCATGTATTACATGAGTGGAAAAAATAAAACATGTTAAAATAATTAGTTTTATAAATATCTTATTTTTCTAGATGTTATAATTTTTGATGAAATAAAAATATAACTAATATTTAAAAATTATAACAAATAATAAAATTGAAAATTATTACGCTATCTTTAAAGATAAAATATAGTTGAAATTATATAATTTTGTATGTATTAATAAATTATTAAAATAAAAATAATTATATTTTAGATTTTTGATAGTTTAATATAGTTGTTTAAAATAATTATCATTTAATATGAGAAAGGCAAAAAACACAAATATAAATATATTTGTCAAACATATTTAGTAATAGAGGAAAGTCAAATTGATTGTTGTTATGATTTTTGTATTTTTATTATGAGAGAGATACGAGAAATAATTTTTTTGATATGCTATAATGATTACACGTGTCATATAATATGCTAAAATGATAGACACGTGACTTCAAAAAACCTTTTTTATTATAAGTTATAGATACAACTATTCTATATTTTTTCTTGTGGATGAAAGAAAGAAGAAAATAATTTTAGTGGAGTTAGCTTACGTGGCTTATTTTGATTGGTTAGTTTTATGGACCCATGTGTTTTTTTTTTCTTTTTTCCCATGCCAAAATATGATGCGTTAGTAGTAAATAAGAGATGGTCTAAACTTCAATGTTTACTTATAGCTTAAAATAGATTCTAACATGCTTATTTTGGTAATTGTCACATTATTTTTTAGAATTAGGAAGGATGACCATGGCTTCATGTAAGGAGAGCAATGAACATGCAAAAATGGGTTACCAACTACCACCCAATCAACCTTTCACAAAAGTGTTTCAAAATTTCAGATTGATTGTTTGAGTCCTTAAGAAAATGAAACCTAAATACCTTCATTGGATACACACAACTCTTTGTTCCTTTTCTAAACTATATATTGCCTTCTTTCAGTGAACAACAAAGTTCAAAAGAAATCATCTTTCTTTTCTTCACACAAGATTTTTATCAAATAATGGCAAGCATTACAGCCATTTGTGATCATGCTTCGATTTTTACGAGTAAAGATTCAAGAAATAATGGAACTTCTTTGCTTCAGTGTAGTCATTTCAGAGGTTAGTGCATACTAAATCTATGTTTTTAAACTTCGCTTTCTAATACAATGTTTCATATTCTCAGCTTCGAACTCTCGGCGAATTAAGGCCATGGGTGCACCAACCATTCGACCTCCGAAACGAGAAACAGACCCCAAAAAGAGGGTTGTGATCACAGGAATGGGGGTTGTTTCAGTGTTTGGTAATGATGTTGATACATTCTATGGAAAACTTCTAGAGGGTCAGAGTGGAATCACCTTGATTGACAAATTTGATGCATCCAGTTTTACTGTTCGTTTCGCGGGTCAAATTCGCAATTTTTCATCGGTTGGTTATATCAATGGAAAGAATGATCGTCGTCTTGATGACTGCTGGAGGTATTGTTTGGTTGCTGGAAGAAAAGCCCTTGATGATGCCAATCTTGGACAGCAAATTCTTGAAACTGTAAGCTTTTTGATGATAAAAATCAAATCTTTTTTCAATCTTTCCCGTTATCAGATTAATAACCTTCAAAAGATGATACACTGGTAAGCACTTGATTTCTCTCTAGCAGGGTTTAGTGTTTGAATCTTGTTTCTACTGATTTTTATTACTAGAATCTATTGAAAGCCACCTACTCGTGTTATAGTAGGGTATTGACGGGTCCCATGAGTTTATTGTCAGGGTTCTCATGGTAAATGAATCTTGATTGTATTCCTGATCTTGTTGGATGTATGTAACAGATTGATCGAACGAGGATTGGAGTTCTTGTGGGATCAGGCATGGGAGGTCTAACAACGTTTAGCAACGGTGTAGAGGCGCTTATTCAAAAGGGATTCAAGAAAATCACACCATTTTTCATTCCTTACTCGATTACCAACATGGGATCCGCTCTGTTGGCGATAGATGCTGGCTTAATGGGGCCTAATTACTCGATCTCAACAGCTTGTGCGACTGCAAACTATTGCTTTTATGCGGCCGCAAACCATATTAAGAGAGGAGAAGCAAATATCATGGTAGTTGGTGGAACCGAGGCTGCAGTCAATCCGACTGGAGTCGGCGGGTTTATAGCTTGTAGGGCTTTGTCCCAAAGAAACGACGAGCCCCACAAGGCTTCTCGACCATGGGACAAAGATCGCGATGGTTTTGTTATCGGTGAAGGTGCAGGAGTCTTGGTATGCAAGTCCACAACTTATTAAGAACTATCATATAAAAGGGAAAGATTCATCAAATACTAATCAAGTTTTTTAAGTATCCTACTACTCAAGTCACTTAATGTTTTAAAAGCTACTGTTGGGCCCATTTAATTAGCCCACTATTAATCGGACCAACACTCTTTTGTGAAAATTATTGGGTTATGAAAGTTTGGGCCCAAGAGTATAACCCAGCCCAAACAATGACACACTGATACACATGATTACATGAAGTAATTTGGGCATGCATTCACAGTTAACATGCAAAGGTTATATAAGAAGTGTGACTTGAGATGAACTGGTATCTTAACAGATAATGGAAAGTTTGGAGCATGCAACTAAACGGGGCGCGAATATTATCGCCGAGTACCTGGGAGGCGCGATCACGTGTGACGCACATCACATGACCGATCCTCGCAAAGACGGGCTTGGAATTTCGTCTTGCATAATCAAATGCTTAGAACATGCTGGTGTTTCTCCAGAAGAGGTCACATGTCTACAATATATAATTACTTATTATGTTATATACATACTTATATATAACATGTTTAAGTTTCTAAAAATCCAATCTTTATAAAATTGAAGGTGAATTATGTGAATTGTCATGCAACATCAACTCTAGCTGGAGACATGGCTGAAGTTATTGCCATTAAAAAGATCTTCAAGAATACATCTGAAATGAAGATGAATGGGACAAAGGCAAGAAACATTATAAATGATATATGTTTATATATTTTCTATAACTACTTGATCAAGTGTTTATGGTGCGTGTTTAAATGATATCTTTTAGTCGATGATTGGACATGGTCTTGGAGCTGCTGGTGGGTTGGAAGCGATTGCGTGCATAAAAGCCATCACCACCGGTTGGTTGCACCCCACGGTTAATCAAGATGTACGTACTGTATAAAACACTTTTAACTTATTATTTCATGTTAATACCATACAAAACCAGTATACTTTCTTATTTTACTAAAAAGTCTATTAAACAAATCTTGGAGTATTAAAATCGATCAACTTGTCAAAAGTTAAACTAAAAACTCGCTAAACTAATTTTTGAGATGGTAACTTTTTACATAAGTGTTCAAATGTCACAGTTTTTATTTGTTTAAGAGTTAACAAAACCAGTACGTGCATTTTTGCTTATTTTTTTACAAGATCGGAGACTTTAAGGCACCAGCTCTAGATTAAAAAACTTTTTAGTGAAAGTTAAGAAAGCATATTGTTTTTTATGGTATTAAACCGTATTATAATTATATTACATGCATTTAATTTGGGCTCCTAATGCTTATTAATCATTTTGTTCTTGTATACATGTAGAACTTGGAGCCTGAAGTTGATATCGATACAGTCCCAAATGTGAAGAAACAACATGAAGTCAACGTTGGTATGTACTTGGTCAATAATCATTTATCATATGAACAGATTAACTATTTGATGTATTTTAACTTTCTGATATTCTATTGCAGCCATCTCTAACTCTTTTGGATTTGGAGGGCACAATTCTGTTGTTGCATTCGCTCCTTTCAAGCCGTAAACGAGCTTTTTACTTTTTATAATCATCTTTTTATATCTCTCACGTCAATTTTTTTTCTTTTTATGAACGATACACTGTCAATCTTTTTTGATCTTGATATATGTCGTAATCTCCTAGTTAGGATGATAAACTAAGACGATATCAGTTTCAAACGTCATTTGTATCGTCACACACAACATTTTAAATTGAATTATTTCCATAAGAAAATATTTTCCACTTGCAGGTTGTTTAATCTTTTAATTTAGCTGCCAGCAAAAAGTAGATTACTACAGTTGTTGCTTTCATAAGACCTTCTGTTGTTTAGTGAATTTAATGTTAAGATTAAGGTCTTAATCTCAACCTTAAAAAAGATCATGAATATTGACAAAACAATGGTCGAGACTAGTTGATGATGACATCAGAAGGTCAATAAAGCTTACTTCGTTGTTCTTTCCTATTAATACAAACATATTAGATACATTAATTTGGAGTACAAAGAAAAGTTCAAATAAGAATTACTAAATATGATGGAATCAAATTTTACCTCTTTGTTTATATTTTAATGAATGTCCGAGATCATTTTCATTTTATGTCACATTCTACTTCATAAATCGTTCTTGTTCTTTTCATAATTTAAAATTTTTTAAAATAAAACATACATTAAAGATTTTTATGAATCTTTTGAAACTCTCAAGCTTTTCAATTAGCTTCTCTTTTTTCATCATATTCTTTAATTTGACCAAGTGTTTTAATTTCCTTTTTAAACATACTTTAGAAATGATCATTTTCTAAAAGAAATAATAAAAAATTTAATTTAAAAGAAGGATAAATTATTTAATTATATCCTAATAAAGAATAAGAATGTGTGTACTTTTGATTGATACCGTAATTGACCTAATCTGCTACACTAATATCACCACTAATAGGGTTAAGGTCGGCAAATCAATGGGCTTTAATGTGCCTCTTTGACATTTTAACTAGTGGTCTTCATTTGATTATCCTCTTTGACCCCTTAATTCTAACTTTGCACCATTTTGAATTTTTAATCGTTTTATTTGTCCTTTATCTTTTCGGTACAAACTGTTATCTAGCTTTATATAATTGCAAGCAGAAAAAATAAAGAAATTATTCCTTTTGTAAAGATGAGAGAAATGTAGACAAATAACAATTTTTCAATTAATTCTTTAATCTTAATCATTAGATAGAAAATTCCCAAATTATTCTTTTTGACGGGTTTTGTCATATATGTCTTTTTATTAAAACTATGATACTAATCTACAAATTCATTTCATTTTGTTATCCGATGAAGTTAGAAATTCAATTAAAATTAAGAGAGCATTTGATTTGCTTTAATTCAACAAAATTAAGATATCTGTTTGGTATAGTGATATTGTGATTATCATTCACAAATATGATGTGAGTTTAGATTCTTGTAAATTAGAAGTTACATGTAATTATGTGCGAGTAAAAGTTTGTTGTTTAATAAACCAAGAGTATTTAGTTTTAATAGGGAGGATGAGTCTCCTATGTAATACTCTTTGTTCTTAGCACATGTAATTCAGATGTTTGGATAAATGTAATATTTAAGGTTTCATGTTTATTTAAGTAATGAAAATTATGTTCATTGTCAACAACTTATACATAAATGAACTTTTCAACTTAAAACAATTATTTATTTATAGCTACAAAACTAATTTGATAAACTACTTAATTGTGAGAACAAAAAACTTAATAACTTTTAAAAATTTTAATAAATAAAATAAGTTGATCCTGTGTCCATATAAAAAATGCCAAATAAAATGAGAAGGGGTTGGAATGTTGGTGGACCCACACTCCATGCCTCATGGGCTAAGACCATATGGTCCATATCCACAATGCTGGTCAGATCTTTAACTCCTGAGACACTTCACAGTTCACATTTTTGGTCCCTGAATTTAAAATGTGAATTAAGTAATTTGGAATTATGATACAATATCAATCAAATGCTTTGTAATATTGCTGATACACCCCAGATCGATGCACGAATGCGCAATATTTATTTAATATGTATGACGAAGTTAAACCGTAACCAATGATCTTTGATGAAAGTAATAAGTTGAGGTAATCAAAACATATAAATATGATAAGTTTTAGTTTCAAGTCTCACTCAAACGTGTAAGTGAAAATTATAAAAGCAGATGTACATAATTTAACAATTTTAATTTTTTATTTTTGACGTTTTAAAAAATATCACTTCAAAAAATCAATCTATTGTAATGCCGGCTCTGAAATACTCCTAAAAGCTAAGAATTTATGTTATCATAAAATAAAAAAATGAACACACGTAGGACACCAGAATCTCCTCATAAAAACCGCAATTGATTGAAAACACAAAGAATTATCAAGTGGAGCAAAAATTGCATGTATAACGCAAAAAGAAAAAAGTTAGAACATATATGAAAGCAAAAAATATCAAATATACAATTTTAAAAGATAGAATGGACATATGTGATAACAATAAAACTTCTTCAACCCTTCAGATGTCGGAACATCTTTTTTAGAAACCTAAGAACAAAATTAGGAATAACTGCAAACAAATTTGGAAGAAAATTTTTGAGAAAACTATTTCGAATCTAATTCAATCAAAATCAAATACCTAAGAAACTAATATTTGTGCTATCGAATATTAGGGTTGCTATTACGGGTCCACCAACGCCATCGATTCCATATCCGTTGTGTAGTTGGAGAGGGTGTGAGGTCACTGAAATGTGGTGGTCGGTCGCTCCTTCTCGTGAGTCTCTCTCTCTAATTGGAGCATTAGAATTTACAAATGATAGAAAACTTAAAATACGTAGGTAAAACGAGGCTAAAATAAGAAAATTTTTAATTTATAATTAGGTGTTTCACAAATTAAATCGGTTTTAAAAAATTAAAAAAAAACTCGTCAAAAATCTACTTTTTGAGGTAATTTTTTTTATATATTAAAGCACTTCCGAAAGGTACTTATATCAATAACCTCAAAAAATCACTTGTATACCGGTGAAAATAGAATGCATCTCACTATAATAATAATTTAACAAATTTAATATGATAAATCTTATATTTCATGTTGGATATGTAGTAAGAAGGATGTTTCATATGAATTCTTTTGTTAACCATTTTTTATTGTGTTAACTGTAAATTTAAATGTAAGAAACACTTGCATTGTTTTTATATTTTAACGATCAATATAATAAACACTTACACCCTACTATATCATTAATGTAATAATTTTCTCTTATTTTTCAAGACTTTCCCCCTTTTTAAAAAAACTTCATCCTTTTTTTAAAATATTTTTATATACTGTTATTGTTTATACAAGTTAACAAAATCATGGTAAAGGTATAATATATATAAAAAGGGAAAATTTTCACGGAGAAAAAGGTAAGTTTTATGAGTGTTTTAATCAGGTGACTCAAATTTTTATTTGTTCCAATCAGCTCACTAATATTTTTATATGTTTCAATCAGCTTAGTAAAATTTTAAAAAAACTTTAATTAAGTCACTCATAATTTTTGCAATTTTTTTAAATAATTAAATTTTTATTAGTATTATTATATTGATTTTTACATATTTCAATTTTTAAACATATTTTGCAATTTTGAATAATCTAAATAGATGACAAACCTTTTATTCGTGTTAGATATATAGGATTGGAGCATCAAAACAAACTTAATTAATCTAATTGAGATAAAAATAAGTTTATGAGTTATCTAATTATAACATTTTTGAAACTAAATTACTATTGTATAAAATTATTTCAAACTAAAAACATACTACTTTGTGTTAGTTGTGTATGTGGTATATTTAACGTCATCATAATAAAGTATACGATTATTTAAAATTAGATTCTAATTTCTAAAGCTATCTAAGCATAAAATGAAGTTAATTCCCCTTTGGGAAAACCATTTTGATAATTGTGACCACTTGGATTCCAACTCAAAGTTGTATTTGTCGCTAATTACCTCCATCTTAATGGATTTCTTTTTGTTTTGATCATTTTCTTTAAACCTACTTTGTTTAGCCAAGGAACACCAACCAAATTGGTCTCCACATGGGGTGTGAATTCTAAATTAATTATTAGTACCAATCAAATACTTATTTATAACTTTTTATATATTTATAAACTTACAAGACGACAAACTAGAATATTTTATAACAACTAGGTTTATTGTCCATCGCGTGTTGCCACGACATTGTACATGATGTGATAAAGTATAGATTACAATCGACCCGACTCATTTCAGAACTAATTTTAAGTTAATATGTAGAGTAACTCGAATTTATACCGTTGAACAAAAACGTTTAATATATAACCTGACTCGTTTTCAAACAAAATTAATGCATGCCGAAACATAGACTTACAATTGCTTCCGACATTGTTTCGAACTAAATTTACGTCCATACGTATAGTAAATGGAAAAGTAATATATTGACCCGACGCGTTTCCAAACAAACCAATGTCGTAACGTTGGTCAACTCAAGTCGTACGTAAAAATAAGCACTAAACTCATTTCTGAACAAATATTACATCAAAACATAGACATATGTCGAAACGTAGACAGTCTTAAAATGTATATAGTTAAGCGTAGAAATGTTTAATAGTTGACCCGAGTGGTTCCTAATTACGTCTAAACGTAAACAGAACTGAATTTATATTATATAGGGCTAAACCCGGAACTTTAGAAACTTAAAAGGGTTAAAATAATATTTTACAAAGTTTTTAAAAAGTAACAGAGGCTAAAAATATAAATACTAAAAGTAGGAGGGAAAGAAAGGCCGGTGGAAAATCCCACCGACCTTTCTTTTTAAGTATATATACAATGGCTCGATCAAAAGTTAGATACTTGTGTTATGGTTTATCATACGGATAATGCAAGTTTACTTAATTATCTTGGTTTTTTTGTATAAAGTTTTTTATATATTGATGCTATTTAATAGATAATTCAATCAGGTATTCTATCTTACTTTTTTATATCAAATTTGTCGAACGGAAAAGGCAAAAAAATGCTTTTGGTTGTTATTACTTTTATTAGCATTTCACCTAAGCATGTTTGTAGTTGTTTAGTTTTCTTTTGTATTTATACAATTTGAACAGCATTTGACATAGGGAACATACACTTTGTGAGCTATAATTTTAAATTGTTCCTCAAGACTACTTATAATATTGGAAAACGTTTGTATGCAACAAATATTAAACCTTATAATTATTAAGTCATCATAAGACTAGAATCACATTTATTAATAGTATAGTCATTTGAATCTTCGGTGTACCTCAGTTAAACATTACGTAAAATGATTTTTTTTCCTTTATGTGAAAATTATAAAATACTATGATTAACAAGTTAAAAGAGATGCATCGTAAAAGAGAATGAGATGGTAAGTCGAGTATGTTTCATTGTTGATTGTTTCTACTTGTCAAACAAGATGTTCTCTTCAATGTTTCAATCAATGTACCCTTTCAAACGGTATATATGCCAATATTTTAGCCCTTCTTCCTATATTGATAAACTCTCTTGAGTTATATCTTCTAAAACATCTTAATTTTCTAAAAATCGGCTAATCATGTAAGTGTTTTTAACTGTCTTGTTATATGTGTTGTAGTATTTTTTTCATTCATCAGTTATTAGATAAGATATATTAATTAAAGTTTATTATATTATATTTATCATCAAGAGATTATTTTATTAAGTGCAACTATTTCTGGTGTATTCTTACATATATTTAACTAATAAATATCTTATGGCTTTTTTATTATTCTATATAAATTATGCGTCGATGGCAAAGTCTTAATGTTTCAACGTCTTCTTTTCATTTTGCTTATATCTCACTCGGTTGTTTTTGTCGTCACTTCTTGGTCGGTCGTTATTTCTCTTCTCTCATCCTCCTCTTTGTGTGACAAGTGACAACTTTCTTTCTTATTTGGTTCCTCTTTACTTTCCCTAGAGTTGAACTACACCATTGTTACCACATCTATATCTCATATTGTGTCCGGTGTCGTGTGATGCGTTGCATGATATTTCATAATTGCATAGTGAATGTGTTATGTTATCTTGTATCATGTATTGCAATCGTTATAATAGTTAACCATAAAAACTATATGCTATAATCAAACTCAAACTTGTTATTAATATTTGATTTTCAAACAGTATTGATAAGCAACAAAAAAATAAATGAATAGAAGGATAACAAATATATATCATGAAAGTATAGTCACGATATATTTAAAAGAAAGCACAAATAAAGAAGAGGATTAATAAGAGATAATTAATTTAATAGAAATGTTAAATAAAAGTGTAGCTTTTCTTACAACCCCATATGTTTATTATTTTAATTATTTTATTTTATTTTATTTTTATATTTTTGTTTTGGTGTGAGAGTGGGGGGTTTTGGTTGGGTTGTAGAAAGCATTCCTTTATGGTGGGGCTTGGAGAGGAGCCTATGCCTTACATGTCTTTTGGTGGAGCTATAGAGAGGATCTCAAAGGTCACTTTCCTCTTGACATTTTAAAAATAAATATTTTAAGGGCTAAATACATTTATAGAAGTTTAAAAATATAACTTTGTATTCTTGTCTTTAACTATTCATTTAACAAATCTTATTATAAAACAACACATCTTCTTACTATTATTTTGTACTAGAATTAGAATTAGGACAACAACTAAAACATGTGACGAATTAAATATATATTTAGAATATATATATTTTATAGTGAAGAGATTATTTTAATACTTCGTAACGAAGATAGCATCAAGTAATAATAAGTAATAATTATTATACATTATTTCAACGAGGTCCATTTGTCCTAAAAGATGTTAAAGTTAACATGATACTAATCACGGTTTATTAAATCTTTTCATTATAATAATTACAATTTTTGTAATAACTAATTTGTAATTTAATCATGAGGAAGTCATTTTAGCGACTTCACTTTACAATAAGTGGCACTAATTGACAAACGCCCACGACACCTAATTGTGACTGGTTTGTCTCTTCTCATGTCCATTATGTTTTATTATATTAATGCTTTCTTTTTACCATAAATCTTTTAGTGGGGTTGTGTCTACCATAAATTTTGAGATTTAAATTTTGTTTATAACGGGTTATGTGAAATTGTTATGTTATATATCAAGTGAAGTAGAATATTTAAAGCAACATTTAGCTTGCCAAGAAAATACTTATATAATGACAAAATGTTTCTTTTCATGTAAACAAAACTAAAACCTTTCTTTTCAATCAAAAATTGAATATGTTAAATTATTAGTGTATGTCTCATTAAATATACCGGTCCATTTTAGTCTAAAGCTATGTATAATAATATAATATATTTGTATTAAATTATTAGATTTTCCAATTTATTAATTAAGCTTTCATCAACTGATCTAATTAGTGAAGCTAACTAATCCTGTATGTAAGGGTGTTAGAGAAAAAATTAGGGGTAAATCACAATAAGAAATCATAGAAACAATTTTGAAGGTGCAATAAATTACTAGAACGATTTTGTTCGTTGTTAAATGACTAATTAAAGGCATTGTTTATAGAATTCGATCATTATTATGATTTTCACCCTAAATTGATATGGATTATATATGCCAAGTGTATTGCAGTACACGAAAATGCGTTTACACACAAAATTATTGTAAAATATAATGCTAGCTTATAATAATACAATGTTTATAAAGTTTCATGTAATATTGAAAATAGGTTAACAACCGATAAACTAGCATAACAATAGAATAGTATAACAGAATAATAATCAAATCTCAAAAGTATTTTAATTTAGTCATTCATACATATTTTTTTAATTGGACTATCAAATAATCAAATCGAGTAATCATTAAATTTTTCTATGTCAAGAAAGTAACGGCGGACAATAGTAGGAGTCAAAATTTTCAACACACAAAGTTATATTAAAAAACAAAAAAAACATGTTAATTATAAAAAAAAATAAAAAAAAATATCTAAAATTCACGTCAACATTTCAAATCAGCATCAAAAAATATAAAGTATAACATGTTAAAAAACATGTTAAAAGTATAACATGTTAAAAAACATGTTAAGACTTTTAATTTATATAAAATATTAAAAAAACTAGATGAGCTAATTGTAAAATTTTTACAACTTGAGTTACCTAATTGACATATTTTTAAAAGTTGCTTATGATTTTACAAAGTTACTTCTAATTGTAGATACCACTCATCCAAAAGGTTTAAAATATAATACTAAAAACAATCTTAAATTCACCCGATTAACTAAATACAAACACGAGCTTTAAGTTTAATGACATGTTGCAATTTCTTTCACAATGATATTTATAACACAAAAGACGTTAAATCTGTGTAATTGCTATGTAAACTTCATATGAAATCTAGTATAAATTGAATTTAAAAAACACAAACAAACACCATGATGAACCATCAAAGCCAGAGGTTTATGTACCCATATTATTTACTGTAGACGTCCGTGACACATGGTGTAGTCGGAATTTGTCGTTTTTATGGGCCATCATGTGCACTAAAAAAACCTTAGAAAATGAGATAACTATAACATAAGAAGAAACTAGGTTTTGATTTCTTGTTACGTCAATTTTCCAAACACATCGAAACATTACGAATAAAAGATGCACCGACACACCTACAACTACATAAGATCATAAAAAGATATGCCAATACACATAAGCAATGTTTTGAATTTGAAAACCATATCGTTCATTGATCGAAATATTTTCAAAAAAATCATACGATTTTTATTATGTTTATAAAACATAATGTTAAAAGGAAGAAAAATGACACTTTGATTTTAAATACCACGAGTTTGTGTTCAAGATGACATATACATATATAACTTGTCATTTACGCGTAACAATGTAAATAGACTTCACACAATCAATATACCGTGGTTACACTCGACCCTATTCACGGGTCAGTATCATGCCTCTTTGACCGGTTAAGCCTGGTAAAATTGATCTACCACCCGAGCAGTTTCCGGCTTAACCGTTAGACCAGCTGATACCATATGATTCAATACGCGTGACGATAAACAAGATAGACCCGATTCTAAAATATAAAGTATAACACATGTATGAATTTTCAGATGGGGTGCCACACCCACTCCACACATCGTACACCACTAATGACACACGTTGGACCCTTAATGGTCGAATGAAACGACGTCATGTGATAAAGATGAATAAGTGTGATGGCAGTAGCATGCCATACTGAATAATGAGTCATAGGGTGGTCCATGTCGACATATGACTAGTCAACGGACCCCTCATAACGTACTACGTGCAACAGTATACAACATGCGCTAGATAGTGAGATCAGAACGTAAATTAGTCGAGATCGATCACCCGGTCTAAACCGGTCGTGTCGGTTGAGCAAGACCGGATAAACACATGCATCGGAAGGTTGGTTATTATTAAACCGGTTGAACCAGTGAACGGGTACCAAAATAAATAAAGTGGTGTCACAATGTTAACCAACCTTGTAACTCCCCATGTGCTAATGTGCGACACATTACATTTCACCATGTTTGTAAGTTGTAAGTTGTAACAATGTATTACTTATTGTTAAGTTTTTGGAATTAATATATTATTATTTTTTATTAGCTATTTGTCATGACTAGTTATTAAGACCTTGCATTACGACGATGACATTAGACTGTAAAAAAACTAATGTCGAAATGGTAATAAAATTAAGTACATCTATTTTTAATATGTTGCAGTTGGACGTTGACGATACTCAAAACTTACGAATAAAAAACAAAACTTTTTTGTAAACCAATGTGTTGCGATTTTGTATGACAAAAACAAAAGCGTTAAAAATATTACTGATTATATATATAGTAAAAACGAACCGTTAAAAAATTACGAACTTATATAATAGAAAGAGAAACATTGAAAATTCTTGGATACCATCCTAATCTTATATAAGAATACTTTTTGTTTAACATAGTGTGGTGTGCCTGTTAAAATTAACATGGGAAAAAGTTTGTTATATTCTAATTCAAATAATATTGTGTTTAATCAACGATTGTGGAAATTTGAAGGGGGTAGTCACGAACCAAAATTAAATAATGTGTGTAGGTCATCTTAGGAAAAAAACAAGGTAAAAACTATGTTTAGGCAAAAAAATTGAACTATAATTGAAGGGTGTTCACTAACCTTGAATCGTGTTGGATCGCTAATGAGGTAACTTGATAGGTTTTATTGATAGATATGAGTTTTATTTTTTTATACTTTATCAGATAAAATCAATAGAATAACTATTTTTCTGAACATGTCACGTTGATTTTCTTTTTTAAAAGAAAACTACGTCTAATGGTAACAAAGTTTTAAGCGTTTCTTTAAAGTCATTTAATTTGTGTCTTTTAAAAGTCGGTCAACTTTCACTACTCGGTGTTAAGACCTTGAGTTTATGCGAACTTAGCGAGTACAAAAGATTGGGAATTAGAGTTTGTTGGAGTCCAACCACCTGAAAAATGAGTAATTCAAGTTGATAGATATGAAAACATCAAAACATTATAAGTCCATTAAAAAAATTCTTGATTTCGCTACTGGTTTAAGATTTAAAACAAAAATGCACACACCGAGACACATGATAATCAGTGGCGGAGCTTGAACACTCCTGTAAGAGGGCGGGGGCGAGCTCGAGTTTTATATAAAAAATTACACTATCGAGTCAAAAATTTACACTACCGGCCCAAAAATTTACACTTCCGACGAAAAAATAAGGGCCACCCCCCGTCCCAACTATGCTCCGCCTCTTATGATAATGATTAAAAAAATGACATATAAACATTTGGGACTTAATCTTACGATCATATTATTATTAATCAACTTGTAAAAATACAATTTTTAAGTAGACATAACGAGTATGTGAGTTTACAGTTGATAATCTCAGTTCGTAAAAGAAGTAATAATCTGGATTAGAATTTGAATTGAAAAGTTAAAGTTTCTTTTCTGCAGCACATGCTTTTTTACCAGAAAAAGGAAAGTTGTTTTCAAAAAATCAGATTTCGTACTAAAAGTGACAAAAAGTACCTTAAATCATAAATAGAAAACAAAATGACACCTAAAAATCAATATGAAAAAAGAAAACAAATAACGCCAAATGAAAATAAAAAAAAAATACAGGTTTATACATCTGATATACATGATTATAGACTTATAAATAATTAAAAAAGATTTAAACATACTATTGTGTAGATGTAAACATAATTAATGTGCAATTTAAAAATAATCTAAAATTATCATCCTTTGATAGGAAACTAACTTTTTTCCCCTTATATAGTAAACTTCTGACAAACTACAATAATATATATATTTCAATACTGTTTCTTACGGCTCGAAACTCACTAAAAAATTATCATTTTAAATATACTTGGATAACGTTTGAACCGAGCTAGATAATATAGGTTATATGCGAACAGGCTTGTACTAAATTCCAGCCTACAATGCCCGAATAATTTTTGTTTAATATTCAATTTTTAACCTAATTCTAAATTGATAAATCATATATAAATTAAAATTTGGCATTGTAATATTTGAGAGAATACAGTTCATCATGTTTTCATGATCCCTCTTTCACACTTTAAACATGATAAATTCATGTCACACTTTTGCCATCGGCCACCAACCAATATTATTCCAGATCTAAATGTTTTAGCGGAGTTAAAGGGTGGTATTTATATTTGTTATGTTAGAAAAAAAAAGTACAATTATTAGACTATGTTATTCCATTTAAACTCGAGGGAAGATCAACATGCATCAATAAGGCACGAACGATGCCGTTGAGTCGACGAATTTATTAATTAAACTATATTATCTATTGTAAATTATTTCAATTTAAAGTGTATTGTTATGTAACTTAGATCCCTATATATACGCATCTAAGTTACATAATAATGCCATCTAAATACGTATAAATAACAATTGGATAATACAGTCAAATACAATTACACCAAAATACAAAACCTAAAAGCACATGTGATCATAGTTGTTGCTTTACCACGATGTTTAAGTTTACAACAAAGGTCTTTTGATCTTCCAGATTTGGCGGCTTTCTCTCTCGATTTTTTCAATCTCATGCTTGGAGCACCTGGGGTCTAATGACCACCTTTTTCCTTTGAGCAAGCTTGTTGAGTTACACGCTGACTCGAGTTTAATCTGAAGCGGGTTAAAATATAAATTACAGGTAAGTTGAACTAAACTAGTTTCTTTAGTTTAAAACCAATATCATTAAGCGGTCTACTACTCATTTAAAAATGAATAAATTAAAATTAAAGTCCAATTTTAACTTCAGTTTTAAATTTAGAAATTAGAAAAACTATCTATCAATAGTGTACTGTATGCATGATAAGGGTTATCACGTGGTGGGGTTAGAAGCGGCAGCGTAGTGTAATTATCAAAGGCAAGTGGAGGTCAAAATGAAATGTGAATAACAATAACAATAACAAATAATAAATAATAAATAATAAATAATAGATAACAAAATAAAAAGGAATACATTAATTCTGTGCTGGGTATAACATGGCCAAATTTGTTGCCTCCCTACGGAACACTCCTACCCACTACACTTACGTCACTTATTAACCTCTCATTTTTTTAACTACTCAAGTATCGTTAACATAAGAAGTAATTTTTATAAAATAGCATTCAAGTTTTAAATTATTTTAATTAAATTACTCGTAATTTTTCTCAATCAATCACTCATAAAATTTATGTCTCATTCAGATCACTAAAGTTTTAAATTATTTTAATTAAATCATTTATAAGTTGAATTTTTTTAATAAATTGATGTTTTTCTAAAAAAATTAACCATGTTTATAGAAAAACTCAATTATTTTAAAAAACTTGTGAATTATATAAAACAATAAAAAAAATATGAGTGACCTGATTATAACACACCTAAAACTTTAATGACCTTATTGGAACAAATAAAAGTATTAGTGACTCAACTAGAACATTTTTAAAACTTTAGTGACCTTATTAGAACAAATAAAAATATGGGTGACGTAATTGGAATGCTGTTAAAACTTGCTTACTATTCTATGAAGTTTTCACTTAATTTAACTGATTAAGATAATGTACTAATGCCTCGTGGTATGTAAATATACAAACATTATGGATGCAAGCCTCATTCTGAGCAAAATACTCAGAGTTAAACTAAGAGGTTTTTCCAGTAATAGGTTTCTTCTCGAGGGGATTGGAGGTGCGTTTCCGTTTAAAAAATGAATAGGCAGATCCGATTAAAATAACACATTTCCTCATAAACATAGTCATACATTTGCCACTAAAAAAAGGTAACCTCGAAACTACCATCATTCTGGATGATTATTCAGAAATCTAACCAAACAATACTTACTCGTTCAACAATTACTCATTCAAAGTCTCTTACCCAATCAAACATCTTATTGTTTTAACACTTACTGATTCAGATATTATTAAGCAACATCTAACTAAGTTTTTTTGAAATATACAAAACAACTAATAGTTATTCTTATTACAAAATATTTTTCCCTATTTAGAATCAACAAAGCCTTTTAACTCAAACCTTTATGAGAACTTTTCAAATGTCAAAGTAATCCTAAGGCGGTTTATTAATATGATCTAAGAGGGTTGTGCATAAATCAGTTCAAACGATCTTACTGTTATGATATACAAACATATTTTTTGTCACATCATAACTTTTAGACACATGACAACTTTTAAATTAACCCTTCAATTGTTATCTTAAATAATGCAGATTTATTTAAATAAAAATAAAAAATCATGTTTCCTTCTTGATCTCCAAATCATAACTAACAATTGGAATGATTTTCATAACCAACATTATGAATTGCATTTTATTCTATTATATAAAACGTTCACATTTTATTCATCATAAACTTTTTTCTAAAACATGTTTTCTCTTACTCTTTATAAACAAAAGGGTATTTACTTAACTTCGATTCATTTTATTTTTTGCATAACTTAATAAACTAAAATTAAATAACCATATTGAACAACCTTGATGTTAACGTCTATGATTTTAGCATTAAAGTTTGTATAATACAAGTCTAACAGGCAATGAAGTAATTAAAACCCTCAAAGAAACATATTATATTGAGATAGTTGTTAATGAACACGTTATTTCGTTTCATCGAATATATTTATGTAGCAATTAACATAATATTTTATTACTTACAAAATTTTAAGGGTGTTTGTATGCATGCAGTTTACTTGAGAAAATGATTTAGCTGTTTTGAGAAGTTTTTGGAACAAGAAACATGTTTGAATATTAGTTATCCAACTCATGGTGATACATAAATAATTTAAGTATGTTAACACTCAGCATAAGATTTGCATTTTCTAAGGTATCAAAATTTATAAATTTGGTATGAGAGTTTTAAGCGTTTCGTTGACTTTCCTTCACCACATTTCAAAATCATTAGGATATAACCGCTCTAGAAATGAAATAACTAGTATGTTTTTTAGCTTATTTTATATAAATCTTAATTTCCACTAGCTTTATCTGTTCTATAAAAGTCAATAATAATAATTATCCGGGGTTGGTTTATACATGAAATATCCATTGTTTACTCATTGTCAGTTATACATTTGATTATACATGGTAAAAAGTAGAGAAAAATTAATATCAAATATAATATCAAATTAATATTAGAAAAAGGCAAGGCTACAAATATAATATCAAATGTTGTATGCAAAGAAGTATTCAATAATTTGAAAATTATTTTTGTATGTTTTCCTTATCGATTGTTATATTTAACAATATATCATTTAAATCTATATCACTTAGCTAAGTTTAAGTTCTTTTTTAATTTATATAACCGTATATCACACGGATTTATAACCTAGTAAGCATATATATAATCTCTAGTCTAATAAGAAGCATATAAATTAACTTTCTGATAAGCTTTTGATACCACGTTACTTTCTCGTTTTTATTGTGTTATATCAACAGTAAGTTTTAATCATTTTTAAATAACCATTGAAGAAGGTTTCCATAATGTATCAGTTTAAATATATTAATAGAAAATTATATAAATGATTCATGTGTTTTAACTAGATTGAATGTTTCGGATTTTGGTTTTCATACTTTAAAAATTACAAAGTTATTCCAAACTTTTATAGCTCGTTACACATTTGATACCTGATATTAAATTCATTAAGTTTTTAGCCTTTTATAAAGTTTGAACTAAGTTTTAAAGTATTTTTAGAAGCCAAAAGTGTAACAACAGTAAAGAAGTTTGGCTAACTTTGTAGTTTTTAGAAATTGATGACCAAATTTGCAATGATTACACAACAATTTATAGTAATTTTGCAATTTTTTGGTTTAATTTGATCAAATCATAAAAACCATTTATGTAATTTTTTCCTTAATTAAAAGCCTGACTGAGTATTGTATATTTGTATTGTTAGATCTAGGAATTATAGGTCTAGATCAATTTGTATAGGCTTAGAACTTTAATCAACTCTTGTAATGAATATTTGTAATTGTCATTTATTATGCATGCATTAATTGTATATGCTAACCCATATATGTGTGTTATGGATAATTGCAGGTACAAACATTAGTCTTGGTCAATTTATGAAATTGACCAAGTGTAAGAAACATCTACGGATGAACATTCTGTTCTTCCGTAGATATGCTTCTTACAAGTAACATTACATCTAAAGATCCTCTGTGGATGAACAACCAGAAGTGAAGAACAAGTTTGCTTCGGAAGTGGAACTCTTCTACGGAAGAACAAAATTCCTACGGAAGAACAAGTTTCCTACGGAAGAACAAGACTTCTACGGAAGAATAAATTCCTACGGAAGACACTATTCCTGCGGAGTCCAAACACTTGTATAATACAAGTGTTACAAGTCAACAATGTAGTTATGCGAATCCCAAAAAATCCGATGATTCCTTAACTGACACAAATCAAATCCCAAGAGATCTGGTGTTTCCTATAATAGAAACATTATTGTCTATATATATGGATCCTAGGTTTTGATTTAGACGATTGATTGAATAACAACAACAATAGCAATACGACAATCACCGTCTCTCAACAAACCCTACCAGCCGTCACATCATAACAAACTTTGATATCATTCATTCATTATTTTGTAATCATTAACATATTTTAATGAAATACATTTTATTCGTTAATTGTGTTTCTGTTAGTGTGTTCTTGATTATTTATTGATTATTAAAGTTATTACAAACAATTAAACCAAATTAACGTTGATTCCACAAACGTTGACTTGTCATCAACCGACACTGATAATTCCTATTTGCGATCCTTGATTCATAGGTGGTATCATAGCCAAGTGCTCATTGATTTAGATCAATTGATCTATCAGTGTTAGTTGTGTTTAATTGCTTTGAATCCTATAGATTTGTTAGTTTTTACTGTATTAGATCTACTGTTTTTCTTTTTTTTTTAATGAATTTTTGTGTGAAACTTGTTTGTCGTTCTACTGCATTCAAGTAGATTAACTTGTATCTATATTCAAATCAATTGAATAGCATATTTAGTTGATCATTCTTATCAGTATACATCATGAGCAACTTCAGTGGATCATCTTACCAACCACCGAAGTTGGAAACAAAAGCAGACTTCAAGTCATGGAAAATCAAGTTTAGGAATCATGTAAACTATACTGATTTTGACTTATGGGTCTCCATCACTGAAGGTCCTTATATTCCACCAACCTTGGGCCGGATTATAACGACAAAAATCAACCAATCAGTACCAAAGATCTATCATCTGATGATGTCAAAAAGGTCAAAGTTAATATCAAAGCATACAGTTTGCTTAGTATGGCTTTACCTGAAGAGATATTGATCAGGTGTGAGAACTACAAAACAGCAAACTCCTTGTGGAAGATACTTCATACTCTCTACGAAGGGAGTGATGAGATCAGAAGCATAAGGAGAGACACCCTCAGGTCACAATATGAAACATTTCATCATATTGAGGGTGAATCAATTCCTCAACAACTTCATAGATTTATGCAGTTGGTAATTGAGATGAATATTTTGGAGTTGAAATATACCAATGAGGAATTAAACAAGAAAATGCTCCACATTTTGCCAGAATGTTGGAAGCAAACTGTATCCATGTTTAAGAACACAATAGATCTGAAGACAACTGGTCTAGATACTCTAGTTGCAAAAGTGGAAGCTCTTGAAATGGATGAAAAATCAAGAAACAAGAGTGTGAGAACTCATGTCTCACCTTATCACTTCAAAGAAACAAATAATGTTGGAAGTGCATTTATTTCAAACAATGAAAGTGATAACTCTTGTGCTTGGAGTGATAATGAGGATGAAGTTAGCTTTTGTGCTTCTAAACCCTCAAAGAAATCATCTCAAGATAAAAATAAAAGGAATGCAGAAAAAACTACTGAGAGAAAAGATACAACTGCAGCAACAGTTAAGTCTTTACATTCAAACAATCATTCAGAACCAATCATTGTGATATTGGATTCTGAAGAACAAAAAGCAGCCTTTGCAGCTTTTAGTTCTAGTTTTCAAGCATATCTGGGAAGCTCTCTAACTTCAGAAAATATCTACCAACAAAACTTAGAAGAACTACATCTTGATGTAGTGGAAGAAATGGACCTACAATGGCAGATGACAATGATTGCTTATAGAGCAAAGCAATATCTCAGAAGGAACAAGAACTTGGAAGCAGCCAGTAAAACATCAAAGATTGGTGTTGACAAATCAAAGCTAAGATGCTTCAAGTGCAATCTCTATGGACATTTCTCCGGAGAATGCAATCAACAGTCATATACAGAGATAAGACAACATTAGCAGCATCAACAATATCAGACTGAACCTCATAAACAATCAAACTCTAAAAGATCTCTGCACAGACAATCTCAACTGATCAATACATCCCCACCAGCCACCAATGAATCAGCTGGACCAAGCAATTCAAAAGAGTCAGGGCTGATCATACTTCAAGATGGAACGTGTGACTGAAGTATGTATGAAAAAGAAGTCTTGGAAGAGAATCAAGCATTGATGGCTCATATGGAACACAAAGTTCCTCCAATGGCCAGAGAGGTAAAAGAAAGGTTGTGTTCATCAATATGTGTTGAGGAAGTTGAACGTTGTAGAGTCCATGCTCAACAGTTGGCTGACAAAGTAAAAGAAACTATGATTTTGAATGAATCTCATGTTAGAGAACATAAATTGTATCAAATCAAAATTAATTCTTTGCAAAAGGATTTAGAAAAATTTGTTTCAGAAAACTATAGCCTAAAAGCCCAAGTTGAGCATCTGACCACTTCCTTAACAAAATCCATGGCTGATCATGCGTCAACTGAAGTGAAACTTTAGAAGTTTCAATTATCATCTCAGCAATATGAGAAATTACTAAATTCTCATATTGAATCAAAGAAAAGGTCGGGGTTGGGTTATAATGTTTTTGCACCACCTGTAAATGATAATTACGCATCTTTACCTACAACAATGACCAACACCCTGTCAAATCATTTTGTGCCTAGCACCACGTTTGAAACAGAATCAACTCAAATCAACATTAACAATAAAGCTGAGGTGAGTGAAACTGAATCCTCTGAATCAGAATCTTTGTATCAAAATGATTCAGAATTTGATTATGATAATTATGATGACTTGGATGATTCTGATGAACCTGATGTTGATCAAATAACCATTGGTAAGAATGTTCACATTAACACTGGTATTCCAAGAGTGCTTGAAGAATCAAAGCTTCAATATCCTCCAAAGCAGAGAAACATGCTGAAGACTATCAGCAAGAGGATAGCTCAACTCAATGAAGGACTCCAAGAACTGAATCTTCAAAAAGAAGTTGATGGTTGCGGATCAACTGAAGAAGTACTTTTATCTCATGTAGATAAAGGTAAGAAGAAACAAGTATCAACTAAGCAAAAGAAAAAGTCTTCAGTAGAAGATCCGCGGAAAGCAAAGTCTGCTGAATCCGTAGAACATCTGCAGAAGAAGAAAGCCGAATCTACGGATGAGGTATCAAAAAGAGTAGTTGTTAACAAACAAAAGATGTTGAATCTGAAGCAACAAAAGTCATCAAAGGACAAGAAAGATTCAATTGCTGATATTTCAAGGAACAACAAGAACAAATCAAGCTCTTCAAAAGAGGAAACAAAAGCTCCCAAACTGAACAAGAAAAAGAAGAAAGATAAGCATGAGGAGGAATCTGAAGAAATGTATTGCAAGTGGTGTGATATGACAAATCACAATACAGAAGACTGCTACTTCAGCAGTTACTATTCCATATGCAATATGAACAATCATATGACTTCAGAGTGTTACTTCAACAAATTTTGTGTTATTTGCAACAAAAATAATCATTCAACTCAGGAATGATATTTTAACAAAAGGAACAAAAACAAAAGCACAAAGAAGTCAAAAACTGATTTGACAGAATCAGACTCTCAATCTGCTGAAAGTCAAGATGATTCAAAGCAAAAGAAGGTAAATCAAAAGCAAAAGGCAAAACCAAAGCAGAAATCTTCTGAAGATGCTAAATATGTGAAGAAAACAACATCAAGCCAATCCAAAACACCTCACAAAAAGGTGGACTTGGCTGAGAAGGAGTCAATCATCAGTGATAATTTCTTTGATCATTTTGAAAAGGGATCACATGTGTCTCAATCAAAAGCAAAAGATGATGAAACCTTCAAAAGTGTAGGTTCATCTTCTAAATCAAAATATCAACCAAAGAAACATAAGGTGAAGGAAGAATCAATTAAGAAAGAAGACTCCAAAGCTTCTGCATCAGCTTCAACAGAATCATCCTCACCATCATCAAATCAAAATGAATCAACTAGATATAAAACTAATACTGAAACTTTAGGATTAAGTCATGAAGGAGTAAAGATTTTAGACTCTGTTGACAAACCCAAGATCATTCAAACTTGGGTTATCACTTCTAACTGATTATTTTTGAATGCAAGAATAATATTAGAGAGCTGACAACAAGTGGTATGTTGACAGTGGTTGTTCCAGGCATATGACAGGAAACTATTCACTTCTCTATGATTTCAAACATAAAAATGCTTCTTATGTGGCATTTGGTGGGGATAAAATGGAAGGTAAAATTGTTGGTGAAGGGATGATAACAAATGGTGTACTCAAGTTTGAGAAAGTAAATTACTGTGAAAATTTACAGTATAATTTACTTAGTGTATCTCAAATTTGTGATCAAAATTATATCATATTGTTTGATAATACTAACTGTTACATTCTTAAGCCAGGATTTATTCTTCCAGAAGAATGGATCCTCCTCAAAGCATCAAGAAAAGGAAACACTTATGTTTTGGATATGAACAACACTTCTCTCACAAAACATGAAACTTGCCTTATATCTAAACTATCAAAAGATTTGTCTCAATTATGGCATAAAAGGCTTGTCCATTCTAACATGAAGAACATGAATAAATTGGTGAAAAATGACCTGGTCATTGGATTGCCAAACAAAGAGTTTCATTGCTCAACTCACTGTTCCTCTTGTTACAAAGGAAAACAACATAGAGTGTCACATAAACCCAAATTATCAATACTAATACTACACCACTCAAATTGCTTCACACGGATCTGTTGGTCCTACCAATGTGATGAGCATTGAAAAAAGGCAATATTTTTTGGTGATAGTTGGTGATTTCACAAGATTCACATGGGTCTTTTTTCTTAAAACAAAAGAGTAAAACATCAGAAACATTAATGGATTTTGTGATCAAGATTGAGAATCAATTTGATACAAAAGTTAAAATTTTTAGGAGTGATAATGGTACTGAATTTGTCAATTTTGAACTGGATTCATTTTGCAGGAATAAAGGGATTGCAAGGCAATTTAGTGCACCAAGAACTCCACAACAAAATGGAGTTTCTGAAAGAAGAAATAGAACTCTCATTGAAGCAGCCAGAACAATGCTAACTGATTCATAATTGCCCATCACTTTTTGGGCTGAGGCTGTGAATACTGCATGCAATGTTCAAAACAGAACATTAATTGTCAAAGAACATAACAAAACTCCTTATGAGCTCTTATTTGAAAGAAAACCTTACATAGGATATCTTAAAGTCTTTGGATGTCATGTAACTGTTTTGAACATAAAAGAGTTATTAGGAAAATTTTCAGAAAAAGCATATGATGGTTTCTTTGTTGGATACTCTTCAACTTCTAAATCATATAGGGTTTATGTTCACAACATAACATTATAGAAGAGACTCCTAATATATCTTTTGATGAAACAGAATTTACAAAGTCAGTCAAAGGTTCATCATGGTTGTTTGACATAGACGCTTTATCTAAATCATTTAACTATGATCATTTGAATAATGCAGGATCTGATGCAGTATCTTATCCATTTGTTCCACCTGATATGACTGAAGTAACCTTATCTGCTGATCCTCCAAGGATACCCCCATCCTCAGGTGAAAACACATCAGTAGCAGCAGATACTACATCTGGAAATGAACATGGTACATCCGAAGATGTGAATTTTGTCCCTTCAACAAAACCAGGCTCTCAAGTGAATACAACAAACATTGGAAAAGATTCATGTCCTCACTTATCATCTGGAGAAGTTCCTACGGAAGAGCCACATGCTTCCGGGGAAGTTCCTACGAACGAGCAAAATGCTACCGGAGAAGTTCCTACGGAAGAGCAACATGCTTCCGAAGAAGTTCCTATGGATGAACAAAATGTATCCGAGAAGTTCCTACGGAAGAACAAAATGCTTTCGGAGAAGCTTCTACGGATGAACAAACTATATCCGGAGAAGTTCCTACAGAACAACAAACCAAGACTGGAGATGCTCATGCAGCCCATATAGAAGACTCTCATGATCCTTCAACTCATGTTCAACATTTTGACTATTTCTTTAACTCTCAACCTGAGTTGGATCAGTGTGAGGCAATGGAAATGACTAATCTAGGATCATTTGTACTAGTTGAATCAACACCTTCAATGAGAATCCATAAGACTCATCCAATCCACAACATCATTGGAAATCCAGCAAAAAGAACTACAAGGAGCCAAAGTGGTACTGCCAACCTTTGTCTCTTCAGTTGTTTTCTTTCTCAAGTGGTCCCTTCAAACATCACTGTTGCTTTAAAAGACAATAGTTGGATTAAAGCTATGCAAGAAGAGTTTCAACAGTTCAGAAAGCAAAAGGTATGGTCTCTAGTTGATCTGCTTAAAGGTCAACATCCTATTGGAACTAGATGGCTATACAAAAACAAACTAGATGACAGAGGGATTATTGTCAAAAACAAAGCAAGATTGATTGCACAAGGATACACTCAAGAAGAAGGAATAGACTATGATGAAGTTTTTGCACCAGTTGCAAGAATTGAGGCAATAAAAGTGTTTCTGGCTTATGCATCATATAAGAAGTTCACTGTGTATCAGATGGATGTCAAGTGTGTATTCTTATATGGGAAGATTGATGAGGAGGTTTATGTGTCACAACCCCCTGGTTTTATAGATCCTCGTTATCCCCATAGGGTATACAAACTAGATAAAGCCTTGTATGATCTTCATCAAGCACCAAGAAAATGGTATGAAACATTATCATCTTTCTTGCTTAAGCATGGCTACAAAGGAGGAACTATTGACCAGACACTCTTTCTCAAACAAGAACATCAAGATCTCTTAGTAGTTCAAATATATGTTGATGACATTATATTTGGTTCAACTAATAAGAGATTGTGTGTAGATTTTGAAGAGCTGATGAAATCTGAATTTCAGATGAGTTCAATGGTGAATTAACCTTCTTTCTTCGCCTTCAAGTTCATCAAAAATCCAATAGGATCTTCATCAATCAAGAAAAATACATACATCAAATTCTGAAAAAAATACAATCTTGCTGAAGTATCCTCATGCAAAACACCAGCATCAACAATTGATAAGATTATTCTTGATCCTTCTGGAAAATCTATTGATAAAAAATTATATAGGTCAATGATAGGAAAACCAGGACTTGGTCTTTGGTATCCAAAGGATGGAGACTTTACATTTCACTCATACTCAGACAGTGACTATGGTGGTTATAACAGTAACAAAAAATCAACAACCGGTGGATGTCAATTCATTGGACCAAGGCTAGTGTCATGACAGTGCAAGAAACAAACCAATGTTTTTGTATCCACAGCTGAGGCTTAGTACATAGTTGTTTCAGCTGGTTGCTCTCAAGTTCTTTGGTTGCAAAACCAATTGCTTGACTATGGTTACAACTTCCTTCAAACTTCAATTTATATAGACAATTATGCTGCTATGTTTATAACTGCTAATCCTGTGCAACATAGTAAAACAAAACATATTGAGATAAGATATCATTTTCTGAGAGATTGCTCAGAAAAGGGTTTGATTAAGTTAGTCAAAGTGGATACAACAAATCAGCTTGTTGATTTATTCACTAAAGCCTTTGACTCAGTTGGATTTAATTTTCTGGTTGAATCTTTAGGCATGATTAACTTAGATTAATCAAATTAAACAAACAAAATATTGTGTGTCATGATACTTAAGCATGACATATGCATGGGAAATGATAGTACACTATAGCTTTGCTTATTCCTGAATTCATAAATAATAATAAATCTCAGCAAGTTTTTTGATATGTGAGTAGATTCATCTTGAGTGGAAACTAAACTGAGTGCATGCCAAACATAATGCTAAAGTGATTGTTTGTGGAAAACTTTATTTTGAGAATACAAGGTGAGTCTTTTTCTGATGTGATCAAATCACTCATCTAAACACACTATGTACAACACTTTATAATAGCTATCTTTGCAAATCATACTCCCTCTTTTTTGTGTAAACAAAGACCTGGGTGTATGATCACTATACTAAAATTTAGTTACAAACGATGAACAGATCATGATCCTCATCATCTCTCTGTTTTGTGTAAACAAGACCTGGGTTAAAGGCATCTCTGTTTTACGTGAGTAAAGACCTGGTGACCTGATGATGATCATATCTAAGCTCTCAAAAGAATCCTATGTGATCAATTGTATATTATCTTGAGCTTTTACATCATTGCATTAATGAGATGTCAAATGCATATCAAGATAGATCTTATAACTTCAAGTACATAGTTCTTAAGTGTGAAAAAATGATGATTTGACTTGCAAAGGGAGGACAAAATCTTTGTAAATTGAATGTGAAGCCCATAACAGTTATTTCCAAATCAACATGAAAACATGATAATCAGCATGCCCAGTTGATACATGAGCTCTTGTATGGATTTAAGTGGACAATATATTTGCAATCAGAACTTTGTTCAGGTATCAATTCAACAAAATAACTCATCAGGAAGAGGCTTAGTATTATAGTATGATCCCATCATATGTGTATATATGTCTGATCATCATCATACAGTTACAAATCATGTTATCCTCTTAAAGAAATTTATGATAAATGCTTAATTTCACCATTAATCACAAATTTAGGGGGAGTAGAATACATGAAGTTAAGTTTCTCAATCAGTAGCATTGTCTATCTCATCATCAATATGAAGGAATTGGAATCTGAGCATCATCTTAGCTACTAGATACATGAGAATTTTATTAAAATCTTTTTGAACTTTCTTGTGCTAAATTGCCATGTATACAAAGCCAACAAGGTCCTAAAGCAATAAATGGTTCTAACCAATAGACTTGGACCATACAAACAACAATATTTTTCTGCATTGTGCTATCTTAAGCATCAGCAGAAGCTACAGTGCTATCTCAAGCATCAGCAGAAGCTACAGTGACATCTCAAGTATCAGCAGAAGCTATAGTGTCATCTTAAGCATCAACAGAAGCTACAGTGCTACAGTCCTAAAGCAATAAATGGTTCTAACCAATAGACTTGGACCATACAAACAACAATATTTTTTTGCATTGTGCTATCTTAAGCATCAGCAGAAGCTATAGTACTATCTCAAGCATCAGCAGAAGCTACAACGCCATCTCAAGCATCAGCAGAAGCTACAGTGCCATCTTAAGCATCAGCAGAAGCTACATTGCTATATTAAGCATCAGCAAAAGCTACAATGTGGAAAACTTAAATATTTATCCGTAGATTGGTAAACTATGGATGAACAAAGATCAACAAATGTAATTTAATTTTACAGTTTGGTAATCTGTGAGAATGTAAGTTACACTACATCAACAGATGTTGTTGATCCCTAGATGTTCTACGGAAGAATACGTTGTGGGTCCTATTTAATTAATGAGATTAAATTAATGTGTCTGAGTGTATAAATGATGTGGTCTGACTTCTCAAATTCATTATTTGCTTTTTCAGCTCATTTTTCAGACCTAGAAAAACTCACTCTCAACAAACTTTTCCCTCCTCCATAGTATTTAAAATTTTACCACATCAAAACATTAAACAAACATATATCTGTGTCACTAATCTGTTGTTCTTTAGGTAAAACATGTTGTAATGTTCAAGAATGAACTGCTTGATTCGTGTTTTATCTCTCAACTGTTTGCATTTTCATGTGAATAATGTGATTCTAATGAAATCTTTTCTTATGAACAGAAGGATAAACGATTTGCGAGAGAACATAATGTTTGTGCCTTCTTGAACCCTGATGATCTTGTTTCAGAAGGGTGTCAAGAAATTATCAGATACCTAAGAAGATCGAGGATGTTCTATCCCTTATCAGCAGTGTAACATCCATTATTTTTTTTTCAATTTTAAACCCAAAATCACTTTGAGACTTTCTCAATATTATAAAAGATATTATTCTAAGTAGGTTATTATTTAGATGATCAAACGCCATAAATATTTTATATAATCATTACTACGAATTGAGCTACTAAAAAACAAATTTCAAATAGTTATCGTTACATCAATTTATAATAATAAATATACTTCATAAAATTTACTATTTATAAATTTTAAATGTTAGTTATGAGTGTTAACCATTAAAACATCTAACTAAATTACAAGATGTTACTTAAAAGATTGATTTAAAATTACAAATTGTATAAGTCATATAAATTATTTGTTATTAAATAATTAAATGAGGGATTTAATAGTTAAGGGGCTTAAATGTCATTTTTGAAACTTAATTAACAAACTTCTTACATAAAATAATAAGATTTTAAAACACCAAGGACCAAAGTGTAAATTTTCGTTTGACCCAAACCGCCCCACCCTCCCTTCTCGTTTTTCGGCCATTTTCCCGGCCACCCTCCGGTCGACTCGGCAAGGGGTTAAACACCAAAACCCCTTGGAATTTCACCCAAGAACCGTTTACAATCGCTTCGTATATGAGATTCGAACACTATTATGAGCTTTAAACGTATTTAAATCATGTTTATGAACCCATTGAAGCGAAGTAACCGGCGACCTTAAATCCATAGAGGTTTGGACATTAAAACTCCTTAATAATCCAATTAAATGAACCCAAACGATCGTTTATCTATCTCGAACCGTATGCAAACCTCAATTACACCTGAAACACACACCACCATCGAATTCAATCATCCTCCTCACCTTGAATCTGCAACTAATCGAACACTATAACCCGGGCTTCAATCTTCGAAATTGACAAAGGGCTTTGCATCAAGAACACCACACGAAGCTAACCTCGAAGTTAATTGAATTATCGTCAATGTTTGAACCTCGAACCAACTTATCTCGGTCGCGGCTATCCTTGTCACCATCTTCATCAATTCGAACTCAATAACGTAAGTTTCGCACATCATTGTACTCGGTTTAACATGGGGAAACAAAGCACTAATGTTAATTTGGTTAACATATCCGAATTGATGTTCAATTTGACTCAATTCAATTCTAGGGTTCTTGAGTAAATTTGGGGATTTTTGCAACTAATACTTGTAAACATTTTAATAGGATTTATTAATAAATCTGGACCTTAGCCCAACCGGTAACCAACTCACCCTTGAATGCAAGAGGTCACGGGTTCGAACCCGGCCTCCAACATTCATTTTATTTAGTTATTTTTGGTCATTTTTTATACATTTTAAACTTCAAGAATATATACTAATATGTTATTTAATCAAAGTAAACTTATTGTGATAATTAAGATTTTTCAAAATTATTAAATTAATTTAAATGTATTAAAAAGCTTATGATTTTAAGTTTAGTTATTTTTTAGAATAACAAAGGTTATAAAACATTATAAATTCTTTTATGTAATTTAAATGCTAAAAATATATTATGGTTCAAATTTTGATTATTTCAAAACATTATAAATTACATGTTAAATAACTAATTATTCATCTAATCATTTAACCATGTTATTTCATAATTTGTAATAAATTTATTCCTTAACTTTTATTTAAACTATTTAAACTAATAGAACAATAGAATTTCTATTATTCCTTATTTAGGGTTTGATATTATAAAACCGTTATAAAGGTTATAAAAACTTTATAAAATGACTTTAAATAATGTTATATTATTTTACAAGTCATATAATTAAGTATTCAATAAATTATCTTTTTCAATTTTAAATAATAATTTCTAAATTAATTATTTCTTTTCACACTTCATATTTAATCCTCATTTATTTAAATAAACTAAATTATTAAATCATTCACTATCATTTTTATTCTTGATTGATTTTTTATACCAACCTTTGAACCAAAACATAACCAATTGCATTAATATAACCTATTTGACTTAAATATTAAAACCCCTAAATTTCCAAATGAAACCCTAATTCATGTTTACTCTTGAATCTTATCTTTATTCTAATTCTAAGACATTAACCGTTAGGTTGATTCGTGAAGAAATCGTTGGAACCATCTTATCTTCTTAACGTTATCTTAAGTGCAATTTATAGCACATGAGTCTTCCATGTGAGTTTTCCGTGCCCCCTTTTTACTTTATTTCACACTATTTTAGGGTGAAACATGATACTTATATATCATACACTTCTACACGTTTGAGACTTGTAAAGCACTTGCAATTCATATTTTTGTCATGGTTATTTGTGTGTTGTAAGTGATTATATGAGATACATAGTTTGTTTACAATCATTAACTATTGCTAGCCTGGCGATGTCTTAGATCTTTGGGCCTGACAAGCCTATTTGGTGCGAAAGTCGATGTATTGCCGACTCCTGATGACGTATGCTTGTTCATCATGGGAACCAAATATACTTAGCCAATCTTATATACTTGTAATCAAGTCAAGGTTTGGTTGTAACGATATGTGTTCTATAACCTTACTAACTTATAACCTATGACATGAATTGCTACTTGTAACCTTGTTATATTATGTATGAAAACTTTGGAAACTCACCAACTATTTTTAGTTGACCTTTTATTTTCATCATGTTTCAGGTTGATGCTTGAAGATCTTCTTGTGCTCATATAGGACTTGGACCTAGAATAATTGAAAGTCTTATGTTTCTGGTTGTATCTTGATTGTTTTGTATTCACTTATGTGTCTTGTAATGTTTAATGAATAAAGACATTTAATATTATTTCAACTTAATTAGTTCCATGTGCTATGAGCAATCGTCTCCCATTCGTCCGCCCCGATGATTCCGCCGTCGTCGGGGTGTGACAAATTGGTATCAGAGCCATGGTTATAGGGATTTAGGTTATTAGAAATGGAATGACCTAGACTATAACTAAATACCCTTACACATGAGTCCTCTCATGTATTTCATATGCTTAGATATGATTTTATATGCCTTATGTTTTTATATTTGATTATGTGATTATATGCCTTATGTGCTTATGCTTATACCTTGAATCTTATCAATGCACACACGGACCTTAAATCATATTCTAGGCATTATGTGCCTAAATCAAATGGTCTTCAAAATAAGCTTTGAATCCTTATTCGTGGTTTTCAAGTCTCGTCAAAGTCTATGTCCTATAACTTGAAACATGTAATGCTGGAAGAGTGGGATGCTTGTATCTCGAGGTGTTCTGTCTAGGCAAGGTATTCATATAAATCCAAATCAACCGATGGATCCGTTTACCTTACCTGGGAACCCTTGGGGTGAGTGTCCGCTTATAGGTATGCATGTCTTCATTAAGGTTGTAGTTGACCTAATACTTTGATAAGTGAACGTAATGTTTTTGGTTTGTAAACCGAACGTTGCACTCAAAACATATTGTTATTTTGACTTGTTTATTCATTGATTTTGTTCCCTTGAATCTTAAACTCTTTATCCCATTTCTCTTAATGACCCTTGAAAATATTTCTAAATATTTTTCCCTCAAAACTGCACTTATCTCGAAAGTCTATTACATTGATGCTCTCATTCTAAATTGAACCCTTAATCATAACAAGCATGATTCTCGTATCAACGTTAAACTAATGAAACTTTGAAAACCTCAACGAAATAGTAAACAAGAACTGATCATCTAAGAACCTTGTTAACGTTAATTGTTGAAAAACTCTTATGAATTTCATATTTCATCCAAAAGCATCCTGAACTTATCTCCGAGTCTCGTGTCACACTAATACTTATTGTTTCCCTTATGAAAAAATCTTCACAATTGCCTTGAACTATTTAAAATACAAACGTTTATCCATTATAAAAAAATCGAAATTAATAATTATATACCCTTTGTCAAGAAAGACATGAAATCATGAATCATGAAATTCAAACGTAAGCATGACAAAACAACACAATTAAACTTGTTGAATTTAAATGCTTCCAAGAGTTCACGTGAAAATGTGAAATCGAATCCAAGTCTCCTCATGTCCTTGAAATTAATTTCCCTCGTGATTAAATTTCAAGACGAAATTTTTTTAAAGTAGCCAAACTCTCCCTTTCACCCTCTATCCCAAAACAGCGAAAACATAGAGCCAATCTCTCCCAGCCATCATTAACCACCAAATCAACAACAAGCATCCTAACCACAATCACCAAACAGCCAAAACACTGAGCCAATCTCTTCAATCCACCCTCAATCACCAAATCAACTTCAAATGCAACTTTATCAACAACCTCCAAACCCAGAAAATTCAGCCACTGGGAGCATCTTCACTAGGGAGACAAAGTTAGCCTCTCAAGCAAGTACAATCAAACTATCATTATCAAACACTGAATCCCCTGTACTCTCAAATGAGACTATACCAGTTTCTCCTGTCACTGATCATCAGCAACAATGACAATCACATCAAGAATCAAAAGTTCAAGCTATTGAAATCAATTCAAGCTCAGCAGGTGAAGCCCAAAAAGAAGTAATAGATGATGAGATTGCTTCTCAACATCAGGAAGGAGAAGAAGAAGCAAACCATGTTGATGTGATAGCATACAATGAAGAGGATCTAAGTGATGCTGATATCCTTGTCAGTAAGTGTTATCTGGTTGCTGAGTACAGCAAGCTGGTGCTGAAATCAAATAAAAGAAAGCAAAGAATACGGGAGTTGAAGGGAGTGATCAGAGAAAAGGATGAAGAGCTGATGAAACAAGAAGTTAGAATAAAAAGGGTGAGAGAAGATGCTCAATGCAACAATGAAGTCATAGATGCTCTGCTTGATCAGGAGTCTGAGCTTAAAAAGTCAACAGAAGCTGAAAAGGAAGAAAAAGATAGGGTGATGATGAAGCTTGAACAAGCAAATAACTCTATTTCTGCTCAATCAAATGTGATAAAAATAAAAGAAGAAGAGATTGAGCAGCTAAAAATGAAGATCTGTGCATTAGAGTCAAATGTTGATGTTTTAACTATTCAAACAAAACAATCTGTTAAGGCATCAAAAGAGCTAATTCAATATTCAAGGAAGAGAAAATATCTTGGTGCTGCAGAGAAGAAGATGACAACTAATGAAAGTTCTTTCAAGAAACAAAAGCTCACATCTCCTAAACACACACCTTCAGTAGATTTATCTACTGTGAAGTCTATCTCTTACCAGGATGATGATAGTGATGAAGAGTGGAAAGAGCTGATCAAGGAAGACTCTCCAACAGATCAAAAATTCTCAAAGGATGATGGTCTTCTGTCTACAAAAGACATATTGGAAGAGAGACCTGAATCAACCATGTTCATGACACTCATAAACCATGGTTTCCCTTATGACATGGTTGAGAGGCTAAACCTGACTGAGATGAAGAATCTGTTGAAAGAGTTTGAGCTTGCATGCTTTCTGATACCAATTGTGTGTTCCCGGTATGAATGGGAACAATGAGCATGGATCTTAGGATTCATATTGATAATAACAAGAACTTGCATGATTAGATGCTAAAATATAATAATGATGAACATAATGAAGAACATAAACATGTTTAATGATTGGTGTTTATTGATATGTTATTGAAATCATCATCCATGAAGGATGATGATATGATGTTGTTAGTGATGGACCTAATTCACCCTAACAAGTGGTGAATTATTTACCCTTTACAATGATAATATGTGCTAATATTTATACTAGTCCAGCAATAAAAATAATTACAAAATAAACCCTAAACTAATATTTTTGTTGATTTCGTGCTTCAAGTCTTCAACTTCAATAATATTGAAATCTTCAATTTCTTCAAAGGTAGAATACCCAACATGTATTGTATTATAAAATGCTAATTATATTATGTTACACTATATCATATTACGTTATATTTCGTTAAATTGGATTAAGTTGCTTGTGCTACTTATGTTACATTAATTTGTATTACGTTATATCGTATTATGTTACATCATATTACATTATATCATCTTATATTACATCATATTACGTTATATTATATTGTATTACATCATATTATGTTGTATCATATTCTGTTACATCATATTACGTTGTATCATATTATGTTACATCATATTACAATATACCATATTACGGTATATCATATTACATTATATCATATTACACTATGTTAGATACTAATAAAAATTCATATCCAATAAACTAATTTTTCATAAAAATAAAAAAGAATTGGCATACTAAATTTCATGCTTTACTATCACACTAAGTTAGAAACTCCTGTACTACACGAGTTAAATAATAAATATTTATTAATACTTTTTGTTTTTAAAATAATTGTTTTTTAATAAAAAGAAGCATTTTTTTAATTTATCAAAAATATATTTATATTTTGGAAAGTATATAAATAACAATTAGCATTTAATGTATCATTAAATAGTTAACTTTCATTCTAGTAAAGACGTGTCAAAATCCTAGGTGAAGCCTAGATGGATAATATAGAAATATGTCATGTGTTTTGTATACATTTTGTTTTATTAGTATATACTAGAAGGGTGCCCGTACGATACGACGGGACACAATGTGGTGGAGCAATATTTTACATCCGGCATGCATTTATGGTATTTTGTTATTCTTGTAGTATTTTACAAGAATCTAATATGTTAAGGACAAATGCGCACTAAAATAATAAAAATTTCAAAGGTTTATGTGATTTCTAAAGTTCTTAAAATAATACAAATTTTAAAAGTTTATATGGTTTCTAAAATAATGCAAAGTTCAAAAAGTGTAAATATTTTAATTTTGTATGTAAATGTTAGTAAATATAGGGTAATTATGTAACTAATTGTAAATGGGTAATCCGTATATAATAATATAATTACTATTTTATTTTTAAAATTAATTGTATCTTATGTATTGATTAAAGTAATGTTCTTGATTTTAGGGTATCTTAAACTACCATTCTTATTTGCTTTGTATATAGTATAAATTATGTCATATAAATTATGTTATATAATGACTTTTAAAAAATTGAAGTTATACAAATAGAATGGTATAATAAATTGACAATGATAAACGTATGAAGGTGTACGGATTTGTTTCTAAAGGTCGATATATGTTATATATATATACACACACACGTGACAGTTATATAACAGTATTGATATTCTTAGATCGGTGTCTATTTTGTTTTTACGCTACCAACATATTACCGTCTATAATATAACTTAAGATACCCAAAAAAATTTCTATTTTGAATATAACTTTAATTTTAACAAAATTTATGTCAGGAAGTCAAGATAGATAATTAAATCTGACCAAACATTGGATTTAAGAAAAAGGTTAAGGCTATAGGAAAAAAGCTATATATTCTAAAAAGAGTAAAAAAAATACAAGACTTATAAAAAAGACGCATTTATGTGTAATTACAAGCAATAGGACACAATGACGAACAATAAATACACAATGACGATTATATAAGGCACAACGATGAAAGAAAAATACACAAGAGCTAGAAACACAAAAATTATTACAACATGCAAACTAAACATTCGACTAAACTACAAAAGCGAAGATTGTAGAGTTCGACAATCCGATTCCAATCCCATTGGTAAATTTAATCATAGTTCGTTTTGACTAGATTCATAAGCGGCTAAAAATTCATTTTTAGGCTTTTTAGAGCAATGAATATTTTTATTTGAACACTACACTTAAAAAATAAAAAAGGAACAAAAGTTATTGAAATAAAACAAAATGGTAGAAATTATATAGATTACAATGTATACTATATGAACCACATATGATAAATTTAAAACTTTAGAAAATTAAAAGGTCAAGTTGAAAATTATGTTTTTCTTAAATGACAAATTAGATCACTGACAGACCTGCCCTACCCTATCATTTCCATCACTAGCACACAATCTGATATCACCCTTAGAAGGAAACTCACCATCGTTGAGAGAAACCCCCCCGATCTGTAACATCCGCCTATTTTTAAAGTATAAAATTAAACCTAAATTCGTTTGAATCAATCTTGTAAATCAAATTATTATTTAATCATTTTATTTATTATGTTTCAAAAACAATAAATGCGTTACTTAATCAATTTACTTTAAATTCTATAATTTATAAAATAAATATTAAAAGGTTATTAATATCTATAAGATTTTAAATATTCAACTAAAATAAATAATCAAATTACAAGTTCTTGTGAGATTTATAAAGTTTATAAAGATTTAATAAAAAAAGAAGTTTTTCAATTAAATTTAGAGTTTAAATTGTAATTATTATTTTATTTATTTAAATTATATAATTTTATATTTATTTTAAATTCTAATCATAACCACCTTTTGAAAAACTTGTAACTCATCATTAACACTATTCATAACCCCCTCCTAACCTTAACTATAAAAGCAAGTTTTAGGCCTCATTTTTATTTGTTCATTTTCTAAAAATCTCTCACACAAACCTTTCATCATCATTTGGTTATAATCGATTTCAAGAATTTTTTTATAATGTTTTAAGAATCTTCTAATATTAAGGTAATCTTATATTGCTTATATATTATGCATTTCTATATTTCTTTCAATCATACTAACATCCAATTGTTTTCATGTATTTACTTTTATTCTTTCTTCTACCAAATCTTTTTTAATTTAATCATTATCATTTGATCATTAACCTTCCAACATTCACTAACATTATAATAATCACTAACATTGCTAAATCAAGTTAACAACACACTAACGTAAACAAATAACTTGTTTGCATATGGACGGCTATGTCGCCGCATTCAATTATTCCACAAGATTATTTCTCTAAATGATGGCTATGCAAAACTCTTGGAATATTTATTATATAACTCAAATGAAGTCTAATATATCATATATCGACATAATAAATTTGTTCTAACCCTGTTTCATGCTTTAGCAATTTTAAAAGTACACATAAGTGCCTTACTACATTTTTTGACAGAATATAGTCTGACTTAAACTAATTATAACTTGGTCATAAAAAACTAAATTTGAGTAAACTCAGACTACAATATTAAATTCATTGAAAAACCTTTTCAACGACAGTTTATAGGTCTTCAAACTCAATCGTACGACTCAACAATAGCATTCACAAGATAAGTACGCATTTCAACACCTTCTGTCTTATGCTGCTGTTTTGACTTAATTACGACTCTTTTCATAAAAATGTTTCTAAACGAAAGTTGTCCAGAATACTCTAAACTAGTCAACTATAAATTTTTATAATTTTATGAAATCGTTTTCTATTTTTAAAACCTATTCAAACACATACCAAACATTCTGTCCAGAATCTAAAATTAGTGCAATAGTCATTTTTCAATCTACCGTTCACTTTTTGGCATTCTCTAAATGACCTAACTTGTTGTAATGAATTCCGATCTCAAGTTATTGTTTCTTTTTATCCTTTAGGATATCACCTTTGACTCTTGAACATCCAAGCTTTCTTATGTACTTTACAACCATCATTATACAATGTGAGTTTTCTATGTGAGTTCTCCATGCCCCTTTTTATTTTATTTCACACATTTTGGGGTGAAACATGTTAACCTTATAAACTTATACTTGTAAACATCTTGATACTTGTAAATGCACATGCAATTCATCTTTACTTTTTGTCATGGTTATATGTAATGTTGTGAGTCTTATATGAGATACATTATATGTTGACAATCATTAACTATTACTAGCCTGACGACGTCATAGATCTATGGGCCTGGCAAGCCTATTTGGTGCTAAAACCAATGTATTTTCGGCTCCTGATGACGTATGACTTGTTTATCATGGGAAGCAAGTACATTTAGCTAATCGTTATAAACTTGTAATCTTAATCTTGGTCAAGGTTTGATTGTAGCTATATGTGTTCTATAAACTTGGATAATTCATAACCATTGACATGAATTGCTACTTGTAATATATATATATATACATATATATATATATGTATGTATGTATGTATGTTTAATCCATGGAAACTCACCAACTTTCAAAATTGACCCTTTATTTTTAACATGTTTCAGGATTACTACTTGATGAACTCTTCTTGCTCATATAGGACTTGGACTTAGTTTAATTAAACATATTATGTTGTTGTTTATATCTTTGTTGTATTGTAATAACTTAATTGTCTAGTACTATTCAATGAAAAATAGTATTTAATATTATTTCAACTTATTTAATTTCATGTGCTATGAACAATTGTTTCAAATTCGTCCGTCTCTATGATTTCGTCGTCGGTCGGGGTGTGACACGACCCAACCTAGAAACCCTTGACCCATTCTATTTAATAAGGTCTTTAGCATACCTCACCTTAACCATATAAACTAATAATCATTGGTAGTTGAAAATAATATGGGTGGATTTTGATTCTCCACCGACCTGACTCTTTAAATTATAGTACACATCGAGAATGTTACAGCAAGTAACATGTTAAAGGGCACAAACTTAGTGGTACTAATATGTTGAAATGACGTCTCTCTAGGTTGAGGGTTTGATTATAAGCAAGTGATGTAGATTAAAAATAAATTTTACCAGTGTAAGTTTATCGTATAAAAAAATAAAATTAATGTGCACTAAATTTAATTTTCAAATTCAATAACTACAAGTACTAGTAATTATACCCTTTATTCTCACATACTCGATACTAGCCCTCACAAAGTATTTTAGCCAGAGTTGTAACAGAACCGAATGAACACGAACGATACCTTCATCAAGGAAACGAAATTGTTGATAAAGTGTCACGAACACATACAGATGAGATTTCTTGTTCGTGTATGCTCATTATGGAAATGAATTGTTTATGAACACTTTATCGAATACAAATGAACACAAAAAAGACAAACAAACACAAACAAATGTTCATATATATAAACCAACACAAACGAATGTTTGCTACATTTTACCACAAATTTATCATAATTATCCAAACATACATAATATAATTATCATATATATAACTAACATGGAATAAGAAGTTTGTCAACTTTGACATAAACTGAAGCTAAAAATAATCAAATGTGGAAGATTGGAGGAGACATTTAGTATAACTAGGGTTTCATAGTTTATAAACCAAATTCCGCAAAATAAAAATATAAAATCTTTAAATGAGCAAACACAAACGAATATAAACAAACACGTTATCATACATTTACAGACATAAATAAATGAATGAGTGTTTACGCTTATTCTTTTAATCCAATAAACACAAATTTCATTCTTTCATTTTCGTTATTTATTAAACAAACAAAAATAAACAAATTATAACCAAACAATTCATGAACCTTTTGTTATTAAAAAAATAATAATAAAGTTATCTAATAGTTTGTAAGCGGTCCCTACACTTTTTGGTCATTAGATGACTACTAAACGTCCGTCAAGGTCTTTGTGGTCCCCACTCTCTTGTCACCCCTTTGCTTGTTTCGAATCCTTAATAAAAACATCTGTCAGTTACCAACTTACCATTGATTATATTCTCATGTAAAATGAATATATTATCCATTATCATTAAATAGTATTTTAAATTTATGATATACTCATTTAATAAATCAAATGCTGTACAAATTTATTTTTTTAATGACAAATTAGATCACTGACAGACTACTGATCCATCTGATCATTTTTATTACTCGAGCATGTAACTCGAAACCTTCAAATTCATCACATGTGAAAAAAAAACCCTCTGTCCAACTGAACATTCCTTTTTTTCAATTGTGGGATTTGAACCCAAAACTTTTTTTATATTTAATGAGATCTTGATGCATCTTATATCAAATATTTGAGCTAAGGATAATTGTTGTACAAGTCAACTTATGCTTAAAATGCGTGCACGCGTGCTCTCTTATGCCGTGTCGTTTGGCCGTTTCACAACGTCCACACGCCAGGTGCCGCTAAGTGATTCTTCCTAATTTTAAACCAATACTTCTTCTTCACATCAAGATCTCACACGATGCAAGCACCATTTATTCAAATAATATGATGTGACATGATAAAATATGATTAATATAATGTGATGTGATTTTCACACCCACATTAAGTGACTGGAAGTTATTAGATAAAAAAAATCAATAAAAGAAATTTTTTTAGCGGATTATACGGGTATAAAGGTTATATGATGCACTGAAAGTTGTATTTTAGGGAAAAAGATTTAAAGCAAGTTAACTCAACACAAAACAATTAAAACTCCAGAACTTAACCATGGTTAGTTTGGATAGCCTCACGCATTGCACACCACCAAGAAAGGAGACAAACACAGACTTATATATATGTGTGTCTCTATACATCTACATATAGAGAGTATGTGTGTGTGTGTGTGTTCAGTCTTTAGAGAGAGAATAAATCAAGGGATTTCACATTTCTTTGATTCCAGTGAGAGAAAGAGGAAGAAGAAGACTAAAACCACCGTTTTTAGAGAGAAAAAGAACGACTCTTATGGTTTTCCTATCTGTTAATGGAAGATTGATGGCTTCAGGGTGTTATCAAGCTTCTTAATTTACATCATAAAGTTGGGTTATTGGAGAGCTGTTGTTATCACCAGTTTATGCGTGTAATGTGGAGGATTTCATAAATTCGGAGGTTAATTTCAGTGTGAATTGTGTTTTACAAGAGTTTCTGCTGTTGAAGAGGTTGAATTTGTTGTTTCTTCCATGGACATTAGAGGGCCGTTGTTTCCACCCCTTGAAGGTGAATCAGTTCACAAGTTGTTGCTATAATGTTTCGATTTCATGGGGGGTTTTTGTATGTGTGCAGCAAATACTGTTTTCACCCGATTAATTTGATTATTGATGTAGGGGTTTTATTAATCTGTTAATCCATGCTAATAATCGTGTTCTTATCTGTTCTTTTTGATATAATTTGTTCTTAATCTAAGTTTATTCTTCTTCTTCTTCTTCTTTAAGTTTGATTATGATGTTCTTGTTAATTTTATGAAGATCCACTGTATAAGGAGTTATGGAAGGCTTGTGCTGGTCATTAGTGGATGTTCCTAGAGCTGGAGAAAGAGTGTTCTACTTCCCACAGGGTCATATGGAACAAGTAAGTATTTCAGATCTGTGTTTCTAATGTTTTTATATCTAAGTTTTGTTTTATTGATTGTAAATGGTTTTTATTTTTATATAATTAGGGGTTTTTAGTTTGATTTTCTTATGCAATTTATGGGTTTTGCTCATCAGCTGGAAGCGTCCACTAATGAAGAATTAAACAGAGGATTCCTCATTTCAATCTCAAATCAAAGATCCTTTGTCGTGTTGTTCATACTCAGTTAATGGTATGTAATTTATTGTTGTACAACATGTTTATTTTTAGTATAGTTTTAGTTTAATTGGGATTATGTTTTAAGTGTGTTGAGTTTGGTAGAATAGAATCTTGTGGTTTTGAGAAAGTTCAATAGTTCATGCAAGTCTTGTGGTTTTGTAGGCTGAAAAAGATACAGATGAAGTTTTTGCCCAAATTACCTTACTTCCTGAGACAGATGTAAGAATTTGGTTGATTAAATTGCATTAACACACTACAAAATGATGGTTTTCTCACTTTAATGTGACATGTATTTGTAGCAAACTGATCCTACAAGTCTTGATGAACGCGTACCCGAGCCTCCAAGGCCACCCGTCCACTCTTTCTGCAAAGTCTTGACAGCTTCGGATACGAGCACACATGGTGGGTTTTCGGTGCTCCGGAAGCACGCAAACGAGTGTCTACCTGCACTGGTAAACTTGTGTTTCTTAAAATTTTTTAAATAATGGTTGTTTTTTATGCTCTAATTTGACTGAATTTGTATGTTCAGGACATGACTCAAGCTACTCCTGCTCAAGATTTACGCGCCTATGATCTACATGGCACCGAGTGGCGATTTAAGCATATCTTTAGAGGTCAACCAAGAAGGCATCTGCTTACAACAGGATGGAGTACCTTTGTTACAAATAAGAGATTAGTAGCAGGGGATTCATTTGTATTTCTTAGGTATTATTCAATCATCCGTGTCATTATTGGCTGTAAAGTTTGTACATTTGGTCATAATTTGACTAAAATATCTGCTTTTATAGGGGAGAAAATGGTGAAACGCGTGTTGGAGTTAGACGTCAAGCACATCAACCAAGCTCAATGCCTACTTCAGTGATTTCTAGCCAGAGCATGCATTTGGGCGTGCTTGCAACTGCATCACATGCGGTTTCAACTCAAACCCGGTTTGTAGTTTACTACAAACCAAGGTATGATACCCAGGTTTCCTAAAAGAAAGTGTATCTTTGACTGTTTTTCTTATAATACTTGATGAATGTTGGTTTTCTATCAGGACAAGCCAATTCATCGTTAGTTTAAACAAGTATATAGAAGCTGTAAATAACGCGTTTACTGTTGGTATGAGATTTAAGATGCGGTTTGAGGGTGAGGATTCTCCTGAAAGAAGGTATATAAATTGTAATTTATTCTTCTTTTGTTTGATATTTCTACATTTGGATCCTTATTGATTCGAAGTTTTCTTCTTTTGAGCAGGTTTACTGGTACAATAGTCGCAGTTGGAGACGTATCTCCTCATTGGGAAGACTCTAAGTGGCGATCATGAAGGTCAATAATTACTTATATAACATAAAGGATGCTTGATTTCTGATTTGCCGATAAACTAAAAGGTCAAACCTTTTGTTGACTGTAACAGGTCCAGTGGGATGAACCGGCGCCTATTATGCGACCAGAAAGGGTTTCACCGTGGGAGATTGAACCTTTTGTAGCACCTGTTCCCGCCAGTTTAGCTCAACCAGCAGCATCCAAAACTAAAAGGCCTAGACCTCCGATGGACATGCCTAACCTTGTGGACTTTGTTTCAGAACCGGCATGTTCAACTGTAACAGCTCAGTTGAGTTGCACCCATGAAGGACCGAGGGATGATAACCATAACTCTAATCCTAAGCAAACGGAAAACAGTAACAACAGTGGTCTTTCAAGGATACAAATGGACGGTGGCTGGCTACCATCACCCGTAAAAGCCTCGAGGAATGCTTATGATGGAGATGAAACTGAAGAAAGAAAAGGTCCTTTCTCATGTTGGTCTGTTCATACAACATGCTCGCCTCGTGAATCCCTCAAACAGATGAAAGATTCAGTTCAAAGTCCCGTTAGTGGTGCAAGTTGTAGACTATTTGGTTTTGACATAAGGATCCCCCCCAAAGGCGGTGATAATGATATTACACCTTCCAAAGCAGCACCCGTAACACCATCGGATGTATTATTTCATTCCTCAATTGAAGGACAGGTGCCTAGTACATTATCAGCTGGAGTTTTGGATCTCAAGTCTGACTTGTCAAAGGATTTTAAAGAACATGGTGTTTTGCATGTTTCACCAAAAGAAGTTCAAAGCAAACAAACTACTTCCACCCGAAGTCGTACCAAGGTATGCATCTAACTTTGACTTTTTTTTCGTGGTCGAGATATGTATAATGTATCTAACTAACTTTGTTGTGATTATGAAAGGTTCAAATGCAAGGGGTGGCAGTGGGCCGAGCGGTGGACTTAACTGTGTTGAAAGGTTACAATGAGCTAATTGATGAGCTGGAAGATATGTTCGAGATTAAAGGAAGGTTACGCCATCGAAATGAGTGGGACATTGTCTTTACGGATGATGAAGGAGACATGATGCTTATGGGGGATGATCCATGGCCGTAAGCTTTCTGCGCTACCAATTTTATACTAATAAAGAACGCATTTGTTTGTTAACAAAAGTTATTTATGTCATTGTGACTGCAGGGAGTTTTGCAACATGGTTAAACGCATCTTGATTTGTTCAAGTCAGGACGTCAAGACAATGAGGACAAGAAGTAAGATTTACTCTTCGCATGACAACAAGACATCAGGCAGTTTAGAAGCTTTTGAAAAGTAATGCACAAAAAGTTGATTGTTGGTTAATGTTTTGCACCCCCCACCCCTTCTAGCGTCTTGTCGTTTTCTTTTCCTTTTTGTTTTGTTCTAAGTTGTTTAGGTGTCAGGTTTCACCTAGTTGTGAAAGGGTCGTCGGTCTTGAAGATAATCAAAGTGTAAAGAGGGGATGAATGGATGGCTAACTTGGTTGATGATTTCAGACCCTCTTGAAGGAAGAAATAGGAATGTGAGTATTTAGGAGTAACATATGTATGATGTATATATTATATTATAGGTGTGTTTTGGACTGTTAAATCATAAATGTTAATGGTGATGGGGGGTTTCTTGTGTTTCTAATGTATATATTCATTTTGTTGTGGGTTTCACAGGTAGCATGAATCTTGACTTTTGACTTTTTTGGTTATTAGCCAGCCACTCTTTTGTTGACTTGTCTTTGTACTTGATATCAAAGTTTTTTGCTGGTTGATTCCCTAGACTACAGTCTACAATCCTTTTCCTAACAGAAAATGGTACTATATTCACATGGTTTTATATGGATTTGTGAAACTTAAAATAGTAGTGTATTGCACAAAGGATTTTTATGAGATGTTTGTTGTTTATAAATTAAGAGTTAATCTCAATTTTGATCCTTAGGTTTTGTAAATATTCTTCATTTGAGTACCAACGTTTATTTTGTCTTTATTATTGGTCTGATTTTTGCAAATCGTTTCTATTTTCGTCTTTTTGACTAACGGTGTTATTTTTTTTGTTAAAATTTTCTAAAATAACCAAAATACCTCAAGGGTTTAAGATTTCTTCACCACTCACCTCCTTCATCACATCACATCTCCGACAAATCTCCCCATTCCTCTTCACCCCATATAAGCTTAACTTCTCGATCGCTATTATTGATTTGATGGATTGTGTGTATTAGAGTTCCGATTTTGATTTTGAACTTATAAGAATCGAAGTAGCTATTATTGCTATTAGAACAGAGCTTAATGTTTGTTCAATGTGTGTTAATCTTTGATGATTATATGTTGATTATAGAGTTCAATTGTTTGTTCATAGATCTGGGTTTTTGTTGTTAGATCGAGAATTAACGTGTAATTGAGCTCAATTTTCTTCAGAAATCTGTATTGTTTTCATCGATTGAGCTGCATAATATTCATCGATCTTCATCGAAATCAAACTTACTGTTCTTCATGTTCTATCAACAGCTATCGATTTGACTGAATTTGATGCAATTTGGGGCTAATTTGATTCAATAGGTTACAAATTCTTGAAGAACACCATGTGAATGAGAGTACAAAAGTCAAAAAGATGCTCAAAGAAATCAAACATCTATCTTCTTACTTGCAGCATTTTTCAATTTGGGCACTGTATCTTCACTATCCAAATTCAACTCATTTTTCCCAATGTTCAACACCCGAATCATCGCGAATCAAACCATCGATTTCGCTGACGAAAAGATCCGATTTCCACCCCCTCCATCGCGCCTAACACTCCCTCGGTTTGCATATCTTGTTTCGGGATCAAAAGGGGATTTAAACAGGCTATGGAGGACTGTTAGAGCATTGTACCATCCATTGAACTACAATGTTCTTCATCTTGATCTTGAATCACCGGTTAAAGAGTGAACGGAGCTTGTTTCGCGCGTTGAAAACGATCCTGTTTTTGCTAGTGTTGGGAATGTTTATGTGGTTCCAAAGGCTAATATGGTTACATACACAGGACCAACAATGGTTCCAAAGGCTAATAATAACAATGAAGGAGGTGAGTGGTGAAAGAATCTTAAGCCCTTGGACATTTTGGTCATTTTAAATTTTTTTAACATAAACAGTTAACACCGTTAGTCAAAAGGACGAAAATAAAAACGATTTGCAAAACTCAGACCAATAATGGAGACAAAATAAATGTTGGTACTCAAGTGAAGACTATTTACAAACCCAGTGATCAAAATCGAGATTAACTAATAAATAAATTTTCCAAGAAACAAGGAGTGGTGATAAACCAGGATGGTTTATTCATAGTTCTTGAACTTTTGATAAACCTATACTTATAGACATGTTTTTGGTAAACACTAAACAGATGCTTTTTCTCATTCCTCTTTATAAATGAACATGTATTTTTTTTTCTTATGTATCGATGAATTATTACTTGTTTACTAATTTCTAACCTCTAATATGTTCGTCAAAAAATTAAAACTAAAATCAGTTTGAATTGACGCTTAAACGCTTAATAGGATTAACCATATCATCTTCTTTAATAATAAAATTCTTTTTAACTGCAACATAAATTAAACTATTAGGTTTGATTTTTTCTCGTAAACAAACTCGATCATTCTCATCGGTCACTTCAACAAGTCATTAAAAAATGGGCCTGACAGAATTGATAGAATTCACCCTAATTTATTGGGTGGCAAATGATATATGAGAATACTGTCAGGGATATATAAACATCTTCTTAGGATATATAGACATCATGTTAGGGATATATAGACACCCTTTGACTTTTCTTCACGGCCCGTGAAGACTCTTACGGGCCGTGAGAGGCTATGAAATTTTTAAAATTTTGAGTTAGCAACTCATGACCGTGAAAAGCGTAACGGGCCGTAACACTGCATCTGTGAGAGCCTTCACGACCCGTAAAGGATTTTATTCACGGCCTGTTAACCTCTTCACGGGCCGTGAAGGTTGTCGACGTATTTTTTGTTTTTTTAATTATTTATCGGTTTTCGTAATTATTCGTTTTTTATAATTATTTGACGTGACGCATTATTCTTCGTAAAACGTGTATCAATTATTTGATTTGATGTAATATTCTATATTCATCGATATATATAGGGATACATTTCAGTTTTTTATGAAAACAATATCGATCGAGATAAGTAAAATGTCAGATCGGAGAAATTATAGAATGCGTGCGAATTAAATTGGTTCTAACTCACATCTAGTTGTTGAAAGTATTCCGGAATCAATTGATAACCATAACTGGCAGAATGACAGAAATTGGTCTCGTAATATTATGCAGTTTTTACGAAACGGAGATATTGAATTATATAGGGTATATTACATGAGTGTTGTGGATCTCCACTTACCATTTTGGCGATAGCTTCTTGGAAACACAGCTTTGTGTTCAGATGTAAGATTTTAAATTAGAATTTGTTTTACCCTAAAATAATTGTTTTAATATATATTTTATTGTTATTTATAGCATATTCGGGCGTGGACAAATAGATTGATGATTTGACGATTTGAAAAAATAAGTAGAACTATAGAGTTGTCGGGTAATGATCGTTGGACGATTCTTCCATTCGAGTGGTTTAACTTAATAAGCATGGGATCCGTTGATGGTAATGAATATGCAGACAGGAGTAGAGATCTATATCCTGCGTTATGGGAAGTTGATACGCTAATATTGTTTTCGTGTTATAGTTGTGACTATATTTTATAAAAAATCTATAAATTGGTATCTTTTTAAAATTTTTATGTAGTCATTTCAAGTTCATATATTTTTTCCTTATGAATACCGTCCAAATACGTGTGATGATTCATGGTGCATTCATCGTAATGTTTGGGTGCTTATTGTACAATTTGAATCGTATTTCCTTTATTTTCTTGGACGTATACATTATTGGCAGCATTCTGGGCAAGAAGAAATTGAATAATTGTTAGTCTCCGATGAAACTGTTTGGCCTTTAAATGCAGGTCATATTGGTCGAGATTCAGGAGTTGTTATTTGTATGTTATTATGTTGATTGGTTCAGAATAGATCTTTAGAGTGACATGAAAATAATTTACAAGATGCTTCCCTTAGATTCCAACGTATTATGGCAGATGAACTGTATTCAAGACGAACAATGTAATTATTTAATAAATAATATTTTTATATGTTTATTAATAATAATATTCGGACAATCTAATAAAATAACATAACAGTAACTCGAAATACAGTCTTTAATCTTGTTGAAATTTATAAAAGTTCCAAACGACAACATGATTAAAAGTTGTTCTGATTCTTCACCGGTATTGTTCTTGAGCCCTTTCCATAATGTCTGCTTCATTCCATAAAGTGATTTGGTTGTCGTAAATGTTATCGTATATTGAGTGAAATATCAATATCTTTCTCCTCAAATCGAACCATTTGTTGCTAAGTTCGTTAGTGATTTGATAGTAATCACGTTTTAGAATTTGATGAAAACGCTTTGATATATGGTTCGAAGAAACTGAACAATTTCCGAAAATAGTACCCGAATTTTCTAGACAAGATTTTGCTAAAGTGACCATTTTTTCGTCATTCCAAGGATTTTGATGTTGTGTTGTAACTGATTGTGAACTTGATGTAGAACCTGACGAAATCATATTTTTTATAAACATGTTAAGATTTTGATGTTTGAGTATATTTTTTGTTTGCAAATATGTTAGTATTTATAGTTGAAAATTTTTATTTTTATTTTTATTTTTTGGTCTCTTCACGGGCCGTGAAAGCTAGCGGTTATTTTTAAACCGTTAAGGCTTACGACCGTAAAACGCTTCACGGCCCGTGAACTCTAACGGCTATTTTTATCATTATATTCACGGGTCGTGTAACACCTTACGGGCTGTGAGAACTAACGATTGGAATTCTTTATTCAAAAAGTCTCACGACCGTGAGACTATTCACGGCCCGTGAAATTGATATTTAAAGGCTGTAAGAGACTTCACGGGCCGTGAAACTTTTAATATATAAGCTTCACACCTGTAAGTCCATTTACGCTCATTTTCACTATTTCTTTATTCTCTTTGATACGAGCCTCTCCATACACGCCCACTTTTGCTTTTATGACCTCGTTTCAGTCACTTTTCTTCTATTATCAGGTACATAACTAATTTTTGTTTTAAATTTTATTTAATTACATGTAACTATTGTATGAAAATAAATTTAAATTTCAAAATTTTGAAAAAAATAAAAGGGTTACGGGTCGTGAGGGAACTTCACGGCCAGTAGCCCTTTTTTTTTAAAATAGTAATTTTTGTTTTTTAATAGATTATGTCGTCGCGCAAGCGTGTGCGTCCTAAGACCGAGCCCGAGAGTCAGGGATATTTTTTAGACCCTCACCCGCATCTTCGTTTCCGCGAGAGACCACGCCGCGTAGACGGCTTTGGAGGTTATTAGGACGGCCCCTAAAGGGGACCCGTACCATCGACTAAGAGGTGATTGAGTCGGTGGGTGATTTAGAGTGTGCTGAGCCACTTGTTGGGGCTGAGGACTCCACACTGTGGCTCCGGATGTTCAACTGTGGCTATAGGAAGGCCCATCGGGAGCTTACATTGGAGTTCCTGCCTATATTTTTATTCACTCCCGCGACAGATAGAGATGACCCCCTCATCCATGTTGTTGTTTGGTTCACCTTGGGGGTCAAAGATGTGAGTTCACGATGAGAGCGTGGGCGACCATCCTCGGTTTTTACACAGAGGAGGAGGCAGCCGATGCATGTTTCCTCACGGACGAGGTTCGATCTGAGCCTGGTCCTCTGGTGGGGTGGTGGCCGACTATCTCGGATCAGCGCTGGGAGGGCGCAATTCGTGCGGACATTATATATCGTTCTTAAGACTGACACATTTTTCGAATTTTGCTCTTTGAGTGTGCTTAAAATGTTTCATGGATCAATATTTTGCTCTGTAAGTTGCTTTACCATACAAATCTCTTTTCTAGTAAGCCTCATTGCGTATGCATGCCACTCGAGGTATTCATCGGCTTCATGATTATGAAAATCATCTACAACAACTAGGATCCATCCACCTTTTTTTATTTGGTATTTTCTCTGTAATTCAAAGTAATAATTTGTTTTTTTGGTGCCAGTGTTTCTAAGAGTGGGTACTCCTTTATATACTCCACCACGATCATATTTTAACCATATTTTAACTACCGACCCACTTATGTTTTTTTTCGATCTTTTCGTGATAATAACATATTCATTTTCACGACTTATATTACTACCCAATGAACCAATTCTTCACGAGATGAAAAAACCTAATAATTTTGAATAATATAATTAGTTATTATCAAATAACAAAACTTAATAATGATTTAATATCAAATAACATAAAAAACATGTGAATTACGTAATAACCTGATTCGTGTCGTATAACCTTTTTTTTCAGAACCATCACCATACTCATTTCTGCTAATATCACCTTCATTGTCGTAGTCATTACCGTCATTGCCGCCGTCATCACCGCCGTAGTTTCCGCCGAAACTTCAACATTATCACCGTACTATTCACCAAAGTTACCACCCTCGTTATCGTAATAACTAGAACCCTAAACTGGGTAATTGTTAGAATTGGAACCAAATAAATAATTGTTGTCCCAAATTGACATCGTTAATAAAATGTATACAAATATGGAATTTATCGATATGAAATGAACTAAAATCTGACGATTTATATAGTGTTTTACAAAAAATATTACGTCACCCTAATTAATTATGGAGAATATTATATCGTATCAAATAATGTAATAAATATAAAATTACACAGTAATCGAGAATATTACATCGCGTCAAATAATGTAATAAATACAAAATTACACCGTAATCGAGAAATATTACATTACGTCAAAAAAATAAAAAAAAATCGTCAAACATTATGGCCCGTGAAACACTTAACGGTTCGTTAACATGAATCCTCATGGCCCGTAAAACCTATTAGGGGCCGTGAAAATTGTGGTTGTGGGAAGCTTCACGACCCGTAAGAGCCCTTCCTACCGTAAGGAGGGCATCCAGATATCTAAAAGGGTGTTGCTATAACAGACTCCTTTATTGGAGATATGTTTGGAGAAAAAATTGAGATAAATGAATAAAAGATTTGAAGATAATAATTATAATTAGTTTATTAGTTGTTTGATAGAATTCAAAGTAGATACGGATTGAGTTTGATTAATTAGTTGCTTATCTAATAGAGTTTGCGTTAGATTAGTAGTAAAATATGTTTAATATAAATAGAGAGCTACAAGATCTGTATTTTGTTTGGCTTTGAATATCAATATCATTTGTTCTTGTTTTTTATCTTTTTCCGATTTTTTGATTTTTTAATCTGGACAATATTTCCAACAAGAACACTGAACATAGGCTCGGCTATAACATTAAGATGAGCTTAGTGTCTTAATTTTTCGATATAGACTTAATGATAGTTAAAGTGAGGTATTCAAGATGTGTAAATATGAAAAACTTTTGGATTCAAGTTTTATTTAGAACAAAATTGCTCAGGATTGAGTTAGGAGTTTTCTTGTTGTGAATTTTCTTTTTAGGGGTTTGGAATGTGTTCCAGGCTAGAAAACAAATAGATGTTCTTGATTTAAATAAAATATTTTTACAACGAACGAAACTCGAATAAAATATTTTCCTATTTTTAATTGTATTGGATACCTTCGCTCAACCACTTAAGCCGAGAATCATCGGTGCTAGCTACGAACGTGATATTCGTACGTCCTTTGTTTGTTTGTTAAATTGGTGATGGAACTTATAACATGCTTGCAGGCCTTGCACCGCTTTGAAAAACAATTTGTCTTGTTTCCAAAACTACATATTCAATTATTTATGCAAAAAAAAGAAAAAAAAAATATTCCCCTTTGAGTATATCCGCCCTTAGCCGCATTGGTCATTTGGTTGTAACTTGTAACCTTATAAAACCCATGGTGAAGTAACCTCCTTAATTATAAACTTCAATCCTACAACACACAAAACACATACAACAACTTAACCATGCTCACACCACCTCTCAACACTCGTAAACCCTCACCCACACGATGGTTCCATCGCCTGTACACGCTCGTGTCCCTTATCGCGATAACGGCCCTCGTTTATCGGCATTGTAGCAACCTTATTCATTCACCTTACACCACCTTTTTCCTACTTGTAGCGGACCTTGTGTTAGCTTTCTTATGGACCACATGGCAAGCCTTTTTCATGAACCCGGTTCGCCATTGGGTTTTCCCCGATAACCTGGCTCAAGTGGTTAAGGTGAGTGAGTACCCGGGGTAGATGTGTTTGTTTGCACCGCGGACCCGTTTAAAGAGCCCCCGATTGGGGTGGTTAACACCGTTTTGTCGGTGTTGGCGTATGAGTACCCGACGGAGAAGCTGTCGGTTTACGTGTCGGATGACGGTGGGTCCGAGTTGACGCTATTTGCGTTCATGGAGGCTGTTAGGTTTGCTAGACATTGGTTGCCATATTGCAGGAAGTATAATATTATGGATAGGGCTCCTGAGGTTTATTTTGGAAATAATGCATGTTTGTTACCGGAAACAAGTGATATTCAGGTGCGTGACATATTACTTATTTGTAGTGTTTTTTCTTAAACATGAAATATGCAAGCTATAAGATTTAAACTTATAATTATTTGGTTGAGCATATTAATACCATCACGCTAGATCAGAATAACATTTTAAATTCAATAACATCATTAAGTTAGTTATTCTTTGTTCAAATTCGGTAAGTTAATATTTCCTAAGAAAGAAAGTGATTTTGATTTGATTTCTATTTAAAGCATTAATTTTAAGATAAGTTAAGCGATCATTATTAAATATGGTATTGTTAATTAACTCTAAAACTTGACACTGATAGCTAGAGATAATCATCTATAATATATAGATAAAAAATTAGATATCTTTCTCTAAAACTGGTCAAAGAATAATTTGTAATATAACTCTTTTTCTATAAAATAAAAATGAAAATTAAAGTTCATTATACGTACTTCATTTTTGTTTTAGGTGTTAATTACTTCAATAAATGTCATTTTCTAAAACTTTTTAGGTTTTTGGGAGATATATAAAATTGAGTCAATTTCTTCCCAATTATAAAAGTGTATAATTTATAAGGATTTAATTTAAACTTGCACATATAAAAACGAATACAAATAAATTTTATTAGCACTTCAACGTATCACGGTCACACAACTTATTATTCTATTCGAGGAAGCACGGAATTATTTTTAATGAACTTTAACCGGATAACTGTCGCCGTAATTAAATAATACTTTTTATAGGTTATCATTATCTTTTATCTCTCTCGTACTTACAATCACTTTTAAAAATATAAAAAAATTTACGAATGTTGTACGATGTTTCTCCAAATATAAAAATCATGATACAACACTTAAAAAATTTTCTCGAATGCTTCATTATACATTATTATAAATCAGAAAAGTTCCTTTCTACAGTTACAACTACCAATGTGAAATTCTTTAACTCTTTTCTTATAAAGTTTCAAGTTTATAATTAACCATACGCTCTTGATATAAGTTTTTTGGTGTGAAAAACTTGATGATTTTTTATGAAGTTTGTAAACAGGAACATCAAGCATATGATATATTTGTTTATTATACTGTTAATCACATGTAACATATAGTTCTATATATGTCTAAACACCCCTCACGACACCTCATATATTATTTTGCCTATTTTGTTGGACATATCTAGAAGGGTGTTTTAGTAAGTTCTTATCATGATGATCCGTAAACTAATATAACATAGTACCCAATTTATGTCGTGTCTTTTACGTTTATGAAGCCCAATTGATGTCGTGTCGTTTCGTTTATTGGAAGCAGTCAATGTATGAAGATATGAAAATGACAATTCAACGTGTGATGGACCAAGGAACTATTAATGTTGACCAAATAAAGGATGCCCGTACGATCAAAGCTTTAAGAAAATGGACCGCTGGATTTACACGTCAACAACATCCTACGGTTATTGAGGTCTACATTTCTTTCCCGTTATAGATATATTAGATGGATTCTTATGATTTATTAAAATTTTGGATAATTTAAACTACAAAGCTCATCTTTCGTATAAACTTATCACGCCATACGTGATCCACGAGGGTGAGATTATCATGCCAAAGAAAGGCTAGAATTATCACGCAACAATTGTATTATCACCCAATGGTGAAATCATTATGCACAAGGTAATTTTGCGTGATAATTATATCTCTGCGTGATAATTTTACGCAAGTGTAATTCGTCTTGCGTAATAATTCAACCTTGTAGGTTTACACTTTTGATGGAAGATTGTATACTAAACTTTATCATTAAATTTGAGTCATTTTGATGATATTAATACTTGCAAATAGGTTCTTCTTAAACGTGATCAAGATAAAGATGTTACGGGTCGTTTTATGCCCAATCTATTCTATTTAGCACGAGAAAAGAATAAAGGAACCCCGCACAATTTTAAGGCCGGTGCCATGAACGCGTTGGTATGTCAAGTACTTGATATCATCAACTTATATTTTAAATGCGCGTGTAAATGAACCGAACAAACACGAATGAAAGTTTTTTCATGTTTATTCAGACAAAAATAGTATGCTATAAATACTATAGTCTATCATGTGATACGGCAATATATAATATTTTAAGAGTAATAAATATATTAAAATCTAAATTCTATTATACAAGCTTCAAATACTAATGTAAATGAAAATACAAATATAAATGAATATGTAAATGAATATAAACAAATGCAAACAAATAAAAATAAATGAATAATTGTTTATAAACAAGTGAACATGCAGCCATGTTTGTTAATTTAAATAAAGAAAAGAAAGTTTGTTTATTCTTTCGTCTATTAAAATAACGAAAACAAACAAACTTCTAGCTAGTCGGAAGATCCTAAATGTTCGGTTCATTTGCAGGCGTACTATCATTTCGTGATCATAGCGTTTTTTTATGAATTTCAATTAGTCTTATCATCTTATTCACCGGTTTTATAGATTCGAGCATCAACCGTCTTGACAAATGCCCCTATATTCCTTACCCTGGACTGTGACATGTACTCCAACGATCCAAAAACACCACTTCACGCGTTATGTCATTTCATGGACCCTAATGTCGATCCAAAGCTTGCATTCGTTCAATTTCCTCAACGCTTCGGCAACCTCAACGAAAACGACATTTATGGGAGTCAATATGTGCTAGAGACACGAGCGTGCACTTTTGGAATGGATGGTTTGGGTGGCACCATTTTCATGGGCACCGGTGGCTTCTTTAAAAGACAAGCTCTCATCGGGCACCCCACAAAACCACAGAGTCTATGGAACGAACCAAACGTAGATGGAGACGTTATGGCATTAGCTCACCATGTCACAAGTTGTACTTACGAGGACAATACTAAATGGGGTTCAGAGGTACACATACGAAACACTCGTATAGTTCTAATTATCTTTATTTGTTAATTTAACCGTTGTTATTATTGTTGTTGTTGTTGCATTAATTACAGATTGGGTTTAGGTATGGTGTGTTGGTTGAGGATGTCTACACGGGTTATAGATTGCAATGCTTAGGATGGAAATCGGTCACCTGTGACCCAACTAGAGCAGCGTTTCTAGGCAAAGTGGCGATAACCCTTAACGACGTGCTAAGTCAATGGAATCGATGGCACATGGGCTTGTTGCAAGCAGGATTGAGCAAGTTTAGTCCAATGACATACGGAATCAAGTTCTTGAACCCTCTTCAAGCCATGTGTTATGCACACTATAATTTTCGTGCATTTTGGTCTATTCCGATCATTGTCTACGCGTTTTTGCCACAGTTAGCGCTCTTAAACTCATTACCCATATTTCCAAGGTGAGTAGACAAAAACACACATGTATACTATACACTATCACATTCATGAACTTGATATACAGTACAGTACACATTGTTAATCATGAAGTATTATCAAAATAGATATGTTGACCATTAAAATTACGTAAATAAATATTGATTACGTTATTTTGATCTTAAACAGTTAAACTAGTGATTTTGTAAATCAATTAAAAATGACTTTCAGACATATTGTGATGTAGACCAATATAATTGGGTAGTCTCATTTCTAGTTGCAATAATAAATAAAAATTTTATGAAATGAAACTTTTGTGGTGCAGGTTACAGACCCTTGGTTTTCCTTATATGCATTTCTTTTCCTTGGATCACACGGGAAAGATTGTCTTGATCACATGTTGGCGGGTTCAGCGCTCAAAAAGTGGTGGAACTCACGACGAATGTGGTTAATATCAGGGTGCTCGTGTTACCCCTTTTCGATACTTGATTGGTTTCTAACATCCATTGGCATGTCAGCGTGTGAATTTAACGTAACAAGCAAGGTATCAGATAGCGAGCTAAGCAAACGTTATGAGAAAGGGGTCTTTGAATTTGGAGTAGAATCACCATTGCTGCTGATGGTTAGTGTAACAGCAATGGTCAACTTATTCGCCTTTCTGGTTGGGATCAAGAAAGCGTTGATGGATAATGAGACGTTTGACGAACTTTTTGCACAAGTGTTCATCGCAGGATTTGCTGTGGTTAACAGCTGGCCGATATACGAAGGCATGGCGTTGAGGAGTGACAAAGGAAAGATGCCTGCAAAGATTACCTTGAAATCGATCTTTATTGCTTTGGTTTTATGCTTGGTGTTCTCTTTGGCAGTTTAGTAATGAAAGTCCTCATGTAATTATGTTCTGCTAATTCGAGCGAGGTTAAAACTAATAACCCTTTTTTCAGCATTGTATTCAGTGGCTAAAACGATATGTAACTCTTGTGATAATCGAATAATCTCGAGGATTAAGTGGTATTTGAATTTAAAATGATATTGCTACTGTATTTGCAGAGTTTATAGATCATATGAATGTTGATTCTGTAGTTTTGAATCTTTTGATCACAAATAAGATGTATAACATCATGTTCAGACTCTGGATCACATACATATAGCAACTTTAACGTTCATAAGCCTTCGTAGAGTATCGATTTGCCTATGTAACTCTACATGAACTATTGAACTAATACTTTCTTTTCTTAATCTTGAAGGTGGATGACCTGATAACATCATCATCCATCTTTAAGGTTGCCTCGAGTACCTCTATCGATTCAGGTTTCGTGAAATACTTAAACAAAAGATAGATACCGTCTAGATACGTGTTGGTTTCTCCAGCTTTGTTCTTCTTTTTGATGCTGTATGCCAGTGGTATAACCCCCCTGTTGAACACCTCAATGTACATCCCACCTCCAGCAACAAGCAACTGCAACAATCACACAAATCTCAGATAAATTCAAGAAACAGATTGCAAATTCATGAAATTAGTCCAAAATTATCGTAACCCCCTTTGATTCCAACATCAAATCGCTGATCTTCGAGCTCTGATTGTAAGAAACAGTAGATCAAAACCAACAATTGAATTGAGATACAAAAACGATAAGCATTATTGTTAACAATTTGGGGAAATTGCGATCAAAATTATGAAAATTTCGAAACTAAAAGTGGTTATAAACTAATACCTCTTCGTACTTCTGTGTTAGAGATAATCGTTCGTCTTCAGACATATCGGGTCGCAAAACCACCATGGATTCATACTGTCGTAAGCCCGGTGGGCACTGTGGTTCTTCTTTTTCTTCAACTGCAGCCATTGATGAGTTGTTGGGTTCATCTTCATCTCCGAGACCTCCTTCGAAGAAAGTACCGGAGAAATCTAGGGTTTGGGCCTTAATCGGAAAAATTCGGCAGGGGTTTCTGTTGATTTGATGTTGATGATCATGATTGTAGACGAAAGGTGTGAGCTTGTTGGTGGTGAAAGGAGTTAGGGTTTGAAGCAGAGGACGTGATGAGAGAAACGAAGAAGAATAGACGATCATGGTGTTTTAGGCTAACAGTAGATATTGATATCAAAGGATGATAACAGTGGATGTTGATATCGATTTCTTTTACGTAATTAGGTTACGTATATCTCTACTAACTTTTTACGGAGCGTTTGTTATGCTGAATTTCAATGTACGTATATCTCTACTAATTTTTTACGGAGCGCTTGTTATGCGGAATTTCAATGGAATTAAATGGAATTGGAATATATATTTCATTGATTATTTTGTTTGGTTGATATGAATTCGTTATAAATGAATTTTGAATTCTAGTTTTCACGTGTTTAGTTGATAAAGAATTGAAATTAAAATTGAAAGTAATTCCTTCAAATTCCTTCAAATGAAGGATTTCAAAATTCATCCAAATGTTCAAGTATTTCAAATTCCACTAACCCCCGTCTCCACCACTAACCGCCACCTACCACCCCGCCCACTGCCAACCGACACTACCGACGACCTCGACCGCCGAGCACCGCCTGATATTCGGGTGGTTCTTCGGGGGTTTAACATGTTATTTCGGTTTAATTTGATTATATTTATGTGTTAGAACCCCGTTACTGCGTTAGTTTTGTGTGTGTAGGTTATAGAGATGAAAAGAGCTAAAAGGGTGCAATTAGAATGCTAAACGGGAGAAGAAACAAGACCGAACAAGACCCAAAAAGCAAAGAAAAGAGAAAGGAAAGATTCGACCCCACCGTAAAATGGGGTACTCCACCGTAATTTACGGTGGAACCTGACGTTTCATTGCAGAAGGTTTTAACGTGTCTTACGGTGGGTCACTGATCTTACGGTAGTTTTTAACATCAAAATGGCGCATCACTCACCGTATTTTACGGTGAGCAAACCCTCTTTACGCTGAGCTCGACGGGGAAACGCTATAAAAACGAGTTAGGGTTTGTTTTAGGGATATCTTTTGATCCAGAGACTCGTTTCCGCAGCCGTCTTTTTCAGGACGATCGTACAGCAAAGGAGAAGTGATTTCTGGCATCAAAATTCACTTTGATTCATTCGGTTTGCATTTGTAACGTCGAATTCTTACTTAATTCGTTTGTTTTTGGTATGTTCGTTTAAGATGCTAGGCTAAACGTTTGTAACTCTCTTCGGAGAGTAAGGTTTATGTTAGGAACTGAAGTTTTATCATTCGTGTGTTGAGTTAAACGTTTGCACTGGCCAATTAAGCCAGTTAACTTTATTTGTTGATTGAAACCCTAAAATACGCGTGTTCTGTACAATTGTGTTTCCTTGGTTTGAGAAGCGGTCAAGACCAGTTAAGTCCGGAACGTTCTTGGGATTTGGATCCGGTTGGGTAACACGGCAGTAGGTTATGATGCGAGTAGTCGACTGACAACCGACAGTCTCCTTCAGTTCAATTGCTTTTAATCAGATTTACACTCGATTTAACAAGTTTGGTTCCGATCATAGACCTGAAATCTGAAGAGAGTTGTTTTTTTTATTACTAATTTTAAACCAATCTTTTACTTTGCAAGTTAGTTTTCATCGTTAACGTAATCAAACCATTTTTTTGTTGAAACTTGAAAATTCACACTTATAAAACTTACAACGTCACGGGTTTTGTTAACTCGTTTTGTGAATCCGAAACACTTCACCCCCCGCTTGAAACCCGAGTCGCCCTCGACTCGCAAGTCAACCAAAACTTACCTGAACGGGGAACATCCCCACACTTGTGTGATGCTATGGTCCTACAAAACTTGTTACACAAAACGAGACGGAACAAAAAAAAGATAAATAAATAAATAAATAAATAAAATAAAATAAAAGACTACCAAAAGAAAGACGTACGACCACGGGTTGCCTCCCGAGAAGCGCTACATTTAGGAGTCTATAGCTTGACTTCCAACCATGTGTTCATCAAATTGGGTCAGAAATCCAAATGCTAACCGAAAGAATTTCTTCAGTTTGCTTATTCGGACCATTTAGATTGTTGGTGTGACATCCGTCACCTCAAGGTCCGTCGAACGACATAAATAACATGGAAATATTTTAAATAAATCTTCCTTTTCTTCATGAACTCCTGCTTTACGGAGTCATGTCTGCTTATTTTTCCCTTGTGCCTGTACTTCCTTCGAGAACGTGTGTTAAGCATAAAACTTTTATAAATCTCATCACCATTACCACTAAATATATATCATTTTTAATTTCGACCATTGTCATTAATAAAACCATTTGAGGCTATCAAATGCCATTAAACACGCTTTTAACCGTAATATAACGAACATTTTAAGATCATAATCAACCGAAACAAATTTTCGGGAAACTCAAGGGTAAGTGCAGGGACTAAACTTGTAATTTTGCAAACTTGGGCTGGGTATATAAGCCCCATTTCCAGCCATCTATCCTCATCTTCATCTTCTTCACCTTCAACCTTTTCTCCACTTTTTCTCTTGATTTAGCACCAAAAATCTTCACGTTTGTCGCGTTTTCACTACCAAATCTTGGGTATCATCGTGTGTACGCGTTCCTAGCAGGTAGACAACCTTTTTCAACCCGTTTTTGGTTCGGTTTTACTGCTGTGATTTCTAGGGTTTCGGGTGCTCGGGTTCATCCGAGCACATGAGGTCGAGTGGGTGCGTGTGAGGTCTTTCTGCTTGTGTTTCATGTTTGTGTATGTTTGTTGAGTGTTTCTGGAGGTCCTCGTGGTATAAAACCCACGCTAGAGCAGCTCGGGGGCTGCTCAGCCCGACCACAGTCGCGATTCTGCAGTTTGGGCGACTGGGTCTGTCATGCGATTGAGTCGTGCGACTGAGTGAGTCGTGCGACTGAATCATGCGTCTAAGTCAATCGTGCGACTGAGTTGTGCGGCTAGGCAGGTCGTGCGACTGAGTCGTGCGACAGGGTGTCTGTATGCGATTGAGTCATGCGTGTGAATAATTGTGTGCGATTGAGTCAGGTGACCGACTGAGTGTATGCGATTGTGCGTGTTTCGCACGAATGGAGTCCAATCGCACGAATGAAGGTTCAATCGCACGAAAGTAGCTAATTCGCATGATTGAGGGTTGATTCGTGCGCATGGAGGTTGGGCGTGCGAATGGGTGTGTTGTGTGGTGCGACTGAGTCCAATCGCACGAATGAAGGTTCAATCGCACGAAAGTAGCTAATTCGCATGATTGAAGGTTGATTCGTACGAATGGAACGTGGGTCGAGCGTCTGGTCCCGACGTGTGTCTGATGATGCGTGTGTCCGCTTGTGTGTGTGTACCCACGACCGAACCGATACCACCCGAACCGACCAAACATTACTATACGCTTTATACATGTCATTAATGCTTGACCATAACTGTCAATAGGTGTTTGACCGATCATTGCATTCAACTGTTGGAAATCTCGACCTTTCATACTTACCACTTAACATGTGAGTTTCGTGGCCCCTTTTTATGCTTATACTATTTTACAAACATTTACAAACATGGGGGAAAAGTATACTCGCCCGTTTTCTATGTTGTACTACATACATACAATTTTCATACAAGGAATCAACGTGATACTGTGTTACAAGTACTTATCTGATACATGCTTGGGTCTGCTGTGTGGTTCTATCTTTGCAACTATTTAATTCCAGTGTGGGAACCGACGGTTAGGTATTGGTAGTACTACTGGGTTGACACCCCCACCCTCGTGTTGGTATACTAGTTAGTACCAACAATAGCCAGGTACGGGTCTTGGGTGAATATACGCCGACAATTTCTTTGTGTACGTCGCTAGGTTTGGTTGCAAAGCTCATGTCATGTGATTTTACTTATGTATATAACTGTATTAACGGTATTCCATATCATTTACTTATTACAGCATCACTTACATTTTTATTACTTAAACCTGCGAGCTCACCAACAATTTGTTGACCATTTTGAGCATATCTTTTCAGGTGATCAAGCTAGCTGAGGTTCTAGGTGTGCTGCCTTAGTGGAGACCCTAGGATGCATTTTTTGGACTAAACATGTTTGACAAACTGTTATTTTGAACAATGTTGAACTATGTAAACAATTACAATCTTTTGAAACTTGTTCCCGGGTTGTGGGAATTTACATTACAATTTCATCTTTATGTGATTATGTGAATCGTTTATCCCGTTATGCATATGGCTATGTTGTCGTGAACATTGACTATACACGACACAAGTCCCCTTGTTGTCGGGTGTCGTCATGACACGCTTGTCATCATTTTATTATTGCATCTCTATCGCTTACCATGTGTTATGATGATTCCCGTCTCGTCGCAACCCCGTGTTTCCGCTCTTAGCGGGGGTGTGACAGACTGGTATCAGAGCCATTGGTTATAGAGAATTAGGCAATACACTTGACCTAGACTATAACCTAGGAACCTTCATGTAGATTTGCATGCCAGGGTTGTGTGCATTTTGTATCTCATACGTGTTCCTCATTACTTGTTCGTTATCTATCTGTTTTGTGATCTTTCCACCCTATGAGAGAGCCTTGTGCTCACTCTTTTATAGGATGCTCCTACTAGATCGTCCGTTCCCTCTGCGCGCCAAGTTATCATAACCAAATTCGGGTATTGAGACCCGAAGAGATCTTCACAGATCATATACTGCGCCTGACCTTGGATACTGAGACCGACCCGAGGAGGCTATGTCTGAATCCTTTAAGGATGCGAGATAGGCAACTTCCACCAGACTATACGTGATTACGTGCTTGGGCTCTCAGTTGACCTGATGAATTATTATGGATATGATGTAAAGGAAAGTCGGATGCCATGTAACCGGATCGGGCATCATTCTCGGTACATCGTGGGTGTGGTGGGAACGCTACGGGGAACCCTATATATAAACATCACCGCTATACCGAGAATATGCTTGAAATGGGCTGCATGGTGATCTTGACCGACCGGAACATGACCATTGGAATTTGATAGACGGAATACTAGTGTATCATATGGTGACTAAAGCTTACATGTTATCTCTTTTATGAATAGAACATGCCGCCTCGAAGATCTACTCGCAGTAATAGTAGCGGAATTGAAACCCCAAGAGGCAGAGGCAGAGGCAGGGGAAGAACCCCAAGAACAAGTGATGCTCCTGCCAGTAACAATCAAGGAACGGGGAACACTGATGTGGCAGCCCTGATCGCTCAACAGTTGGCCGCACTGATTCCTACTATCGTGGCCCAAGTGAGCGATGATCTTCAGAATTCTCACCCCCACGGGACGGTGGCAATGAAAATGAGGATAACGGTAACCCGACTGGGAATGAAAGCAATCAGGAGACCGGAAATGGTGGTACAGCCGGTAACGAATCTGTAATTGTTAATGAGACCGGGGTTGTGAATACTAGACGGGGATGTTCGTACAAGGAATTCGTGGCCTGTAAACCACGAGAGTTTGATGGCAAAGGTGGAGCCATAGCTCTGACCAGATGGCTTGAAAAGATGGAGGCCGTGATCGACATCAGCGAATGCCTCGATAGTCAAAGAATTAAGTACGCCACTTGCTCACTACAGGGCAAGGCACTGACGTGGTGGAACACTCAAATTCAGGCTAGGGGAAGAGAATCCGCGATGCAAATGTCGTGGGATGAGTTCAGGCCCTAATCACCGAGGAGTACTGTCCTCTCAATGAGATGCAAAAACTTGAGCATGAGTTCTGGAATCATGCCATGGTGGGGGCTGGGCACGCAGCTTACACCGATCGTTTTCATGAGCTAGCAAGGTTGGTTCCGCATCTAGTCACCCCGGAATCAAAAAGGATAGAGAGGTACATTTGGGGACTTGCGCCCCAAATCCGGGCAATGGTAACCGCTACTGCTCCTCCTACTATTCAGAGCGCGATTGTAAAGGCTGGCGCTTTGACTGATGAAATGGTGAGAACAGGGGTTTTGGGTAGAGGAACAGAAAAGAGAAAGGATTTTGGGGAAACGAGCCGGTCAAGTGCCGGGAAGTTTGATAAAAGAGCCAAGACAACCAGAAACTTTGTGGCTGTGACGCAGGGCAGGCGAGAGTATGTGGGTCCGCACCACAAATGTGACAAGTGCAATTATCATCATCCCCCAGGAACGCAGTGCCGGGTGTGCGCGAACTGTAGACGCCCGGGGCATCTTGCAAGAGACTGCAGAACAGCTCCGAATATGATTGCACCGGTCAACGCGGTTAACCCCGCCGGAAATGCAAGGGCTTGTTATGAGTGTGGAAGCCTTGATCACTACCGAAACATGTGCCCAGGCTGAATCGGGCACCGGGCCAACAAGGAAACAACCAACAGCAAGTGATGGCCATAGCTGGAAATCAAGGCCCGACCAATCAGGGGAATACAGCTCGGGGACGTGCATTCGTCATTGGAGCCAACGATGCTCGCCAGGACCCGAATGTTGTCACGGGTACGCACTTACTCAATAATCACTTTGCATCTATACTGTTCGATACTGGAGCAGACAATAGCTTTATATCTTCTGAGTTTGTGCAATTGCTTGATTTGAGCCCTAGTAGGCTAGAAACTAGCTACTCTGTAGAAATGGCCAACGGTAGGATTGTTCAGGCCGATGAATTATTAGAAAGTGCTCGATAATATTAGAGGACCACACCTTCGATATAGACTTGATACCCTTTGAGCTAGGAAGTTTCGATGTGATTGTGGGAATGGACTGGTTGTCGAAACACGGGGCCGAGATTGTCTGTCGAGACAAGGTGGTGCGAATCCCTATGTCAGACGGGGGAGTACTCAGAATTCAAGGAGAAAGACCGGGGAGAAACTTAAAGCTTATTTCCTGCATGAAAGCACGTCGGAGTTTACGAAAACAGTGCTACTCTTTTCTGGCTCATGTGGTGGAAAAGAAAGAGGAGGAACAGGAATTGACAAATATCCCTATAGTGCGGGATTACCCAGATGTATTCCAAGATGACTTGTCTGGTTTGCCTCCTCCACGACAGGTGGAATTTCGTATTGATTTGGTTCCTGGAGCTACACCGGTAGCAAAGACACCGTATCGATTGGCACCGTCTGAAATGCAAGAGTTATCTAGCCAGTTACAGGAACTACTGGAGAGGGTTTTATTCGGCCGAGTCACTCGCCATGGGGAGCACCAGTGTTATTTGTCAAGAAGAAGGATGGGTCGTTCCGTATGTGCATCGACTACCGTGAGTTGAACAAATTAACTGTGAAGAATCGGTATCCTCTCCCCAGGATCGACGACCTGTTTGATCAGTTACAAGGAGCTTCGTATTTTTCCAAGATCGACCTTCGGTCTGGATATCACCAACTAAGAGTTTTCGAGGAGGACATACCGAAGACAGCATTTAGAACTCGTTATGGGCACTATGAGTTCTTGGTCATGCCGTTTGGATTGACTAACGCACCAGCTGTGTTCAGGGATTTGATGAATCGGGTGTGCAAACCTTACTTGGATAAGTTTGTGATCGTATTCATCGACGACATACTTATCTACTCTCAATCGAAGGAGGACCATGAAGAACACCTTCGGGCAATACTGGAACTGTTAAGAGGAGAGAAACTTTTCGCCAAGTTCTCGAAGTGTGAATTCTGGCTGAGAGAGGTGAAGTTTTTGGGTCATGTAGTTAACAAAGACGGGATTAAGCGGTTCGGTATGCCCACAAAGCGTCATTTAACTCGTTTGACCAATCCTTGCGGTCAGGCCGAACCGTTTTCTGCAAAATTTCTTTGATCTGCCTATTGGATACTTCCACTTGACCGCTCGTTTAAGGGTGGTAAGGTGTTGCAATCCTGTGATCTACTCCATATCGTTTCAAAAGTTTGCCAAAATAAAAGTTCTTGAAATGTGATCCCCCATCACTTATGATCAAACGAGGGACCCCAAATCGGGTGATTATATTAGACTGAACAAACTTGCATACGACACTATGATCATTCGTTTTGGTGGCTATTGCTTCTACCCATTTAGAAACATAATCAACCGCCACCAAAATATACAGATTGCCACAAGAATTAGGGAAGGGACCCATGAAGTCAATCCCCCAAACATCAAAAATGTCGATAATAAGGATTGGTTGCATGGGCATCTCGTTCCTCTTGCTTATGCTACCCATCTTTTGGCAATTTGTACACGTCCTAGCAAACTCATAAGCATCCCGAAATATTGTGGGCCAAAAAAGCCCGCAGTTTAAAACGCGTTGCCCGGTTTTCTGGCCACTAAAGTGACCCCCACACGCAGATGCGTGTGCTAACTCCAACACCGCCTGAACTTCAGAATCAGGCACACATCTCCTAATCAACTGATCTGCTCCAATTTTGAACAAATCCGGTTCCTCCCAGAGATATTGCCGCGCCCAGTTGACAAAGTGTTTCTTTTTTGTCTTTGACCAATGCCCTGGGATTGTACCTGCAACACAATAGTTCACTATGTTAGCATACCAAGGCTCTGAAGAATAAGTGGAAACTGACAAAAGATATTTATCAGGAAATTGCTCATTAATTTCTAACTCATGGTCGTCCATCTCGTAGACGATTCGGGACAAGTGGTCAGCTACCATGTTTTCTGTCCCCTTTTTGTCTCGAATCTCAAGATCAAACTCTTGTAGCAAGAGTATCCACCGAATCAGTCTCGGTTTCGCATCCTTCTTCTCCATGAGATACCTAACAGCAGAGTGGTCGGAATAAACAATGACTTTACTACCCCATATGTATGACCTAAACCTATCAAGGGCATAAACTACTGCAAGCAACTCCTTCTCTGTCGTGGTATAATTCAACTGTGCATCAGAAAGGGTTTTGCTTGCATAGTAAATTGCCACAGGCTTTTTATCCACCCTTTGCCCCAAAACAGCCCCAACTGCATAATCACTGGCGTCACACATGATCTCAAATGGTAGTGACCAATCCGGTGATTGTAAGATTAGTGCTTCCACCAGCTTGTCTTTCAAAACTTTAAATGACTCTAGGCATTCTTTGTCAAAATTAAAAGGCACATCTTTTAACAAAAGATTACATAATGGTTTAGTAATTACACTGAAATTCTTTATGAACCTTCTGTAAAAACCCGCATGTCCTAAGAATGACCTAACTCCCTTAACATTTGTTGGTGGGGGCAAAGTGGATATAACTTGAACCTTTTCCCTGTCTACCTCTATTCCCCGACTAGAGATCACATGACCCAACACAATCCCTTCCTGAACCATGAAGTGACTCTTTTCCCAACTCAACACCAAATTAGTTTCCACGCAACGTTTTAAAACTTTGACAATTACTCTAAACAAGACTCAAATGATGTGGAAAAGATAGAAAAATCATCCATAAAGATCTCCATGGAATCCCCCCACCATATCTGAAAAGATACTCATCATGCACCTCTGAAAGGTGGCGGGGGCATTACACAAGCCGAATGGCATCCGCCTAAACGCGAATGTACCATACGGACAAGTGAAAGTGGTCTTATGTTGATCTTCAGGATGGATTGCAATTTGGTTATAACCTGAATACCCATCTAGAAAGCAATAAAAACTCTGACTTGATAGCTTTTCAACTATCTGATCGATGAATGGTAAAGGAAAGTGGTCTTTGGAGGTTGCAGAATTCAACTTCCTATAGTCGATACAAATCCGCCACCGGTTACCGGCCGAGTGGCTACCTCCGTACCGTCAGCGCTTTTCACAATCTGTATTCCGGCTTTCTTGGGCACAGTTTGGGTCGGGCTAACCCATTCGCTGTCAGAGATGGGATAAATGATACCTGCGTCAAGCCACTTGAGTACCTCCTTCTTGACAACCTCTCTCATGTTCGGATTCAATCGTCTTTGAGCATCTCTTACCGGTTTGGCTCCTTCGTCTGTTATGATCTTGTGCATCACAATAGAGGGACTGATTCCCTTCAAGTCTGCTATCGTCCACCCGATCGCTGCTCTATACTTCACTAGCACCTCCATCAACGCCTTTTCATGATCTTCTGATAAGTTAGAGGCAATGATCACCGGGAGGGTTTTATTGTCTCCAACAAATGCATATTTGAGATGTTTTGGCAGCTCCTTCAACTCTAACTGAGGTGGTGATTTTAATGATGACTGCAACTGTGTGTCAATATGTTGTGGGAGACTCTCTACTTGAGGAGTCCATGTTGGTCTCCCCTGTTATGCAGCCATTACCTCATGTTTTGTATCCTGCTCTTCCAACTCTTGTATCAGCTCCACCTATTCCCTGTCACAATTAACACATGCCTCCTTGGTATGTCCTTCACCGTCGTGAATTCCACACCTGTCAACAGTTTCTACTCCATAGCAGTCACTGTCAACAGGAGGATTAGATATATGGGCAAAAGAATGGATTAATTGTCGTTGTGACCCGTATGTCATGTCCACAGCTCCGGTTCGACAATTAATTAAAGAATTAGAAGTTGACAAAAATGGTCGACCTAAGATGACAGTTTGTTGTTCATTGGATATTGTGGTGTTATAGTCAAGAACCAAAAAATCAACAGGATAGTAAAAATTCTCAACCTTGACAATAACATCCCTCAGCATCCCCCTGGGGAGTCGGGGCGTGGTGTCGGCCAACACTACAGTAGTGTGGGTATGCCCCAATGGACCAAAATCGTATTGGTCATAAATGCTCCCCGGGAGGATGCTTATACTGGCTCCCAAATCCAGTAGCGCCTTAGAGATTTTACAATCACCCACTTGAATGGGAATTAAAGGCGCTCCCGGGTCAGGGAGTTTGGGTGGAAGTTGACCCAATAAGACTGCACTCACCATATTTGAAAGTTGAATTGTTTTGGGCACTTTAACATTCCTCTTTTGGGTGCATAGATCTTTTAAAAACTTTGCATAAGCAGGCACATGTTTAATCGCTTCCAATAGCGGAATGCTAATTTTTACTTGACTAAAAATGTCCCACATCTCATCCTGTTGTGGGCCCCGTTTGGTTTCAATGTTTTTCTTACCCGGTGAAAGTAATGCCTTAGGGAACGGGACGGTATTAGCCTCCATACCCGTGTCCTTAAGATCACTTCCTTTATCCCCATTTATTCTTTCTTTTGATTTTGAAAATTTGTGATTTTTAGGTAAAACAGGTGTGGTGAATTCAACTTCCGGGTCACTTTCCGCCTCCTCATCAACATCCTCCACCACACCTTCAATGAATGGTGATGGATGGACTACTTTGTTATCATAAACCTTACCTGAGCGAAGAATACTGACCTGATTGATGGATGCGTTCTTCCCGTTGGATGATCCGAAAGGTGAAGATGAAGAAGATTGGTGATTCGGGTTTCGTTGTGTGTCACTTGGTAACTTCCCACTTGCTTTCTTCATTTGAGACATGTCTTCAGCTAATTGCCCCACTTGTCTTGATAATGCTTCGTAACCCTTGTCTCGGATCTTATCTTTCTTACTCTTCTCGTCCAGATTCTTCTGAATGTTCTTCAACATATCGGCCAAGTCTTTCAATGACAAATCTCCAGAATTTGTAGGTTGCTCTTGAGGAGGCTGATAGTTCTTCTGGTTATTCTGGTATGATCTATTGTACCCTCCTTGATAACCTTGGTTATTCTGGTTCTGAGCTCTGTTATGATATCTTGACTGAGAGCTACCCTGAAAGTTGGGGTTCAATTGAGTATGCGGATTCCCATAACTGAAGCTGGGATGGTTTCTCAGACCGGGGTGATAGGTGTTAGTATTCAAATTATTCTGATTGTTATACGGGCGCCTATCCCCCTACACATAACTTACTTTCTCACTACCCCCGTACACATCCGGGCAATCTTTAGCAATATGCCCCGGTTCACCACATCCTTCACAAACATTAAATGTACTCGTGGCCTTCACAGTTGCCTTACCACTACTTGACTGACCCAACTTTGCCAATTGCTTTTCCAACGCCTCAACCCTAGCATTCGTTGCTGCATCAATGCTTCTTGACTTCCTCCTAGATTGAGCTTGCCTCTTGGAGTTCACACTAAGCCTTTCAAGTAGTATCCAATCATCATCCTCAGTGTTGGTCATGAAACTCCCATTGCTTGTGGAGTTTATGTTTCTCACATCCTCGTCAGATAACCCCTCATAAAAAGCATGTATCAGTTCCCACTGTTCAATCCCATGGTGTGGACAAGTTCTCAGCAGTTCTTTAAACCTTTTGAATGCCTCATGAAATGCTTCTGCTACATGTTGCTGAAAGTTTCTGATGGCGATTCTGGCTTCAGTTGTTTTCTGAGGAGTATAGTATTCTTCCAAAAAGGCTTGTTGCAATTGATCCCAAGTGGTTATGCTAGCTCCCGGTAAAGAATGAAACCATTTCTTTGCTGAATCCGTCAAAGTAAACTGAAATAGAACCAATTTTACCTCTTCTGGTATGAATCCCTGCGCCCCGATGGTCTCGCAAACTGCACTGAAATCATGCAAATGTAGGTAGGGCTCTTCCTTTTCCAACCCGTGAAACGCTGGTAGGATAGCCAAACTATTAGACCGAATCTCGAATACTACATCCCCTATAGTTCGCCCGGAACGAAGGGGACGAGCATTCCCCGCCTACCCCGATCTTCGTTGCCCCCCGCCGACCCCGACAGCCACCGTCCCCCGCTGACCCGGACCACCGCCGTCCCCGACCGCCGCTGTCCCCCGCCGACGTCCTTAGCCGACCCCGACAACCGCCGACCACTGTCGCCCTAACCGCCGCCTACCACCCCGCCCACGGCCAACCGACCGCCGACCATTGTTGTTCTCCACCAACCCCTACCGACGACTACCACCCCGCCCACCGCCACCGCCGACCGACCACCGTCCCTGCCCCAAACTACCGACTATCACTCGTCGCGCTAGACCGCCGCCCCCGGCCTCCGCTGACGCCACACAACCCCGTCGTCGACGACCACCACCCACTGTTTACCTCGACCGTCGCCAACCGTGTCTCGACAACAAACGTTATCGGTTGGTGGCAACAGTGGGGTACAATCGGTTTTCGAAAACGAGCACGGTTGGTGGTCGTGATGGATTGGCGGCGGCGACGGCGGCGATGGCGGCGATGGTCGGTGGTATCTAGCGACGATGATCAGCGGTCATTGAGGTGGTGATAGTTTGTAACGGATGATAATTTTCAATTCCTTTATAAGTGTTTTGTCACTAAAATGCATTTGAAATTTAAATTCCATCAATGGATTCCAATTTCTTTGAATTCCAAACTCAATAAAAAATATTGAATTCTAAATACAATTCCTTTGAATTCCAATTCCAATTACAATTCCAAAAAATTCTACAAACCAAACACCCCCTAATGGTTTTGGGAAATATTGTGTGTATGTTTCTTTTCATGTCTTTACATGTGTCATATGTGTTTGAATTTGTTATAGTACACTAGTTAGTGTCTGGTATGCAAGAATGAGAGACGAAATTAAATAAACTATTAAGGTTGAATGAATAAAGACTTATTTGATTTGTGAAGATAATATAATAAACTATTACATAGTTGATTCAATTTTTTTCAAAATTCATTCCATCCACCTCCTTTTTTTTTATTCTACCTTTTCTTCCATTATTAGTCGCCACACCACTCACTCACACACCACAACAACCACCGCCGCCGCCGGTCACCATCGCCCTGGGAACATCGCCGCCGCCGGTCACCATCGCCCTGGGAACACCGCCGCCGGAAACCATTAAAGGCCACCGTCACCACCGGGAACCACCTCCAGCCACTTCCATTTCCGGAAACCACGACAACCGAAAACTACCGGCGGCCACCGCCGCCGTTGGAAACCACCCTCGGGCCGTTGCCACTGAAAACCACCGTCGGCCGTCGCCTCCTCTGAAAACCACCACCGGCCACCGCCGCCGCCGGAAACCACCGTTCGCCATCACCATCATAACCACTTTTACATTTCATTGATTCGTTTTTTCATACCTAACAAAGAACACAAAGTAATGATTAATTTATTCTGAAAGGATAACTAAAGAGATAATAGAATGTAATGATTCATTTCCTTCTCTTATCCATTTCATTATCTTATTTATTCTATTATTCCGTCTATTCCATTTTCCCATACCAAACATACCCCTAGTGTTAGTAGGTGTATTCCTTGTACGAGCACTTTCAATGTTGTAATCGGAAGTTGAGTTGGCCTCACCCTAACTTTCAAACGCCATTTGAGGAGGTACGTTTGTTTGGTTTCGTCTGAAAATGCAAATGGAGGTGAATGCAGATGGTGAGGTCTAATGGAGGTGAATGCAGATGGTGAGGTCTAATGGAGGTGAATGCAGATGGTGAGGTCTCTTCTCACACAACCATTTAATTTTAATTTTATAAAGGCTGTTTGAAAATGATATTGTTTTAACGTAAAGATAGGTTCTTTTTAACTTTTAAGGATAAGTGGAAATCTGATGTGACAGTACTGGGGATCTAGAAATTTTAGCTACATAGGGTAAAATACTAGTCGAAGCAGAATAGTCGGGAAAGAAACAACAAATGTCCTATGTTTGTTTTGATAAAACACGTATATTTAGACTTAATCTTAAATTACTAATAATTATAACTTTTATTAAACAGTTAAATAATGAAACAAAATATTTAAACAAGTTTAATTAAAGATGAAATAACACCAGCAAATAATAAACTCACGCACAAGGTAAGTTTTATATTATTGGGGCACTTTATGCAAATGGGCCTCTACTTCAACAAAAATCATTTGAATTAGACCCGTGCAATAATGATTCAAAGCCTCAACTTGCGCCAATCCATAAAAGAATTCGAATGTTTTTGTGGGTTTACTTTACGGTGTACCTCGCCTTTCACATCTCCATTTCATTTCATAGTTTTAATGAATAGTAATTCTTTAAACATATAGATTTATTATTTATTAAGTTTTATATTTTTTGTAAGTGTATAAAAAAAGAAACAATAATAAAATATGTGTTTGTGAGTGATATGAAGATAAAGATAAAGAATAGTACCTAGGATGTTAAACAAAGTTAAAAGATAATTGTAAAAAAAGATATGATATTTAGTTAAAATATAAAGATACAGAATGAGATTCTGTTCTGAATGCTCTAACTAAAAGTGCTATTAAATAAAGTAAACATATTTTTTTAAAAAAAATTATGGTTAAGAGCAAAACACGTTTGAGTACGATCGAGAATTTTGGTCCAGCATTAGTCTTCATGGACATGCATAATTTAAAATTTTAAAGTCATTTAGGTTGTTTGTTTTTTCTGAGAAGTATTTTTTAACATCTTTTGTCTGTATCGTGCAAATCACACGTAGATGTTAAGGTCCGCAGATTGTTTGTTTTTTGAAAGACTTTTCATAAAAAAATCTTAATTTTAGCATGGTGCAGACTTGGCACAACCACTTTTAAAGTCTGCAAAAGATTAAACACCATCACCCATCACAACCCATGTCCACCACCACCGTCCGCCATGACCATCAACCACCATCCACCACCACTGTCCGCCACGACCACCAACCAACATCACTACCACCACCCACCATTCGCTACCACCACCCACCGTCCACCGCCACCCACCATCTACCATCACCACCACCGTCCAGCACCGTCGTATACCACTAGTTGATTTTAGCAGTCTGCAGATGTTAAAAACAGATAATATTCTTCTTGCAGACTGTAGACGTTTGGTCCAACTCTTCTTCTACAAATGTGGTTTCACAGACTACAGACATTTTGTTGCTAAAAAACAAACATCATCTTAATCCTTAATCTTGTGCAACGTCTGTTTATGCGTAGGTGTTGGAGTAGAAAACAAGTAAGAAGTGTATTCTATATGTTGATTCCTACTTGCAAACTTATTTTGGGTTTGTTAATGCGGTTATATTAAATGACTTTCATATCTGAAATTTCATCGACACTTTTATGAATTTGAGTATCGATACATCATCAACCTTGGATTCATTTTAAACACTTTTTAACACGCAGTAAAAGAGAGTAAAAGAGAAAGTACATGCATGAATAAATCATAACAAAAAGTTATCAAAAACCTCATAGAATTTCTAAAAATATATGCTAAAGTGAAACATGAACAAAATTCTTTAAATTATATTGGTAACTAATCTAGCTAATTATTTTCAGCTTATAACAAAGGAAACTTAGTTTGCAATATTTAAATGCAAATCACGTTTGTTTGTACTTAGTGGTAAATTTATAAAAATATTTTTTTCTTTTGTCTTCACTTGACTTGTATACGATAATGGTTCGTGTTTTCTTTTCACAACAAATGCGTGAATACCATTCGCATTCGGTCAATTGAAACCGTGTGGCATTTATTGAATGAATTCACGGGAATTTGACTATAAAGATTCAACCGCCCACAACAGTTACTTATATCCACTAGCATAACTACTTTTTAATTTACTAAATGCTGGTGTAATAATGATACTAAGATATTGTAATAACGACTTTCTCAAACGATTAATAGTTTAGTTCTTGTTGAAACATTGGGGTTTTAGGTAACTATATTTGTATTTGTATATTCTATACTAGGTTAAAACCCCGTGAATAACACAGGTTGAATAAATAAAATGTTAAGTAATTAGTAATGAAAATGTAATCGTTATAAAACAATATGATTGAAATTGCATATGAGTAATAATATAAGTAACAAAATAATGATATTATTATTTTAAACTTTTGTTTTTAAATCCTAATTGTATTTTTAATAAACATTCATGTTATCCCTAGACTAACTTTTATCCGTTGAGCGACAACCCTTTCACTCGGCATCATTGGTTATTGCAAAAAAAACCGTTTTAAAAAAAATATCAATATTATAAATTTTCTTATTATAACTCCTAATTTTAGTTTTTTTGTTTTATAAAAAATCATTTATAAAAGCATCTCTTTCTTAATTTATTGAAAAACAATTTTTAATCACAAAAGAAATTAAATAATATTATAAGTATTTAAGGTAATTGTTTAATAAAAAAGAGAATCAGAAAAATTAAAATTAGATGGTCTAGAATTGTACTAAGTGTCATCTTAAAACCTTCTTTTATTATAATAGATAGATTTAAAGACCTTATATGAATGTACAAGATTGTCCATATGCACATATAGACACTATCGAAGAATGCATAAGAGCATTCATAGTAGCTTCCTTATCTTTATCCATATAATTATACTAAAAATCATTACATTTTCTCTTTTTTTTAATTAAATAATACTTTTTATACCCTTATCATTACTTTTTTATCTCTCCTCCACTCACAACCACTTAAAAAAATATTAAAACTTTTATAAGAATTGAACAGTGATTATTCAAATATACCAATACACAATAACATTTTCTATTTCTTTCACTCACAACCACTCAAAACATTTTCATATAATATACAAAACACACTCACGTACTTTTAAGGAATCCATTGTGAGTGCTCTAATATGCCTAATAGTTTCCATTATACATAAATGTGGAGGATCTAAAAGTTTTTTTTTGTATGTTTAGAGGTTGTTTGGCAGCCTCTTAATGGTGTAAATGTCTGAATGATTCAACATTTAATGGTTTAAACTGTTTGTTTCGCGAACAAATATTTAAATGGTTCGGACATTTGCTTTTGAATGGTTAAGCATTATACTAATATTGAATGGTTAAGAGGTCTAATGCTAAATGATTAAAATCTTTTATCTGAATTGGTCAGACATTTGTATTTGAACAGTTAAACGATATACTAGCTCTTAATGGTTCAGCAGCTAACAGTCCAGTCTTTTTATTGGTTCAGTACTTAATTATTCATAAGTATTTAAATAACAAGAGTACATTGAATATTTGCTTTTGGAGTTTATCATAAAAGTATTAGTAATAAGTATCTGGTTAATGATAATTATATAAGTTTATTTATCAAAAACAAGTAGTCGTATTTTTTGAGTTAATAATTGCTAGAAATATTAAATTTCAAACTCAAGACTATTTTTTGGTCATATACAGCTTGGAGCCACCGATGGCCTAATCAAAGTCAATTTAACATGAAAACAACCCTTGAAAACAACATAATATTCTTTGGTAGAAACAATTAAATATTAAAAGTATTTTAAAATAATAAAAAACACATAAACTTTTCACGAAGAAATTTTGTTAGGAAGTCATTTGTAATTGATAATGATGCTAACGGCTTTTACGGGAAAATATCATATTAAATCAATTTTATTAAATTAAATCTTGGTCCCTTTAAGATTTGGATATCTATGGATACACCAATTTTGTTAATATAATATGTTTGTCCTCTTTAATAAAAAAACAACTTTATGTAAGAAATCATAAACGAGTGTACATAATAATAATGATAAACTGATAGTACTTAAAATATAAAACAAAAGACAAAAACAAAATAATATAAACGATTATATAATTATGTTATGTATCACTATTAAAAGAAAAGAACATATGTATCATATAATTTTGTATTAACCATGCTCAAAACCCACCCTAAGAGCATCAATTTTGCTCTATTAAATTCCACTTATCCTTCATCACACGCAATTAAACATATATCAAGTCAAATCTTAATTCAACGTCATACCCCCTCCCCCCACCCTAGAACACTAGAGGTGTACAAACCGGGTTTTTTTTAAACCGGTTTGGGTTCCAAACCAGAACCGGTAACCGGTTTGGTCAATGGCGGTCAAAACCGGTATGGACTCAAACCGGTTCGGGTTCTAAACCGGTTTGGACTTAGAAAAACCCAAACCTATAAAACCGGTTTGGGTCGGTTTGAAACCGGTTTGGACCCAAACCGGTTATTTTTTTAAGTGTTATAAATTAAATAAACAATTAATTGTAAAAATTAAATCAACTTATAAGATAAATGTTACATATTAATAGTATAAAATTAAATAAACCTATAAAATGCATTTACGTATTTTTATTTGTAAAATTTAAAACATATAAAATTAGGAACATTTCATAATTGTTTTTAAAAACAAAGTACATAATTTCAAACTAAATACATAATTTAAAATCAAAGTGAAATATATAATATATAAAACATAGAAACAATTAGACATACAATTTTAAATAATTGTTTGAAAACCGGTTTGAAACCGAACTAGGTTAGAAACCGATTTGAAAGAGAAAACCTACAAACCGAACCTAAACCGTCGGGTTGGACCGGTTTGAAAACCGGTTTGAGCTCCAAACCGATTTCAGTTTTTTTTCCGAACCGGTTTTTATACCCACCTCTACCCACACCCACCAAACACCCACCCAATCTAACAATAATCACACATTCATTTATGTTAGTGACGAATTAAGTCGTCTTTTCACCTTTAATTGTTTTTTGATACATCAATATCTTTTCTCAACATTGATATTATATTATCAATGTAAGGGCCCTTGCCTCCATAATCAACCATACATAAGCCACAATGGTCATTGTTTTTCTGCCCTAGGCCCACACTATGTTTTCATTATTATTTTTAATTAATTTGTCCATCACCACCCATATACTCGGCTTTTATAGCCGTTATTTTTTATAAACCCGTGTGTTACACGACTAAAATATTAATTCTTTTTCTTCTTCCTGTTCTTGCAGTCGGTTATCATTGATCAAGGCAGTTTATTAATCTATGGAGACCGTAAATGGATTCAATCCACCTTCAAATTATGATGAAATCTTCATGCAACGCAGCTTGATGTTTGCTGATAGTCTGCAGGTCTGTTTTTGGCTTTTTACCACCCAAAAATTCAATCTTTGTTGGTTTGAAATAGTTTGATGAACTTATAGGACTTGAGGAATGTAAGAAGTCAATTATACTCAGCTGCAGAGTTCTTCGAAGACGCGTATCATAAACCTGATCACGATCCCTTGTAAGTACAACTGTACAAGTGATCAATCGTCTTTCGATTGTTACTGCTAATCTGATATTAATATATTATCATCTACTAACTTGCTACTTTGTTATTGTTAATTGCGGTTTAGATTGTTCGAAAGGGTGAAAGATTACGTGTCAAAAGCTCTAATTAGCACTATCGACCATTTGGGCTCTGTGACATCTAAAGTTAACAGTTTCTTGGATGAAAATGTTGATGAAGCTTTTGAAACAAATCTTCGAGTTTTATGCATCAAACAGGTTCTTTGGGGGTCAATCTTGGTTCTTTGGTTTGTTTTCTATTTTTCTTCATTGAGTTTGTTGCGTGTGTGTGTGTGTGATATTTGTGGAGTTTGTTGCAGAGATTACAAACGTGCCAAACGTTTAGCGACTGCGAGGGTCTTTCCCAACAATCGTTGGTGATACAAATACCCAAGTACCATAAACAGTATATGCTACCAGGTTGTTAAATGTTATATATCGTGTTGTTATTTGCTGACATAAAGGCAAAAACTTATTGTTATATATTTACAGATGGAAGGTTTTCTGAAGGTATAGAAGCAGAAAAACCAAAGGCTGAACCATTTGGTTTGAGGTAACATTTGTTACTAGATATAATAATTAACGCTGTTGTCACTCCGATCCATCGGAGCCAGTGACAGAACATAACTTGTTGGTTGGGGTCAGTGACGGAACAGAACATGTTGATCGGGGTCATAATAAAGTTAAATTTTTTTATCGAATACAACTAAGAGATCAAACTCATGTTTTTCTAACAAAATCGGATTTTAAAAGAATATCTTACAAACTTCCATGAATGGGTTGGTGGACCTTCTTGACCCATGTTCCTCAAGGTTTAATCTTGATGAATAAATAAGATAATCATTATCATTAGTTTTATTAATTGTTTGGTAGAGTTTGTGTTAGACTAGTATTTTGTTTGTTTATTTGTTTAATTATTTAATTGAGTTAGAGTTGGGTTATGATTAATATATGTTTAGTGTAAATATAGGCATACGATTTTTGTAATTTGAGTGGTTTTGTTCTTAATAAATTTGTTGTTTATGGTGTTTGCTCGATCGAGTATTTCTAACACTCCAGCTCAACCAATATAACGTTCATTGTATAAGTTTGTTTTGTAGGAGAGGACGTAAAGAACGAAATTTAAAAGAATTCGGGTCGGATTTGGTTGATTTTTCATTTGCAAAGGCTGCATCAAACAAAGGATCAGGTCGGATAGCTGGAATAACAGTGTTTTGTTTGGTATCATAGTTTGTTTTGATTTGGAACTTCAAATGTTAGGTACTGATTATGGTTTACCTGATAAACAGAAAAACGATCACGGTCAGCTTCACCAAGTCGGTTCAAAATCAAGCGTTCAGGGTCTATTGCTAACCAATCAACTAGTCAGATCTCTAGAGTTGGTTATCCCGGATCAGTTATTCATCGATCAGTCAGTCCACTTCATACACCAGAGGCAAGGAGATCTTATTCATTGTATTCAGAAAAAGAAAGAAGAAAAGATATCGAAGTTTACTCGAAGAAAACCAGAAACCTTTTCAAGGCGTTTCTTAGTATACAAATGAACAAAAGCAATAGATAGCATCACACTAGAGTTTTTAAGTTCCCCCTTTTGTTTATAATTTTAGAATCAAAACATTGTATATTCAGATTCAATGATAATAAACCCCCTCTGAAATAAGCAGAAATTCAGACGTTTTATTGTTTGCCTACAGTAAGGCAAATGGAGGGATTTTAACAATAGCAACTTCAACAATATGAATCAAGAAACATCACAAATCCAATACAAAAACTTATTCGTTAAGTTTCCAGAGTATTGTCGTCTCTGATTTAAACCTCGGAATTTCAACATCAAGGAGGACAAAATGTTTTTTTATTGTTCTTGTACGACCACGCTGATCTCACCCTTCTCTAGAAGATCATAAAACGCCCTTGTTTTTCTCTGCTCATTCCAATGATGCATTTTCCATAAACCACCTGCAGCTAACCCAAGCACTGACCCAATGATCAGTTCCTTAACAACGCTAGGGCCTTTCAAGACAGGATGAGCAACCCTACCACCCACCATTTTTAATTCTGTAATTGGGAGATAACATAACATTAAAATATGTATAGCACAACAAAAATTTGAAGAAATTGCTTTGATATAAAGGTATGAAGAAAAAAGTTAACCCAAACTAGAGGTTGGATCAATTGTCAAAGTCACTCAAAGGTCATTCAAAATGCATAAAATAATCTAAGTCATTCTATTTAGAAGAGTTGTCCAGTTTACCCGTATCAAACCTGACACCCATCTATTTTGGGTGTTGAACATTTAATCATTCCTCTCTTTTTATAATAGATGCTATTTAAAAAGAAGCTTAAATGACCTAAATATACATAGCTATGTAACAATCTACGGGTCTATATGGATTCATTCAGTAGTGGAATGTCAGGATGCTATACAACATCTGAATCAAGTAAGCATAGTCAATTGTCAAATAGGTATGCACTATAAACTGCAATTTTTCTAACAGATCATGTCAATGACTAAATCAGTTAATATATAAAGCAGCCTTTTAACCCGTTCCCAAACCCAACTCACTCATCTATTTTTCTACATCTAACTAAAACATGTATAGTTAGACAAGATGAAACTGAGACAGAGCATAGACGGACCCAAGAGCTGAATGTTTAATTATTTTTAACCTTTCATAAAGTAGACAATTTAGAAAATGCTTAATACGCTGTTAATGATCTATAGCTCTATAAAACTTCTAAGGGGACATATGGATTCAATTAGTAAGCAAAATGTCAGGATGCTATACAGCACATAATACAAGTTAGTGCAAGCCCAATGTCAAATAGATCTGTGCAATAAATTGCAACTTTTCTACATGTGAAATTGTGAATCAGTTAATATTTAAAGCAACTTTCAAAAATTCTAAACAGAAATTGTAAACATAGTGAACATATGTACAATACACAACATCAACTCACAAACACATATACATTCAGAGAACTTTTACTCAATTTATCCCAGATCTGATAAAGAATATCTGCCCTTTCTACTTCATATTCTAAATAAGAAATCAATCTAATATTAATTCAACAAGTATCTTCTCTGGTTATACATCACATAATGCACAAATTAAAATTTTGATGGTTACACAGCTCACATAGAGCAGAGAGAACAATGACTAGCTTCGGTTGATTGTTTCAGAATAACTTACCAACACACTAAAAACATAAACAGATGCCCTAAAGACCTTAATACAAAACAATTGTTAAAACCAGTGCTTCATCTTCTTAGGTTTAGGTTATAAGTTTATACAGATCCGATATTTTTCCTAAGTAATTGATATTACACTTTCCAGAAGTTATATTAAAATGCCCCTATAAAAATCATCGATAAACATTGACCGATGACGATTAAAATTGTAACAGTTATCGATCGAGTGAAATTATCGAGCTCAGAGACAATAAATCTACCGATTTAAGTTCAAATTCATCATATTACATAGCAAATCGAATAAACATGAATCAAAATAATAAAACTCAAAGTCTCGTGTAAACCTACGGTGGTTATAGACTTATGGATCTGATTGATTGAAGTAGAATACTTGCTAGCAGAGATAGAAAAAAGATGATATAGAAGGATGGAGGAAGTATTACCTAAAGACGACGGCGACGGCGACGGCGGCGGTGCTGACTGGACTTTCCGGTGACGCTGTTTTTGCGGTTCACTTGACCTACGGATGGGTGTATTCTGTATTGTAATAAACCCCAAGTTTTTCTCGGCTGATATCTAGTGATGGGAAATTGCAACCATGCCCCTTGGAGTTTAGAATGTTTCAATTCAGGACCATAATTTTGTTATATGAGTATTTTAGTCATAACAACTTTTGTTAATGTTTTTCAAAAAGTTCCTTTTTTTTGAAAGGGAAAATTCTCAAAAGATTTCTTTCACCCGTGTTCCCCCCATTGCATCTTCGACTAACATATTATAGAAAATGTCATCACTTTAAACAGAGTAATCTAAATCTTAAATTAGGTCGTTCGAACTTTAAATAAGCTTGTTTGAACATAAGTAGGCTCGCTCGATCATGTTGCAAGTTTAATCGAATCTATTAGTAAACAGATTTGGTCAAACTTAATTAGGTTTGATCTATCGTATTTTGGACACTTAAACAAATCACGCCTGTCAAATGAATGTTCAGGCGAGACTGAGACGACTTTATAAAGTGATGAAAATTTTGAGGGATAATCTAGTCAAATGGACATTTTGAGGGAAAATATTTATCAAATGGACATTTTGGAAATTTTTCTATTTTCTAAATGTTTATTTTATATACGATATTATTTTTTAATATAAAAAACTAAAATTTACACCATAAAGACATACATTTTTTAAATTTAAAACGAATATAGTATCGATGTATAAAAACATAAAAGAAATATTTATACTTTTTAGCTCATATGATTTATGTTCGCCATTATGTATTTAATGCAATTCATTATGTGTTTTTGTTTATTATTGTGTTTTTCTTAACACTGTTGTGTTTTTTAATAATGAATAAAAAAATATAATGGTGAAATAATATTGTTGTATATTTCTTTGTTTAAGAACAAATTGATAGAAATAGCAATTAACTAATCACATACATTAAAAACAATGTCAATATAACACAAAATGATATAAAACATAAAACGCAATGATAAAATGTTCATTGTGTCTTTTGGTCATAATTGTGTTTTCCTGAATGCTATGAGTTTTAAAAAACATACTCATACAATAATATTATTGTAAACTTTTAATTATAAAAAAATTGGTAAGATAATAACAAATTTATATAGTATATAAAAACAATAATAAAAATAACACTAAATGATATAATATGTAAAACACAATGATAAATACATATAACAAATATGAATAATATTTGACACAATAATATTAAACATAATAAAATGTGTTTAACATAATAATCAAAATATCATCCCATTAAAAAACAATAAAATGACACATATGAAGTTTAGAATTATTTTTAATAATTCTAGATAAATATATTTTATATAATAACATAAGCCTGTATAATTTATATTATACTAATTACTAACTTTTCTATGTATAATGATGTTGTATTTTATGCACAGAAGGTTTAAAAATTTTTTACTTTTTACTTTCAACCCAATGTTTTATATTTTGCAAAGTAACCTTTCAAAATTTATTATTTTTATTTTAAACTCAAAACTCTTCATCTTTGTAATTTAATCTTATAAAATTTTATATTTTAATTTTGTTCTCCTATACTTGTTATATTTTGTAAATTTTCGTTTTATGTTCGTTCCAGGTATTGCAAGTTAACAGGACACAAACATCCATGTGCGATTCACTAATTTTACGTTTCGCTTTATGTTTCATTTTAAATTTTGCGAGTTAACACCACACAACATGTATTTGTGATTTATCAATTTTACATTTATTTTTCCCCTTTAAATCGATTTAGTTATATTTTTATATGTTTTATTCTTTGGTCTTATATTTCTTATTAGCATATTGCAATTTCAATATTGATGGTCATTAATGATGATTTGACATTAGTGTTATTTTATACGGTTTTATACCCTCGCAACGTGAAAAACTTAATTCTAGTTATATTTATTTACTTACGAGTGACATAAAGATTAGAAAACAAAAGTGAAGGTTGAGAGATGTTAGATTTAGTTTTATAACTTTATTCCATGTTAACTTGTTCATATTTCTCGAACCTTTGAAGTTCTAATAATCTGAATCGGAGCTCAAAGAAGAAGAACCTCCAGTCGATCTAATAATCCTCACGGTTCCATTAAAATGGTACATCCTTACACCCCTGGTTTCGTGTGATGCTTTTTGTTGAATCTAACGTAATTAAACTTGGTATTTGATTCACACAGTCGGCGTTGTTCAATTTCCATTCGTTTCTGACGGTGGTTTTGTTGGTGATCTGCACCTGCACCTTCTTGAAGATGCAGTTTCCCACCATACTTGAACAGAAAACAGGGTGAGATCCTCTTTCCTCAATTATTATTTTGATTTATAATTGATTTCCTATTGCTCTAGGTTTTAGGTAATCCCTGATTATTGTGTTAGTTGCACTGAGAAAAAAATCAAGTTATGATCTTTATTATAGTTTATGATTAAGAAATTGATCTTACAAACACAGTTGAATGATGTGACCCCTTAAGGTGTTGCAATCCCCTTTCAGGGATTCGCATCCTGAATGGCATAGGAGCGACTTCGATACCATTTTTAGTGTTGGACCATCATATATACCAATATTATTGTTCTTTGACTACGGGGAGATCGCGACTTTGTTTATTGTTACTTGGATGAAAACTTCTTAGAAGACACCCATCTTCTCCAACCCAAGCACTATTGGTCTCACCCACACCCAAAGCATCCAATCTTTGTGTGTGTGATGGTTTTGAGACCGAACATTCATTATGAACCAGCATCCTCGCCATCCACAAAGATGTGAACTTCCTCCGTCCATGACCAATGTGGGATTTCATTTAGTATAGATGTGAGACTCACCTAGTTGTTACAATCATCATTGTAATCAATATTTCTTTTTTAGTGTTAATAATAGGATTTGCTGATTGTGATCAAGATGTTGATTCATTGCATATGTAAATGCATATTTAATCATTTTCTGGAGGATCTATTATATTTAGGGGAAAAAATGGCATGTGTTTTCCTACAGAAAGATGTGCTTTTCATCCATTGAGTAGACCATGGGATCACGCATTCTTGCTCATGAGTTGGGGATACTAATAATCAATTAGTTTTTTCCCATTTGTTCATATGCACTGCCTTAATGTATGAACAAATGCTTTTTCATAAAGTAGCTTTTTGATATTGTGTTATGCAGATTCCGGGGATTCTTCTGGAAGGCTGCTCGAATAGGTAAGTTTCTGATATAAAGGTTTTGCTTGCTTAAATCATAATGTGGTTTGTATCTAACCTGTGATTGATATTTGGAGCAGGCGAGCGATTGAGTCCGTGGGTAGCTGTTGGATGTTTCACAATGGGTGTCTCCATCATATTTTTCTGAATGAGATGTCTTAAGTATTGGGTAGAAACAATGGTTTCTTTTTGGATTATATAATAGGTTTGGTAGAACTTTCTTGTTGAGATCTCCTTTCCTCTACTTCCTTTTTGTTTGTAATTATTATATGTATTTTTTAAATTTATGATCATGTATTTTTTATGGGAAACTTGCATTTTATCATCTATCTATTAACACATTTAATGCGAATGCTCGGGTTATGTAACAAGACCTTACTGAGATAATGGTTTATTTGGGTTTGGTGCTTGGTCTAGGGTGTTTATAGCTTGGGTTGTTCTATAAGCTCTAAAGTGGACATAACCTAACCATAACCAAAAACACAAAATGTAATGGAACCCTTGAACATGATTGGCTTCAACTACATCATGGACATGGGTGTTCAAAGTCGAATATCCGGAATTTCGGATAGTGATTCGGATATCCAAAATTCATTTTTTATTATTTTATTTATTTTACTTTTTAGTTTTTTTTACAATAATTAAACATATATTATTATAAAAATAACGTAAAAAAACCAACTCATATCATAAAAAACACAATATACATTAAAAATCTCAATCTATTGTAAAAATATATCTAAAATTAAAAAATATAATAAAAAATATAATTTTTAGTTTTCGGATAATCGGATATTCGAATATCCAAAACTTTTAAAAAGTCAGTATCCGAATCCAAATTTCCGGATATCTGAAAATTCGGATATTTTGGATTCGGATTTTCGGATTCAGATATTTTTGAACAGTCCTAGTCATGGACTAAATACAAACCATGTTGTCACGTACCTCAAACTCAAAATAGAACCATTTGATTCGGTTGATCTACCATACGGGTTAATAACATATAAGAGTTTGGCCATCAATCCTCTAACATGCGATAATTCAAAGGAGCTGTTTGATTTAATAACATATAAGAGTTTGTCCATCTATCCTCTAAAATGTCTGATCCATTGACCCGATCAGACAATTTGGCCGATTAGAGTGTTTGATTCTTACTCTTACGCGTCTAACCCGGTCCAACACCACTGACCCATGCCTATTTTTCCTCTTACCCGGTCAGTTTTGGAGAAGGCTTTTACTCGGTCAGCCCCTTCTGACCGAGTCTTTAAAATCAAAGAGCTCCAAAGTTTTAACAACCAAAAAGTGGCTCATGTGGTCCCAACCTTCCTTAGCAAGTGCCTAAATCATGAACCAAATGTACTTGCTGATAAATACGTGTATTAAGCTCAAGTAGCTAAATGTCAAAAACACCCACAGGCCACAACATTAGAAAATATATCTCTTTCACATGCCACAATTAAGCAACCAAAGGGCTTAGTTTAAACTGAAACTAGTTTGTACATAGAATTAGGTGTTAGGTCCCAAATGAAAGTTGTGAAAGCTACACATATTATAATGAGTATCTATCTCCTCTTTTTCCAGCCTTGCCAGATTTTGAAGGTGCAGCATTTGAAGCAAATGCTGCAGCTTCTTGTTTCTTTATTCTACCTGGGTGTCTTGGAACCAATTTGGCAATACGAAGCATCAACTGTTTTTCTGCAATATTATTCCGCCAGAAGAAACCACAAATTAGTTACAAAATACAAAACATACCAGTAATTATTCTTTTGCAGTGTTCGTTTCTCATCTATTACATTCACAAAAGCAAAAGAAGTATTCATATATCTGAAACTTACTCTAAAAAAGGGAAGACTATACAACAAATGCTTCTGATAGTTGCAAATAAAGAATTTAGTAGGGGTCGGCAACGCTTATTTAATCATTTAATTTAAATTTTATATTGTTAGTTTTCATTTCCCAGGTAATTGACAAAGTTGGTTTTTCCCTATAAAAGGGAGCTCGATGTGATGATTTTTTCAATCAGAAACTGAACAAACTTTGCTCTTCAAGTGTGTTCTCTTCAACATTTTGTGTTTCTGCTCTATGTCATCTTTAAAAGGTCTAAAACATCTCTAAACAGGGAAAATATTTAGGAAACTAACTAAGCAAATACAGGAGTGTAAATTGTAAACTTTAGTGTTTATTAAACTACGTATACTAATCTACATATACATGAAGTATATACTTCAATAATGCTAAGACCATTAAGGATTAGCATATGAACTGGAATAAACGTAAGATTGCAGTTCAACGAAATAGAACTGCTTTAACAAATTTCAAGAATCATGCTTCATAAAGTCATTTCATTAGCTCTCCTTACTTGCCAAGACAATCAATACGTAAGCATATAAATCAGTATTCACATTATTGTCATGTGATCAAAGCAGAAGCTAAAACTATGAAGAAAGCGAAATAAACTGGAAGCCAATACAATGAATATCTAAGCATATACAACAGTATTCACATAATGGTCATTTGATCATAGCAAATAAGCTAAAACCATAAAGAAAATGATATAAACTGGAAGCTCATAATATAATTATCTTACTGGATGCAACAAGGGGATTGTGTAGACTCCCATCTGATCTTTTCAGCATAAACCTCACCCTCCCTACTTGCATGAAATCCCTTGAATATGCCTTATCATCCTTCAAATTTCAAAACCATTACAAAAGAAAGCAGCTACAATTAACCAAAGTTAATACGTAAAACTACCATCTTCAATCCCAATTAACAACCTTCAGAGACAGAATGTTAAGATCAAACTCATACTCTTAAAGCAAAATTCAAAACCAACATGTTTGTATTGGTAAAATTGGGTAGAATTGAGCTATCATTGATCTAAATCCAATTCGATTATACAGAAGTTCGAAAACCTCAACAGTGAAAGGAATTTTGAGGTGGCTACAGGAATCTCCAATTTCCAAAGGCGTAGGGTTTTCGCATGCTTTTGAAGCGGAGATTCTTCTACCTTCAGCAATAGTCTTCTTCGAATCAATGTAAGCAGGATACAGTATATTCCATGCTTTGACATTAGTCGTAATTCCGTCCATGATTCCTGTTAATTACCCCATAAAAGTCACAAATTTCGAATATTCGATCGATCGAGAAAGGGTGAAAAGAACGAGACTAATAATTAACAAAATTAATTCATTTGATTAGTGTGAATTATGTATGAAAGTGAGAAGATAATGTACCTTATTATCTACCTGATGTCGTCGGACGATTACAGTATTGACGGAGATGGAGATTCTGGTTGATTCTCCGGCGAAAAGATCAGAGTGAGGGGCTAGAAGTAAAACGGCCAGTTTCAAAAGGCCCAAATTCTAAGACTATTGGGCTAGACTACTAATTTAAAGCCCAACTGTTTAGAAATTTAGATTTTAGCATGTGCAGAATAGTCAATAGAGGTGTACTGTAGATGTAGACATAAGACGTAGTGGTGCACAAATCTTTCTTTTTTCTTTTTCAAACCGGTTTTGATTGAAATCAGTTTTTATAGGTATTTGTTGGAAGTTTGGTATGTAATAAGCACAATAATATGAAAAGCTCAAGTAATTTTTATGAATTGAGAAGATGATAATGAAAACAGGTTAGCAGGTTACATCAAAGTTTAAATAGTGGAAATGGAGCTCACTGAAAACTCAACAACTAACGTACACGAGTCAGCAATGACTCTTTATTCGACTAACAATATACTTAAAACGAGAAAATATTAAACATGTGCAATGACTTATTCCAGCCTGCTCCCATGCACATGTATCATCCAAAGACTTGAGCTCCATGTATGCATAATTTTTTACTAATATGTTATTAGTATTGGTTCCAAGTCAAATCTGGTTTGGTTTGGTTCGAGTTATTGACAGTCTTTTTTGGGTTGGAATCGGTTTATCTTGATACTAGGCTGGATTGTTGAACCAGTTTGGAATTAATTACGACCCGAGTTGAATAGTCGGGTTTGGTTGTACTTATGTTTTTTTACCTGTATGTGCAAATAGAGGTGCACATTTTGGTTTTTAGGGAATAATAACCAAACTGGTTTGGTCAATGCTTGGTCAAACAAAATTGGTTCGGTTTATAACCGGTTTTCACTACTTGAAAAACCATAACCTGACATTGGTTCTTGTGATAACTAAATTGGTTAACCGATAATTGGTTAAAAACACTAGGTTTTTCTAAATTATATTTCTTGATACAAAATCATTTAAATACTAAATTCATAAAATGAACTCAATGAAATTGATTTAACATGTCAAAGGTTGTTGAGTGCTGCAGTTAAATTTCTACACAACATTGCAATGTGCAAACTATGTGTATGATTATCTATAGACGTACAAAACATCAACATACCAAACACATTCTTCTTAAACCTTCAACTCTCCTAATCACTCAGAACCATATTTTTTCTTATTTATATCATTCTTAATGGTCATTCGACTTCACGTCATTTATTCAACTATTGTTACAGTTTTCATGATAACCCTCCAAACATAATATTTTTCACCTTTCAGCTTTATTTCTATTTAAAGAGTTCTTATGAAAGATGTAAAAATGCTAAAACAAAATACGAAGAGTTCAATGGATTTGAGGAACATTATTGATAAGAAAAAACTTCAGCTTGAATGATTTGAAAAGTTGAAGGACTTGAGAATAATGCAATATAGCCTGCACATTGTGAATGATTATTTACACCTAAATGTGTCAATGCCATATAGCATGCAAATTTTACGGTTTTTAGTGCTTTGTGGATTTTGAGAGCTAACGAAGTGTGTGATCATATGATACATCTAATATTTATTTATACTAACATATAAGAGAATAAATATAAAAAACCCTAGAAATCAATTCCAGTGACCATATAGTTATTACAAATGGCTATAAGAATGGTTATTTTCTCCAGTGATTATAATCGATTATTTTTAATTGAGTACAAACCAGTTTGGTGTTTGGAAATGGGAAACCAAGTATGAACCTACGGATCCAATTAGTTAGAAGCATGTTCCTCCTGAACCAATTAAAAATCAGTTTAGCTTTAGGTTTGACTCAATTAACTAGTTAATTTGTGCGCCTTTATGTGCAAACTCCAGTTGTACGTTACTATGGTTTTATGAGCTTGTTTGAAAATAGTTCGACATTTTTTTTCTATTTAGATTTACTTTGTTATTTTTCATCTAATTTGAAAATAGTTGTTGTGTTAGCCTTTGATTTTAAGTTTAGTTCAAAATTATTTTTAAACAAAGACGTAAAATTTACATAAAACATAATTTCAATTATTTTTACTTACCCTCTTTCTCTCTCACTACATCCGAGAAACTTATACACAAATATTTATACAATTTTATGAGTTCTACTCTAAATTGATTTCTTTTGAATTAATTCAAAATGCAGTTCTTTTAATGGAAAAAAGGAAGAATCTCCGACAAAATGGTGCACAGACTTATCAAACGACGACGTTTCCAGACGGTATCAAAAAGCTTAAGCCACCCTCACCTCAGCATTGCTCCATAAAGTTTGTTACGTGTGCACGTGTCATCACCTCATTGGTTACAATATTCTTACGTCACGTTTAGCCACTCCTACATCTCTACGTTCATTTCCCTTATAAGCATTTCAAATATTCATATCACATAACTAAGTCACGATTTAAGCAGTAATTACAACCGATGCCACACACCCATGCCTTCACACTTTAACCCAATGGCAACGACGTTATTTCTTAAAGTTCGAGCGCATGTTTCCAACAATACCCCCATCACAGTTTTTAAACACCAAAACAGTTTCATTACTTTATACAATCATACATTCATACACTCACTTCATTCATTCAATTTCCCTCCATCTTCAACTCTCTCTCTTTCTAAAACACACAAACAGCTATGAGCTCAAGCGACTGTAGCGACAAAGTTACTTCATCTGTTAGCGACGAACTGCAATTTCCGATGGATGATTATCAACCGATTAACGGAGCATCAAGCGTATCATCACAGAAGCAGCAGAACGACACCGCTGATGAGATTTGGCGAAGCATAAACAGCAATCGTGATTTGACGAAAAACGGTGATGATCGTCGAGAAGGATTGGAGAGAGCTACTGCATTGGTGTGTGCGATCGGAGGTGAGGAAGAAGGTGTAGTTCCGATGAGTGAGCTTGATTCGTCTCCGGAGGTGATGGATGGAGGAGGAAATGATGGTGAGTGTTCGGATAAGGAGAGGTCTGGACGTGGCTCTGGTGAGAGTAAAGCGGTTTTGAAGCCGTCGCCTAGCGTCGGTACGAGTCTCGTGCACCTTGTGCCGGAAGCGAGTGGTGTGAAGTCGAATGGATCGGAGACTGGTGGTTATTCGATGATGGAGGATGCGTGGGATCGATTGAGAGAGTCGTTTGTTTATTTTCAGAAGAAGCCTGTTGGAACGCTTGCTGCTGTTGATCCTAGTGCTGAGGATCTGAATTACAATCAGGCATGTATTCAATGCACATTTTCGTTGATGAACTCTATGTTTTTAGTATAAGATATGTGCATCTATCATCCTATCTATTAATCACTCATTATATGCGATTTATAAGGATTAAGGAAGACCTACGAGTACTGATTAAATTGTAGTGGTATGTTTGTATATTACACGATAGGCATTCTCGTTGCAATGTTATTCTCATAATTGTCATTTGTTTCAGATAAATGGATAATCATTATAACGTTTCATACAGCCTGCATGAATGATGAATTAATATTTTGCTCGTACATTTGTGATTTGTTTACTCCAATGCATATCTGATCATGTAGAATTCATTTGTATGTTTATGTTGTCTCTCTGACTGTGTATAGGTGATTTGTTGCTTGTGTGTTTGTTTGTTTGGTTAATTTTGCTTGATTCGTGTATGTTTGATCTGCTTATGTGCTGATGCGTTGTGTTTGTAGACACAAATACTCCCAGATAGGCTCAACTGAGTAGTGATGATGCTACGTGTGCATATATAGAAACAAATACGCTAGGTTCTATAGGTGGTGATTTCTCTGCTATAAATTAATCTGAAATTCGGTTGTATATAGACTTTGATATGCCATGTTAACAAAGTAGTATCAAAAGAGCACAAACTTCAGGAATTTTGAATGTTTAGGCTCACTAATACCTACTGATAGGATCTCAATGCTAACTGAAGCATTTTGGACCACCTAATAATCTACTAATTTGTCCTGCCAGAAGATGAGAAATGTACCATATCTTTAGCCAGCTCTTGTTGAGCTCCTGAACATTTTAACAGTGTGCTGCACGGGACTACGATTGCATGTTAACTGCATTAATTCAAACCAGAAGAATATTTACGTGAACTTTTTTGTTAATTGATCATCATTTTCACAATGCATGAATGGTAGCAATTGGTCTACATTTGTGTGTGTTGCCTGGTTTCTAGCAAACTGATGGGATACACTTGTTCAGCATATATGCTACTTATTTAGTTCAACTATGAATTGTGCAATTCTGGTGCAGGTATTTGTGAGAGACTTTGTGCCTACTGCTTTGGCCTGCCTAATGAAAGTTCCAGATCCTGAGCCAGAGATTGTGAAAAATTTCTTACTAAAGACTCTTCATCTGCAAGGCTGGAAAAAGACAATTGACAATTTCACTCTCGGAGAAGGTGTCATGCCTGCCAGTTTCAAGGTCATGTATGACCCATTCCAGGAAAAGGATGTCTTAAAGGCTGACTTTGGTGGCAGTGCAATTGGAAGAGTTGCACCAGTTGATTCAGGTTTTTGGTGGATTATACTATTAAGGTCATACACCAAGTGCACAGGAGATTATACCTTGTCAGAGGATTCTGAGGTGCAGAAAGGAATGAAGTTAATACTTGACCTTTGCCTATCTGATGGTTTTGACACTTACCCAACACTCCTGTGTGCAGATGGGTGTAGCATGATTGACAGAAGGATGGTAAGCTTTAATGTCACTTTCTTGGTCACTCATGATTACTTAAAAATTTATGTTCATGCATATAATGCATGCTACTATATAATCAGCTCCAAATTGCATATGTGCAGGGAATATACGGATATCCAATTGAGATCCAGGCTCTCTTCTTTTTTGCTCTGAGGTGTGCACAACAAATGCTTAAGGAGGATACTGATTCAAACAAACTGATTGAACGGATAGAAAGAAGGATTACAGCTCTAAGCTACCACATCAGAAACTACTATTGGCTGGATTTCACCCAACTGAATAACATCTATCGATACAAAACAGAGGAGTATTCCCACACAGCTGTTAACAAGTTCAATGTCATTCCCGAGTCTATCCCAGATTGGGTGTTTGATTTCATGCCATTGAGAGGAGGCTACTTCATTGGAAATGTGAGCCCAGCTCGCATGGACTTTAGGTGGTTCCTGGTTGGTAACTGTATTGCCATATTGAGTTCCTTAGCACAATGGCTCAAACAACCGCTATTATGGACTTGGTTGAGGAGCGCTGGGAAGACCTGATAGGTGAGATGCCGTTGAAGATTGCTTTCCCAGCTTTGGAAGGATATGAGTGGAACATTGTCACAGGATGTGATCCAAAGAATACGCGTTGGAGTTATCACAATGGCGGCTCTTGGCAGGTGACTCCTAAACTATAATCATTTCTAAAACAGATAAGAATGTGGCATGGTTTGTATTTACAATATATTTGTCGGTTTTGCAGTTCTTCTATGGCTGTTGACAGCAGCATGCATCAAGGCAGGAAGACCTCAAATTGCAAAGAGAGCCATAGAACTGGTGGAGCAGCGTCTGTCGAAAGATGGATGGCCAGAGTACTATGACGGTAAAAAGGGGCGTTATGTCGGGAAGCAAGCAAGGAAGTATCAAACGTGGTCCATCTCTGGGTACCTGGTGGCTAAGCTCATGATCGAGAATCCGTCTAACCTTGCTATGATATCTCTAGAAGAGGATAAAAAGATCGAAAAGCCGAGGCTTACACGCTCAGCCTCTTGGCCCTGTTCCAGGTAAGTAACTCTTAAATGATGGAGAATTAGTTAAGAACCTTGAAACTACACTTTTTTTTACCATGTAAAGCTACTTACTATGATGGTCTTGTTCATCATTTTTGGCCAACTGTTTACCATAGGTCTGGTTTTTGTGTTCTTTTCAGTTTGTAAGTACTACGTACTCGAATTCATACAATAATCAAATCATTCCTATACATACTTGTTTAAAGTTTTAATATTTTCGATACAATACATCATCTTCTTTAGACTGATGGCATAGATCAGAGAACAGCATATCACCATCAGATGTGATAAATAGGTTATAAGAAGGGCTAAAGCAATGAGATTTATATAATAGGCCAAATGAGCTATTCTTATGAAACTTGCTACCAAATGTAACACCACCCACCTCCAGTGTGTGCCCCCACCACCTACAATCACCACCGACGCGATCATCGTCAGTTCGTCACTGTTATATACACACGAATGCAGTAACACAATGATAACACGCAATACTGCATATATTACACACACACATACTGTTTTAGTTTGATAAATATGCCTATTTATAGGCTAGAAACCAACACTTTAACCAACCAACATAACTCACTCATAATGGTTGAGTAACCTCCTATAACCGAATTAACTAACTTAAACTAAGTTCCCTAATGACACTATTCTAGACATAAACATAGACAAACATTTGTCACACAATGTTACATAAACATACCAAGTTTATATATATCTAATATTGATTTATATTCCACCCAAACTTAGAATTTCATCAGCCTTCACTTTGGTTTCTTGCTTTGGAAAAAAATTCTTCTTGCCATCTTCCGTATCCATTCTTCGTTGCGGATTCTTCACTTGTTTCTCTTTTTTCAAGTGTTGGACTAATTTGCTTGCTTGATACCAGTTCTTGTTGCATAGGTTTGATTCCGCAGAATCTTTTTATCAAGAAGAAGATTGAATTGGAAAGTTTATGCATAAACTTGATATTATTACACAGGAATCATCAACATTTACAAATGAGACTTTACAGACAGGATCTTATTTTCTTCTACAATTCCTTATTTCAACTGTTCAACAAAGTCACCAGAACCGTTTTAACCTGAATCCATTAAAACACATTAGTAGACCTACCGGTCTCTTTTGACAGGTTGGTTCTAACATGTAATGAAGGTGCATATGGTCAATTCCTTAACAAAATTGATCAACGCATTTGCGGTACTTTGAAATCATGCTAAAAATAAGACTTGTATTCAAAACATATGACAGTTACTGCACATTAGTAGACCTACTAGTCTCTTTTGACAGGTTGGTTCTAACATGTAATGAAGGTGCATTTAGTCAATTCCTTAACAAAATTGATCACCGCATTTGTAGTACCTTGAGATCATGCTAAAAGTGAGACTTGTATTCGAAACATATGGCAGTTAACGATTTATGTAATAAAGAAAATACTTGAAATGAAATTTGCATGTGAAAAGATGGACAAAACAATTATGAATTATGATCGACAACTGATCATACGCTGATTAAACATGTTCGCAAATCTAAGACCCTCACGTGATTTTTATTTTAAATCCATGTTGATGGGTTTATCGATGGAGCTGTCTTGTTCCCTCACATCATATACTTAAAGTTGCCATGTGCAAACTCTCAAATTATTCTCCCACTCCTAATTAAACTTCCCATTTTCTAATCTTAACTTCCTTACCAGTTACATGGGTAATTTTGTAAATTATAAGTTGTAAATTGAAATATATGACCTTATAATACGAACTTTCCTCTAACTCTTGCAGACAAAGTTACTCAACTTGACGCGGAGTAGTAGTTATAGGGCGAAGGCTTTTTCACTTTTTTATCTGCATAGAGAACTTACAGTACTCTTGTCATGGACGAAGTATAGTGTGGGTCGGGGGGGGGGGGGATCCCCTCTGTTTTTCATCAGTAACGTTAATTTTTGGCTCGTTAGTGTAAATTTTTGATTCGTTAATGTAAATTTTTTAATATATATAAAGTATTTCCCCCCTCCCTTAAAATAGTTAACTTTTGCTCATATCCCCCCTCCTTTAAAATAGTTAACTTTTGCTACCCCTCTATATATGGCTCAAGCTTCGCCACTGACTCCCATCAAAATCAGAGGAGGGGTTTTCCTTCGACTCGACCACGCTATTAGAGTAAGTGTTGAAATAACGAGATGTAAAAAGAGAGAAACAAATGTTAGGTAGTTGTTTGGTATAAATGGCCGCTCTCTATTTAATGAGTGGCATTTATAGCACTAGAATATCATTTAGATTGTTCATCTAAAATGTGTGTGACTGTAAATGTATATTACAATAACAGTTTGGGGTTTAGATTAGGTACTGATTACATATAAATATTAGGAGGTCATAAATTCATGTATTATTTTAAGTAAAATGCTCAGAGTTAAATCAGGGGGCTTCTTTAGCAATGAGTTTTCTTCTGATGAGGTTGGGATGCGGTCCTGGTTGGTAAACAAATAGGTAAGTTCGATTAAGATAACACCTATTATCCGAAGCAGGGTCACATATTTGATGTTCAAAAAAGATACATTACGATGACAGTGGGGATCTATCTGCCAGTTAATTTCGATTCAGTGTAATAATGATAATACAATTTCTTTTCTTGTTACATCTTATAATTATATGCAAAGTGAGATGTGAAAGATTAAAGATTTTACTAGTTTATTTTTCTTTAAAATATTTTAGTATTATGTCGATCATCTTTTTACTGGACAAAAATAACAACGGGTGTGGAGACCATTTGGAGTCCACTAATAATCTCCTTGTCCATTTTAGTTCTTCAAAATCACTAGGGGAGATGGTTTAGAGTTAGTGTCGATACAAGCTTATTGATGTAGACAATGTCCAAGATTAGCTTCAAATTCCTTTAAATATAAACGACAACATTGTTGGTTAAATGATATCCTGACGATTCTAAATGTTTCTCTTTGGTACATGGTGGAATGGTCGGTGTTTCAATGGTGGCAATTGAAATACATAATCAGTGTTTGAAAATATTTTGGTGTTATATTTTAACTGGGTCAAACAAAAATGAAAATATTTATTTTATATTTGGGACCATTGGTATAATTTTAGAAAAAAAAGTTATTATCTTATGTCATGTACCTCATTGGTATGATTTTAAAATATTCTATTTTCTTATGTCATTGTATTTTTTATTAGCTTCCCGTTACTCTGTTATAACTAATCCATTAGTAATCTTATCTGTTTGTGAAATTTTTTTCTATATTTGATTGTAGGAATCTTAATTATGGTGTTAGGTGAATATAGTCACAAATTAATGGTAGTTTGTTTTGATTTAATTGTTGTTATTTTGATAATGAAGTTAGTTGATGGTAAATGATGATCATTCCTAGATTCAAGGTGCTTCTTGTTGTCTTGTATATGCTAATTGTACCGATTTATATATTGTAAACTAGGTTAGTATTTCGTGTATTACACAGGTTAAATAAATAAAATAATAAATAATTAGTAATATAATTTTGTGAATTATGAAACCATGTTTGAAAATAAAATATGATTATAAATGCATATGAATAGTCATTTCAAGTAAATAAACAATATATAGGTAATAAACACGAAAAATTACAATACGATATTTTAATATAGGATATGTATAAAATTATATATACGTACTTGTTCAAGAGATAAAACAATTATATTATTTTTAACTCTCTTATCTAAATAGTTTTATTTTTAAAATATTTGTTATAAGTTTTCTTATAAAAATTTATTGTTTACAAAAATCTTGTTTATTAAAAACTCAAGTTTTTAATTATTCTAGTTGTTTAATAAAACTGCTTTTAGAAAATTCCATATTTGTTATAATATTTTAAAAAGGACGAATTTAAAATGTTATGTTTCAAGAGTTTTAATGTTTTAGAAAATATATGAATTTTAATTTTCTTAATAAAATTTATTTTTAAAAACATAATTTGATTTTAAAAAAATGTTGATGAGAAAGAAAAAATCAATTGACCAAATTAATTTTTATGAAGATAGAGAAATTTATTTGAGTGTTTAAATTACTTACACTCTTTTAAAGAGAAATAAAATGAGAATATTTAAAAGAATGACAAGTGTCAAAAAGAAAGTTTAAAAAGATGACAAGTACCAAAATAAATCTTCTTTTATTAGTATCTATGGATTTAAACTTTTTTAATATTTAATTTATGTTAGTTTTCTCTTGATTTCATCAGCAAACAAACCAGATTTACAGAGAAGAAAAAAAACACCATCATATGAGCTCTAATATATATATATATATATATATATATATTATATATATATACTTATTAATAAAACAATATATTTAGTGTCACGTATCGTTTTCTTAGATCTCCATTATTTTAGTTTCCCGGCTAAAAATGTATCTGTCCTTATTATTAGTCATGATTCATTCGAATAAAATTAACTATTACTGTAATTACAAAGTGAGATTTTTTCTTTAAATAGTGTATGTAGAATATTTATTTACCATAATAGGTGTTTAAAAAGTGTTTTTTTAATATAATATTATTGATTAAACTTATTTCACTTTAAACAATATTATTTAAAAATAGTCAAATACAAAGGCTAATAAAATTGTAAAAACGTGTGGTTCATATGTCGTAATTCATAAAGTTTTTCTAAAATATTTTGGTTGATTTTAATTCACTCATACTTAATTTTAAATCGTATTTTTACATATATAAGTTGAAAAAAAGTTTTACTATAATTTTGTTTCAATTTCACACAAAAGTAGGCATATTTATTTTTTATTCTTTTTAAAAATGTATTTTTGTGAAAATATTTTTAAGTAGCTTAAATAATAAGAAAAACTATTTTTAACAAAAAATGCGTTCTTCAAAAATACTTTATATAAATATCACGGCGAAACAAAAAAATTTAATGGTTTATTATTATTTTATTTTACGAATTATAAATGTAATTCTCAATTACTAATTGGATGAATGTTGCTAATAGACTTCGAGCAATAATTAGGGGAGAAACGAGTTACCCCGTCTCGTGAGCCACTCGAAATCGACTTGCTAAAAACTCTACTTAAGCTTGAACAAACTCGAACTCATTTTACAACTTATTTAATAAATGATTATAAGCCCGAGCTTCATATGTCGAGATTGAGTCGACTTGCAAGGCGACACTAATGTTGTATGTATACGATGTTTATTTTTTTCTTTCATGTATATACTTATATAAATGATTATTACTATATATAAATCTATGTTTAAAACAACTATCTAATATATATCGTTATTTTAACAAAATTATATAAATCATTTAGTTTTATAAAAATATTTTTTCTACATAAGAACAAGTATTTTATTAATAGACGTTAAAAATACTGATAAAAGAGTATTAATATTTTTTTTATGAGAAGACGTTATTGAAAAAAAAACTTTCATAAAAACAACTATAAAACATTTTTTTTAAATCATGAGAGATGCTAAATTGATTTGTATTTTATTAAAACTTTTTCCTTTTAATTTTATTTAAATAACATTAGTAAAAACAAAAATAATTTTATCCAATTATATTATGATAAGAAAATTTAACTTTTTAGTAAAAAAACATTTTGATAAATATTTTTCAAAGCACTTATTTTGTTAAATTAATTGTCTACCAATCCTACTTAAAAAAAACTTATTACAAAAGACATTGTGATGGTTTCAATATAAAAATTGAAATAGATTATAGGTTATAGACTTATAGTTGACTGTTTTTTTCATCCAAAAACAAGTTGACTCTATCCCAATAATTGTAAATTAAAATGTGTTGGATTCTTGCTTATTCAAACAAATAATTAAATGGTGGAATAATTCACTCGTCCTATGCAAAGAAAAAGAAACCCCATACACGTCTTCTATTTCAAAACGATTTTATATTTTATCAAACCAAATGTCTCAAATAATCAATTCAAAGTTTTGATTTTCCCAAATCATGATATCAATTTTCAAACGAAAAGATGAACCATTTCATATCGATTTTCAAACGGAAAGATGAACCATTTCGTATCGTTTTCAATTTACAAACATATCATGGTTTCGATTTACCTCAAATCATGTTATGTTTCAAGTTCAACTCACTAATCCTTTTACGCATTTATTGATCTATTTAATATTATTCACATCACAAAAGCTCTTCTGCAAAGTCTCAATTCAATGCTCATACATACAAATCTTGATTGCAATAGTAGTAGTGGTTCGTACGATTTAAGGATTTGATTTTTATTTCAATATAAACTTTAGTATTTTGGTTTTTTAACATCAATTTGATTAATTTATGTTTTTGTTTATGAAAGTATAAAACTTTGATTTAGTTTTAATTGATGTAAGCAAGAAATTGATTTATTTTTTTGGTCAACAAAAAAAGAAAACTATATAAATGGTCCATGTGATTTAAACAAATTGCATGTTTGGCTCTCAAACTTTAAAAATCACAAATATAGTCTAAACTTTTATGTAATCATTTTATGTTTTGTCCCTGACATCGATTCAATCTCTATTTTGTCATTATCTCAAGTTACAAGTAGACATGAATTAAAATTATTAATATTAAACAATGATGGCAAAATTACAAAAAGAACGTCAAATTTTGTATACAAAGAAGTTTTCGGATATTTATAGATTTTCTAATGTTCAATATAATTTGATTATTACCAAAATTTTTTATTTATAAGTTAATTTAATTTCATATTATACATTGTTTATATTTATAAGCATTGATAAAGAAAAACTACTAATAATAGTTTAATAATTTTAAAAAAGTTAACATAAAAATCCATAGACAAAATATTAACAATAATATTATGACTTACGAACCTTTTTAATTAAAAACAATTTTTCAGAACCTTTTTACGAACCTTTAGTTTAGTGTGTGTGTGTATACACACATATATATATATATTCTAAAAAGTATGTATGTGTTCAAAAAACGAATTACCAAAGACGACGTTTTTCTTTGATAAAGCAAAGAATGAGAATCTCATTTACTTATGTAACAAACAATGGTCGTGCCTATCACAAATCTTGAAGACAAAAATCTTTTTGTCAAACTATAAATTGAAAACAATTAGTGGAACGTGAGTGTGATTTCTAAACGCGAAACTAAGCAAACATAAAATATGTGAATTTAGATTTGATGTAAACTAGTGCAGTTAAGTTAATTACTATGTTTATACTATGTTTAGCTAAACATGTCAATTTGTTGGGTTTTCGAGTTGACTCAAATAATTATATGTTAGATATTTTGAATCATGATTTATCTTATAATTTAAACTTATTAATAAATTTCTTTCAAAACTTAGAAGATACAAAAAAGGGTAATATCATTTCAAGCTTTTACCATTAACCGTAATTAATTTATTTGTATTTTTAAGATAAAATAAGATTACACGTAAACATAATGTGTTATCAACCGTGAAACCTCATTTCAAGTTTAGGTTCATGTTTCTAACATATTTTTTTATCCATGTGTGTTTTGTTCATATCAACTTTTCAGCCTAGTGTTAAGTTTGACTCACCAATTCATTTAACACCTTTACTAATAAAGCAGAGATTCTACTTCTAAATAGAGAAGTATAAGAACAATATCAACAAATATACATGTTGTAGCTATGATATCTAAAAGAAGATTATATAACCACCTTTGATTCTCTCCCTTGCATCTAACATATACTACATAAAAGGGTTTATTGATATTGGGGTGGAGTTATATTAAAAAAAAACTAAAAAAGATGAAAAATATTATTATCCAGATCTCAATTGCTAAGAAAATTTGATAACATAATGATAAATAATTAAAACTTTAAACCATAAACCAAATGTATTTCTCGTCAATTTAAAAGATTACACAATAACATGATGAAATTACATAATGAGTCAAACGTGAAAAAACTTTGTTATATATATAAACACTATACGCATTCTAAAAATAAAAAAATACTCGTTTTTTATGGAGTATTTTTTTAAAATAACGTCGTATCTAAAAGTTACGAGAATTTAAATTAAACTATTACTCATTGGCCGATAATAATCCAATTATGCTACTGGGACTATTGTTGGTAATAAAACTAAAAGTTGAGATTATTGATGATCAAATTAATAGTATGGATTATTATCGATCAATGAGTAATAATTTGGATTATTAAATTTCAATTTGCCTTTAAAAAATATGAAACTTCATAAGTGAAAGCATTGCCAATTTTGATTTCAACCTAATTTTAATAAAAACACGTGTTAATATTTTAATTTTTATTAAACTTTTTAGTTTCTTAAAACTTTGTAGCTAAACAATTTCCTTTAAATTGATTCAAATTTTCCATCTTATCAAGAAAATTCAAGTTTATAATCCCTTAAGTCAAATAAGATATAAAAGTATGTTTTTTTAACTTTTTTTAGTTCCATCTAAACATATGCAAGAAATTAAACTCAATTCACATTTGTGAAGGTAATCATAAATGTAATTAGATTATAATTTTATGTTAATATAAATATATTTTTTAATAGTTTAATGTAACACCATCTTGTTCCACCTTATTCCACTTAATTTATGTCGTTACAAATTATTATTATTATTATATGTATATATTAAATAACAACTCATGTGTTACAATAAAGTATTTGGTTTTTACATTTGCCATTAAAAGTTAAAGAATTTACAAATAACCCCTACATTTCATTTTTTATTTTGATTTTGTTTTTTGGTCATATAGGTTTGGTCTCTCTTTCTTTCTTTTTGTTGTCTTTGGTATCGGTGAAATTCATTTTTGGTCATCCAATTTTTCAATAAAATATAGAATAATACTTGATTTTATATAATTATATCTCATTATAGTTAAATGTTTTAGTCACATTATCATTTAAGCATTAATCTCATGATGAATCGAAGCGAGCATGGGTGGGTACCTTTGTTGTTGGTATTGATACTATATTAAGAGAGGTCAGTATTTACTTTTTATGGTTTTTGAAAACAAAAAAAATAACGGTCAAACTTCCGCCGCTTAGCGCGGGAAAATGACTAAACTCCTACCGCATAATACTGCAAAAGAAACTAGTTTATAACAAAATACTATCCTAACGTTTTAACCTTTAACCTAGTTTAATCACTCTAATCCTAAATGAATTTACGACCCAACCCACACCCAAAATATAAAGGCATGTAACTTGCATTTCATGTTTTCCTATAAACTACAAGACAAATTCACAGGATTTCAATTTCAATTTCAATTTGAGAAGATAATTTCAAAATGGATTTCTGAAAAAGAAGCGTGTTGAAAACGTTTATGCCTGATAAAAGCAAAAGTTCAATACCTACCATTCGATAACACACACAAAGATGTTGATTGGAGACTGTGTCGCTTTTGGTGTGTGAGAGAGAACCCATAGATGTAATCGTCATCATCAGCACCATCATTGATCGACAACACTTCATTAGATTCGAGCATTCTCCACTGAAAATCAATCAATTCAGCATAATCAAGTAAACAACACTACACTGTGTAAAAAAAGGGGCAAAAATAAAGCCCTACAGGGTTGGTGTTTGAAGAGGTTATGGTGTGGAGGAAATTAGGGCTAACGACGATAAGGAGGAGCAAAGTTAATAATATTCAGATCTCGCTTCTGCTGGTGGTGATTTGTGCTTTGATGTTTGACGTCTTCTCCGGTGGTGATGATCGTCGGATTGGTTTTGTTGAAGGTGCGTTTGGGAAGAGTGGCGGAGGCGTTGGTGAGGTTTTGTGGATGACCGTGGTGGTGTTGGTGGTGGTAGTGGTGGTATCGCCGTGGCCGCCACCGTCGTTAGCTCTAATAGCTAAAACAGGAGAGATTGTTTACAATTGCTTCAATCAGTGTACATCAAAATTGATAGATCGATCGAAAGTCGAAACCCTAAAATTTCAATTTGATACTTTAAGCTCGTATAGGTTATAGGAATAGTTATAGATTTACTTGAAAAAGGGAAAGATGTTGGAGTCACGACCGAAACATCATGTGTTGAGATCACTCCGGCGGAATCACACTTCGTCTTCATCTCCGACACCGTCATCTCCGTCGTCGTATTCCTGGATTCATTTGCGATCAATTTTTTTAGTCGTTGCTTCGTTGTCGTCATCATCACCAATTTCTTCAACTAGGTCAGTTCCTCATTCATCTTTCCTTCTATTTCTAGATCTCGATTTCCATCTAGCATCTCTTACTCCATAACATGCGTTGATCTCATGTTTCTTTACTTGAATAGCCGCAAATCTGTTGTAGGTTTTTTACTTCTGTAAGAAGAATATACATTCAAATCTATAGATTTTAGATTTTTTATATCCTTTTATTTGTTCCTAATTAACAAAAACTGTAGTTTCTATGGAAGAAACGTTCACTTCTCTGATTTTATCACTCTGTCTAAGACCGCATTGATACTGTTCTGTATGGACTGTGACATAGGCATTACTCTTATGTGAAAATAGTTGTATTAAAACATTGTTTAAGGTGAAAGTTGATAATGGAGTTATAAGATCTAAAAGTGTGATGAGAAGAGTGCATATTATCTGCAATTCGTTGTTACTTTTGCTTGATTTGTGGTTTTGTATAATGGGTTTGATTTCACGTTTTATTATGATGTAGGGGCCATCTGCAATCACCTTGGTCAAGAAGGAGAAGAAAACATGCTCTTCAGCCAAAACAATGGAAAAGTTTGTTTGATGAAGATGGAAGACTATGTGATGGAGGAGTTAAGTTCTTGAAGAAAATTAGAAATGAGGTATGTTATTACCTTATCATATATTCACATTAAAACATGTTTTATATTTTGGAATTGACTGAACTTCTGGATATAATGCCTCTCAACTGTTATTTTTGGGCCTGCGTATGTTGTTTGATTTTATAAATTTTATGCAGGGTGTTCATCCTTATTTAAAAGCAGAAGTTTGGCCATTCCTTCTTGGAGTGTAAGTACCTAATAATGCCTATCATACTTCCCTTGTACCGTTAAAAGTTGATAGAAAAAAATGCATTTTGATTTTTGCATCGACATTAAGGTGCTAGAACTTGTGTGTGTGTGTTTGTACTCTTTTAAGAGTTTATAGTCGGGATAACTTTATTTCCTAATTTGTCTTCGATCGTGTTATGGTGACATTTAATATATTTCTTTCATTTCTTACATTGACAGATGTATTTTGGTCTGTCAGTCATGGTTTACGGTAGTCTATCAATTGTTTTTTATATAGGCCTTTGTTTGTTGGATGTTAACATGTGATATGTCTCTGTATAACCCATGCATTTTGTATCATCTATTTTCATGGTCACAAACGTTTCGCCTTTTTCTTCTTGCAAACTTGTACTTACCTTTTTCTTATATTAATTAGTCTTGTTTATTTAGTCACCACATTTAACCTATAATACATAGAAGAAGAAACTCATCATGTAACCTGAGAATTTGTTTTTATCTCCTTGCAGCTATGATCTTAAAAGTTCAAAAGAAGAACGAGACCTTGCAAAAATTAAAAATAGGTATCTGACCACTTCCATAAAACCATCATTTTTGCATATAGAACGTTTATTTTTTTAAATAATTTAAATAAAAATTATGTATGTTTAAACTTTTAAACTTGGCAGGGAAGAGTATGAGAAGCTTAGGGAGCAGTGCAAACAAGTTTACATATCAAGTGAAAAAACCACCGAGATAAAAGAAACATTTGAAAGCTACAACAATGAGGACTGCACAGATGGTGAAGTTCTAGATCCACCTAGTCCTAAGAATACCCTTTCTACTGATCGGATTCAAACAGACAAACATACACTTTGCGAAGTAGGCGATGTAAGTGAAATCACTGGCAAAAGTGAAAGCGAGTCTTCTGATTCTGAATCTTCTATAGAATCTGTTGACATGGCCTTGAAAACCTCACACAAGAAACCGACACCACTCCCTTAAACATCGAAGGTAAAACCTTAAATTCACACATGTCAGAAAGTTTTGCCACATGGCAGCGAATCATTCGCCTTGATGCCATCCGCGCAAACGACGAATGGATTGTTTACACACCATGTCAAGCAGGTGTCAGCTCAAAAAAAGCACATGAATTGGCCGAGAGTGTATGTCTCAAGGGCTACAGTCATCTGGAAGCTTGTAGAATCTTCCATGCTGCACGGTTAGTTTCAATTCTAGAAGCATACGCTTTGTATGACTCAGAAATCGGATACTGTCAAGGAATGAGTGATCTACTCTCACCAATTATCTCAGTTGTAGAAGATGACAGTGAAGCCTTCTGGTGTTTTGTTGGTTTCATGAAAAAAGCCCGCCATAATTTCCGCCTTGATGAAATAGGGATTAGGCGGCAGTTAAACATTATATCAAAGATCATCAAGGAGAAAGACTCCCACCTTTATCGCCACCTGGAGGAGCTGCAGGCGGAGGATTGCTTCTTTGTGTACAGGATGGTGGTGGTTCTGTTCAGGAGGGAGCTCAACTTTGAACAGACATTGTGTCTGTGGGAAGTGATGTGGGCCGATCAGACCGCCATCAGGGCAGGAATTACAAAATCGGCTTGGGGAAAGATGAGGATGCGTGCCCCACCGACGGATGACCTATTGTTGTATGCAATAGCAGCCTGTGTACTGCAGAGGAGGAAGCTAATTATAGAGAAGTACAACAGCATGGATGAGATACTGAGGGAGTGTAATAGCATGGCTGGACATTTGGATGTTTGGAAGCTTCTAGATGATGCACATGATTTGGTTGTAACCCTCCATGACAAGATTTAGGAGGGGCTTCTAATCGTTTGTTTTCATTTCTTTTTCTAATCTTATTCACCTCCTTCCACAAGCGTCCTTTGAATAAGTTACAGGTATTCGCGAACTCTTTCTTGTGCCCGTACTCGTTCGGGGTGATGGTGGCTTTTTCTTAAAACATGTCTAATCTTATGTTAACGTCGATTATTCTAAGAAATGAGAGGAATTGTATTTGCAGTTATATCTTAATTGTATAACGTTGCAACCTTTGCGTTTTGTTTGGCTATTGCTGCCTGTGAACCATGGTAAGATGTTGGGACAAGTTATTGTTGTCTCCGAATCATCTCTGTGTTAAGGTTTGAACCCTTGACCTTTAATGAAGGTAACACTTATTACACATCTTGATATCATTGAGTCAAATGCTTTTCGGTTCATGTGGGTTGAGTATTTTGCAGCTGCATTAGTTTTTATTAATGAGTAACAAAATTAGTAATAACTACGTTAAAAATGCAATGTAAGCTGAAATCTTTCTATGTTACATTTCAAACTTTTGATACCATCTAGGCGTCATATGATCGAAAATTTATTCATTTAGTTTTCATGCCGAATTGAATTAACAATCTCCTCTTATTGTAATTCTAGAGCATATGGTAGCACGATTCAGTGCAGTGATGGACTAATGGCATCTCTTATGGTGGTGGTGGTGGTGACACTGAGCCTTAGTTAAAAATCCAGCATATGCATAATGCATTAATAATTGGTGAGATTATATTAGTTAAAATATAAATACTATATTAGTTATAAATCTTGGGTAACAGAGAACTTGTCCTACTGAAAATCTACTTTTACATACTTTGTTTGTGCATGAAAGATAGGATTAGTTAAGAGGTAGGTTGCAACTATATTATCACTCATATGATAATAGCTTAAGTTGCACCACCATCAAGGTCATGAATGGAAGCTTTTAGTAAGGTAAGTTCGACCACTATCAGCAAGAGTTTTGCATTTAAACTTGGTAGAAAGTCGAGTAATTTGTTGCTTGCGTACTATCCATGAGATAATACTGAAATCCAATATATAGTAAATACCTTTTTGGACCGACTATCATCTGGACAACTAATCCAATTTATATCTGGGGAGCGGTGTGAAGATGTTTGAGGGTGTAAATTAGTTTACCGATAAGCATCCGTGAAGCTATGAAATGTATATTTGTTTAATAAGCTAGCCATGATTAACATTGATGTGAAAATAACATAATATCTCTTTAACCACGTATAAATGGCTTTTGGTCGAAGAATGTGACGGTTGACACACATTGTTGACCACAAATCAAGAAGACTAATGTCTCGAACGGTACCAACAATTCGTCTATATTTTAAAGGAGTAGAGCATGCAACACTATCATGAAGCAAGTGTGTTAGACGTGATCATAGCCCGTAAGAGAGATAAAGTAATGTTATTGTATCTTACAAGTTACAACTGACAAATGAATTAGTAAAATAGTTTATTAAACTATCTAGATGAACTTTTTCCTTTTAAACTAATGAAATTAGGACATTTTATTTTTTAGTTTCTATGTATTCGCTTCTTACCAAATGATGTTGATTGCCTCTGTTAATCATCTCATTTACCATACACGAGGAAAATTTCATGGCGTTCCCCAACTCTTTGACGCCATGCTTCAAGCAAACACCATCTCTTGTCATTGTCCACCGGCAACTTTTTCAAAGACATCATGCATGCCTAGTGCTCGACATATCTCCAACCTCCAATAAGGCAACGTTCTTGCTTTTTTATCTTCTCTCATCTAAATTGCTTTTAAAACGTGTCACAACTAAGATTTATCCATGTAAATAATTTAATTTTTTTATTGGAATGTGTACGACACTTGTGTATGATATTAATGGATGATTGGTTCCACATAAGTTTTCACGGCAACAAATCACATGTTGACTATGTGAAAACGAGTAAACTAAAATGCACGCCAAGATATAGTGTGGAATCTGTCTACACCCGCTATTCTTTGTAACTCTTACACACCTAGTTAAAAGTTGATACGTTAATATATATAGTTGGCAACGAATAATTACAAAAAAATTCACATAAGCATTTTAATTGTACTAGTGTTGGACCCGCGCTTCGCCGCGGTTTGGTTTGGAGCGTATAAAATAACGTCATAATTATAGTTTTTGGGATTATTTATGGTTTCGATAAGTTCAACTATATATGTACTCGGATTGTCGCTACACATGTTTTAGTGATTCATTATTATATTGTCATAATACAATTATCGAACACTAAATTGTATAGATATAATAACATGACAAATACATGATATTATATTGTAACTAATATAATAACACAAATATCATAGTTGTTGTTATTGTTATTATAATAATAATTATTTATTGTTATTGTAATTAATTTCAAAACATATTAAATAATATGTCATTAATTAACAAATTTTACATAAATATTAAAATTATTAAACTCATGGCATGTCCGTAGAAAATATATATTAGTATTATTGTTATTATAAATATGAAGATATATGTTAGTTATATATTTAGAAATTTAAATAAAATAATATTAATTTAAATAGTATTTAGTTATAAAAATATAATTAGTATATATAAATTTAAATGTCAATTTATAATATCATAAATAAAATAAAATTTAATGTAAGTGAACTAAATAATATCACATAATGTATTAATAATATGTATTAATAATAAAATTACTATATTGTCAACCTAAGATATATTTATCATATAGTGGTTTGACTTGCCTGATGCGACCGGTGTCACCAAGTATCAATTGAAGAGCATAATCTAACCCACCCTGACTTAGACATTAACTATATTTGGATGTTATTATTATTATTATTATTATTATTATATTTAGTAATTACATACTTATGTATAATCATAAGATAATACTTAATTTTAATAGTATATAGTTAAAAATGTATAAAGAGTAAATGTAAATTTAATTATTATTTTAAAAGCATTATAATAATAAGATAATACATAATTTAGTGAATTAAATAATGTATTAATTAGAAGAAGTATGCTTAATGAGGGCAATCTAGGAACTATTACATAACACACTTGTATAATGTGTTTAAAAATTATTTTAAGTCTTACATTTTAAATAAAATTACAATTGTATCCTCCCTAAATCCTATCACTATAATAAAAAAGTAACTATCTATGACATATCTCAACACCACATTCATTCTCACAAAAATTTCCCGCTTCTTTCTCCTATTAAATGATTATCTTAATTACAAAAATATTATTTAAGTCTTTTTTAGATTAATAATGGTTTTCCAATAAATTAAAAATATATCTTTTTATTAATGTTATTTATAAAGAAATAAATTTTTATAAAAATAATTTTTTACTACAACATCAAACTTATTAAAATATAAAATATTTTTAATTTAGTATTTTAAAAAGTAAATGTTTTATAACAAAAAATAATTAAATATGAGAGTTATAATAAGAATATTTATAAAAATGTTATTTTTTAAAATAAAATTTTTGATTTTTTTTGAAAAATATTATAAAGTTGATATCATTGTTTTATTACTTATAATTTTACTTTTACGTAATTTAAATCATAAATTATTTTAAAATGTCATTATATAATTAAAATAAATTCATTATGTTTAATATTATATTTATTTAAACCGCCTAATATACGATTGATATAGTACTGTAGACGCATCAAAGTGGCGATCACCATTGTGGTGATTCACCAGGGACTTGCAACATTTACATATTCATTATTCAATTTGGGAAAAGCTCGAGACTCATGCTACGTAACCACATGTTTGATCATCAACTAACTGGCTGTTGATAACATCCATCATCATATTATCATCAAAACTCTCATCGAACGTAACCTAAACGATCGATAAGCATCACAGGAACTTCAATTGTTGATTCAACAATGTCCTCAAACAATGATCAATCGGAACTGCAGAACGGAGGCACAAAACACGATCCAGATCCCAAATTCCATCGGCAACAAGACGCAAACAACGGTGATCGTTCTCCGAGCGTAAATCGGTCCATTCGATCCAGTGGTAGTCCTAAGGATTCCACCAATGTTGATTCGGATCGCAAAGAACCTAAAATTATAGGGCTACGGAAAGACGAGGGGAGACGAACTGTCAATATGAGAGAATTGCTGAATGATTTGAAGAATGGCTATAGCAATGACACTTCTCCATCATCTGTAGTTTCTACGCCTTCTCGTAGGTCAGAATTTTAGCCTGATTTGATTTAGGTTCTAGGTGGTAGTTTTGTGAGTACATTGACATTATTGTATGACAAATGAACTCTAGAAATCTAATTCTTAATCGATCATGAATTGTTTGTCCTATTAGTTATTGTTATAAGTATAAAGTTGTGTTTGTATTCGTCGTGTAATGATTTCTATAATGTTGCATGAAGTTGGGAAGCTGCAATTAGGGTTGTGAATCCAAAATTTGGTCTGTCTGCAATACATGGTGACTGGTGAAGTAAATCGTTAGATTTGAATGAATTTCATATTCACCGTGTAACAGCAGAGTATTTATATTCAAGTATTTGAAAATTTTAGTTGATTTATTGTATGCTCTTTCTATTTCTTGCATTGGTTGATGTTATTCTTTTGAGCAAAAAATTATATTGATATATAGTTTTCTCTTTTTCTGCACTCCAGTCAAGAAGCAAACAACATAAAGAACAAAATAATGCAATCATGGACTTGATCAACAGTATCAGTGGTTCTGATGAAGGGAGATCAAGGCAACGAATGCTCAAATTTGCTGCAAAGAGGTAATATCACTGCTTTTCTTTTCTTTTTAACTACGTGTGGGTTCTTATAATATGACTGGATCTGGACTCGGTTAGCGTTTGAGTCCTTAGGTTTGTATAATCACTAAAAACTTGAACATATTTTCAGGTATGCAAGTGCCATCGAGAGCAATCCAGATGATTACGATGCACTTTATAATTGGGCTCTGGTTCTTCAGGTCTAAATAACTATTGTTTTCATATGATAGTTTCTGAATAGAAAATATGTAGCTAACAGTATGTATAAAATAATTTCTAGTTAAAATTTCTTCATCTGACTACAATGAGATTCTTGTTAACACTCGAATACTCTTATATACAGGAATGTGCAGATAATATTGATTCAGATATTAATTCACATACTAAAGATGCTTTGCTAGAAGAGGCTTGCAAAAAATATGATGAGGCTACCCAATTAAACCCTGCACTGAATGATGTATGCATCTCTATCCCATCATGCAGAGCTAAATTTCTTGAATGATGAATTGATGTGATTAATGATTTAGTTTCTCTTATCGTATGGCATTATTTACTATATGTCTACTTTCAGGCTTATTATAACTGGGCTATTGCCATATCAGATCGAGCCAAACTGCATGGTCGTACAAAGGAAGCTGAAGCATTATGGAAGCAGGTTACACCTTTAAACCTAAATTTCTTCTTTTTATAAAAAATGGAAGCAATATGTATTTTGTTCTCTTAATCTTGCAGGCATCCAAGAATTATGAAAAAGCCGTTCAACTAAATTGGAACAGTCCTCAGGTAACTTTTATAACAATTAGCTTTGTGTCATGCATTTTCGTATATGATCACTTGGACATTCTGTTACATTTCAGGCTCTCAACAACTGGGGACTTGCTTTACAGGTGCCTGGAATATTATATGCACTGTTCTAAATTTCTCGTATAATTCTTAAACATTAATATATACTAGTCACAGATATTAATTAAATCAACGATGAGTGTTGCAGGAACTGAGTGCAATTGTCCCTGCACGAGAAAAGCAAGCAATAGTAAAAACTACAATCAGTAAGTTTCGTGCAGCCATACAATTGCAGTTTGATTTCCATAGGGCAATATACAACCTTGGCACTGTTCTGGTCAGTTTACATCAGTTTTATTCCAATATTATACCTAACAATGGTTCATGCTCTTTTATGAAATTGGCGGCATGATTAATCCTGTTTCTGCAGTACGGATTAGCAGAAGATACCTCAAGAACTGGAGTATTAGTTATTGGAAACGAGATTTCCTCTAATGAATTATACAGTCAATCTGCTATCTATGTTGCTGCTGCTCATGCATTGAAACCAAATTACTCAGTTACTACCTTTTATTTCTATATAGTTTCGAAATATTCTAATTCTAACTTGGAGGTTTTATTTATCACAGGTTTACACCAGTGCCTTGAAGCTTGTGCGGTCCATGGTCAGTACATAATTTCCAACTTACATACATAAGCTTTATTACAGAATCAGGATCAGTGATACTCAAAATTCTTAATTACCTTCAGTGAATTGTCAATTGTTTTGTAGCTTCCTTTACCATATCTAAAGGTCGGATATCTTACTGTGCCCCCAGTGGAAAATCCAGTTGCCCCACATTGTGATTGGAAAAGGTTTCAGTTTGTTTTGAATCATGAAGTACTCCGACAGGTATCATTATGTGCTTCATGTGTTTCTGATGATTTTAGTTGTAATCTTTGTTCTTTTAATGATTCGTTATTTTAGATCCACGATGATGAAGGAAAGACTAATGACAGACCAGCTATCAGTGTTGATATTCCTGATATTATATCAGTAACAGTATGCTCAGATTTGACTTTACCACCTGGTCCTTCCATATGCATTCGTACAGTTCACGCGCCAATATTCTCGGTATTATTCATTTTGTGAAAACTAATAGTTGATTGCACTTGAGGTTTATAAATTATAATGTTGTTTTAAGTGTTAACAATGTTTTAAACCTCAAAGTTTCACCAGTTTTCCTTTTCAACTCTTTTTGTAATGGTTAAAACAGTTAAAACAGAAAAACGCTGAAAGTTTAAGGGTTAAACCATAATTAATCCTTTTTTTAAAATTCAAACTTTTACATGTTTAGATATATGTTCTGCTTTATTTTCTCCTCAGGTTGCAGATTCATGGGAATATTTGGACTCATGGATTGATGCTCTACGACTAGTTTACACGATATTTGCTCGGGGTAAGACTGATGTTCTAGCTGCCATAATAACTGGTTAATTTGTTCTTATTGCAATTAATGCATTTTTTCAATATTTGAAAGCACTGATATCATGAAATATATTGATATATAGAACTGAAGCTGTTCTTGACAAACTATAACTGGCTATATCATCTCATATTGCCAAAACTAATAACAAATTAATCCTACTTTAAGAAGTTAAAAACTTCATACAAATTGGTGGATTTATTTTCGCCAAAGCAAGAACCGAAGCTGGTAGGGTCCACATACCCTCACCACATATCAAACCTGAAGCAACCGCGGGTACCATTGGTTCGGCTTCTTTTGCATTGACCTTGTGCCAAACAAACACAACCAAACTCCCAATACACATATCTATAGCAAAATAACCACCAACCAAAAATGGCACAGCCATACATATTGGCAATGGCATCCACTTTCCTATTCTTTTTGGTAACACATCTTTAATCATGTTGACTACCACTGCAAATGCAAAAAAACCATAACACAACTGTAAACAATGTTTAGGCAAAGCCGAAAACCCTTGGACTCCGAGTATGGCTAAGTTTCTGTAGATTAGCGCGTACGGTGCCTTATATTCCCCTTCAGGGTTTCCAATATCAAAAGCCTTGTAGAATAGAAAGAAGCTTAAAGGTGACACAATGCACCCTATGGCAGTACCAATTGCTTGACTAAGAAGCATGGTTCTTGGAGAGGTCAAAGTGAGTTGACCCGTTTTCAGGTCATGCATAAGTATGCATGAAACTGAAACAACAGACTTCACCAACCCACACCCTGCCATTCCCGCGACCACACCGTCCTTTTTCCCCGCCATTGCCGCCATCATGAAAAGCCCAATTTTACCATAATTATAAGCCATGTTAAAGTCGGTCAACCCAGCTCCATACGCATTACAGAAGGCCAAAGATGGAGCAAAAATATAAGCTATGATCACAAAGTACCATTTAACCTCAGGAAACATATATGGTAACACGATTACTGCAATAATTGCAAAGATAACATATCCCGTTCCTCCTATCGACATGGGTATGGTCTCTCTAGTGAAAATCTCATTTTGTATTTGCTCCTCTTCACTAACCTTCTTTTCTACAACTACAATTACAAAATCAAGACATGTTCAGGTTATTTAACCAACAAACACAAATTTAATGATCTGTTAATTACCTGGATTAAGGTTTTTGGTCTTGATTCTTCCATGAACACTCCTGGATGTGATATACAGTATCTTGATGAAGTTGTATAGCCCATCACCAAGGATCAAAGCAATTGAAATAAAGGCCTGCCAACCCAAGAAACAATGACCCACCTCACAAAACCATAAAAATAACAACAATCAACGTGTTCAATGTTCGGAAAGTTAGTTATAGTTATTATTATGGCATTATTGTTTAGCTTTATATAGCTCACGGAGTCACGGGCTCGAGATAGGCAAAAGTAGTGTTTCTTATATGTGTATATTAAGGGTTCCCTCTCCAAAATAATTATTCAGTTGATATCGGTTCTCATTACAGGAATTAAGTCGAGAAAAGTGAACCAACGGCACCTTATAACCATTTAAGCTTTTCATGCTACTTTCAGGTAAACCAGGTAGAAACCAATCTCCCTTCTTTTGTCCAATTAGTGGCCACATTATACCCCATGAAACCACAGCTCCAAACAACAAAGATAAGTTCACAATGTGAGGGCAAATCATCCCAGTTCCCACATAAGTCATGCTAAAGTCAAAGTAAAACCTGCATCCAAATTTCAAACCTACATATCAGAATCAAGAAGGGAATTAATGTAATAAAGTTACTTGTTGTCGATCCAAAGTTTTGACCCGAACCCATTTTGACCTGTGACCCAACCCGACCCGATAGTTTTACCAGGCTTAGTCATACATGTTCTTCCAAGCTGTCAATCCAAATGTAGGAAACTGCGCAAATCCACAATCTCCGTCCTTTCCTGTAAAGAACCATTGAAAAAATCCCCATAGAAAACTTGCTGAAAAGTACTTTGCAAATCCTTTCACTTGTTTCCTATAAACAGTTCAAAATATATCAAAAGAATTCACGAGTTTTACATAATTAGACTATATGAAATACTGAGATCCAAAGGGTTAATCTAAGCACCTTGCATATCATCTCCTTGACTATGGAACCCGTTAATAAGAACCCCGGTCGCCATCCCGCTTGGGAATATTAACTTATAATCAACAATCAAAACCTGTGGAAAACCAAATGGAACTCAGTTAATCAGTCTTTAAATTCTATTTTTTCTGATATGATCACGGTATATTCATAGTCTAAAAGCACATATAAGCTGGTTAATATTCCACTAATTGCTAACGACATACATGGGATCAGAAAGATTTAGCACGATATACCTTTCGAAGTGGAATCAATACAAAAAGACCGATAAAACAGACCAAGAACGAGTAGCCCATCATCCAACCGACGCCTGGTTCTTTGTAACTTCCCGGAGAACTTGCTCCTCCTGCCAGCTCATATGTTTTCTTGTTTAATCCCAGTAAATATGACCCATATCCACCTACATATTTGTCATCAAAAACCACAACTATCTTTATAAAAAGCTACAAAATTTTATAAAAACACACACTTAAAACTAAATAATATACAAACCTCCAATAGCAATACTGTAACAGGCAACCGAACATGTCTGGATCATGGTATTCTCATGTCTAGTAAATGGAACAGTTGAAATCCCAGATTTTTGGAGCATCTTTGTCCAAGTTCTCATGAACACAAAAGCAAGAAGTGCGGCCGAAACATTCATATTAGGCGTCATACCCGTTGTAAGATTCAGTTTCATCGCTATAATACTATAAACACACCCTAAAATAACACTCGCTACGATCCCACGAACCGTTATTTGTTTTGTCCATGGTTGCAGCCTATTTGAACCCTCTAACTGATGATCAACATCATTATCACCATCATCCTTCTTCTCTTGTTCCATCACTTCTTCTCTTTTAGCTCTTTCAATCTCCCCATTATTCTCCTTCATTTCTATGTTCATCATGTATCCTACATCAACAACTGATCATTAAACAACATAGAAAAGATCAAAAGAATGAATTCTTTCATATATATGTTGCGTTACTTGCGTATCTCTCTCACCTTATATATCCTTTTTTAAACCAAAAACGCGCTTCAAAGGACACCACGCGTGCCACACGACCCTCGAAAGTTATTATTTCCGTCTAAGCAATGAATTCGGTTCCATGGAAGCCACACTCTTGATGTTACCTGTAGTTCTATTATTTCCCATAAATGTTAGTTGTTCCTGTTGAATTGTGATGTCTTGTTTTTTATTGATATGAAAAGAGTGGCAATAGTATATGAAGCATGTTACTTTGCACTTTAGTACCTTATACTTTAACTTATTTGGTATTTTGATTGTGACATTACATCCTTTGTTAGGCTCAAACTGTAATAAATAATTTACTACCACTAAAATATTATTAGCATCTTACACCTATCATATAAAGTCTAAAAAACACAGTAGCATCAAACTTGCTTAGGTTTACCCTTTTCGTAGTCGAAAACGCCCGTCTTCATCTCCTCCTCTCACAGAATTCGTCCGAAAGAATCATCAAGAACGGATGTCATCTCCCGCTTTTCTCCTATGTCTCTCCTCCACGTTGATGTCACGTCTGTCACGGACGTTTGAAAATGACGTTGTCAAAGATGCTGATATACATAGGGGTTGTTTGACAACTTCTGAATGATTAAGTACTGAATTAGTAAGAGGTCTAAATCATTAAGTGTTGAACCATTAAGATATCGTTTAATTATTCAAAGACAAATGTCTGACCAATTCAGATAAGATTTCTTAATCATTCAACATTAGACCTCTTAACCATTCAATATTAGTATAATGCTTAACCATTCAGAAGTAAATGTCTGAATCATTCAGACATTTGCTCGCGAAACAAACAGTCTAAACCATTAAGTGATGAATCATTTAGACATCTAAACCATTCAAATGTTGATTAAGAGACTATCAAACAATCTCTTATTTTCACTTTTGAAAACTTTGAAGATAACACTGTGTCCGTTTGTAATCCAAATTCAGAAATATTATGTCTCAAGGACAAGATGAAATATATATATATATATTTTTCCTATCACACACATGTGCGTGTGTCTATATATATGTATAATTTTAATTAGAATCTTATTAAAAAGGACAATTTAAAATAACTTTTTTTTCAATATTTTGAAACTAAAGCAACCTTTGTGCAATAAAAAATAAACACATAAGAATAAAACCCCGTAGATGAGCCTGATTGAACATAATGAAAGAAGGTGCCATCACTTCATGTGATGTTCTGATGATTAAAAATAATAATATAATAATAAATATATAAATAAAGAGAAAATAATAAAAGTGAAAAAGGCCATTGAAATGGTGACCTCACAATTGGTGTATGGTGTTTGGATGGGTGCAAAGATTGTTCCCGTTTGGAAGGCTCTAATTTGGAGTTGAAAAGTGGGTGTGGAATATTTACTCCACAAGCCCCCACATTCGATAACGATATCTTACCATTTATATATATATTTATATATGTTTATCTATTCACTTTTTTGAAATATTATTTACTTAACTAAGTAAGATGCATAGTATAATCATTCCAGATGATCATATATAAAGTTTTAAAATAATATCACGTGATGACTCAAAGTTCAATATGGAACATGATGCATGGCAATCACATTGAGATACTTTCATATGAAATTCATTGAGTTTATTCCTCAAGAAACTATAGCAAAACAAAGCCAATTAAGAATCATAGACTATGAGAGGCAATGAATTTGAAATATATTTAATTTTGTTACCTCTTGATGTCACAAAGACTCGAATTTTCAGTTCTTCGGGTTAAAATTTTCGTTAATGGTTTCATTAAAGTCGTGTTCCCTTTGTTAGATCGGTCTTCTTCTTTCTTCTCCCTCTCTAACATTCTTGATTTTGTTTTAGTTTACCAACTTTAACTCGTAGAAGTGACAAACATTTATATCTTTTCTTAATAATATACGGCGATGGATCCTTTTATATTTTGTTTGAGAGGACGATCCAAGCGATATAATATGTTTTTGCGCCATTTCATTGAGTGATTATATATTATTCGCTAACAGGCTGATAGAATATCAACTTTGTAATTACATATAGTTTAATTATTAAACGCTACAAAGTTGTAAATTGTATGTAATTTTAAGATCAGAAACAAGTTTATATATTGTAGTTTAGCGTGAAATATTACACCATTAACCTTTAGATATTATTAAAATAAAAACTACATATTCGATATATTCCCAATAACTAAAAATTATATATAGGCAACTGCTACTAGAAGATTCTTTATGTTGGACTAGATCCCTCTCTATCAAGTATTCTCTTCATCTATGGAATCTTTTAGTTAACACCCTCATGTGACCAACTTGCCTTAAACACTTTGAATATTGAGCATTATTTGTTAAATACTTATGTCAAAATAGGAATGAATTTATAATGAATTCAGTTCCGTTATGATTTAAAACCAAATCTATAACTAATGTTCTGGTTTTAGATTTTATCAATGTTTGATTTTTTTGTTATAATTTGGTAATTAGAATAGGCGAGATGGTTAATTCAGTTGACTGTCGGTATACACGTGTATGGATTCAAACTAATTTTAATTACTAAATTAAGTATATATTGGGTTAATCAAAATATTAGCAACCTTTTTAAGTTATTAAGAAGAATAAACGACAACTATTATGTTACTTGTTACACAATTATATGATAACTTAACTACATCTAGCTTATAAATTATACAATGGTGAAGTTTTTTATAAATATCGTCTTGGTTTCGTTATTTTGGTTATCATTCACACACGTATAACCATAGCCTAATTACAAAAATTGGTTATAAAAAAAATCATACCAAACCATTAACAGTGGCAGATCCGGAAACAAAATTCAGGGGTAACGTGAAATTTTTTTTCTTGTATATTTATATTAAAAAAGGATCTGAAGTAAGATCATTTAAATCAAATTCATTTGGGATCGCAAGAATTGAACTCGAAAGAGTTGTCAACCCAATATCATCATCATTATTTGAACCAATATCCCACTCTTGAAATTTTTTGTTAAAAAATTATTAATAAGAACTTGTTTTTTCTCTATTAAATCTCTAACTTTATAACAGATAACATAATAAGATTACAAACTGCACTTAGAAATAACACAATTCAAATACTTAATTTTAATATCAAATCTTTAATTCATCTTTTAAATCCTTACTTCATATACCTAACTATATTACCCAGAATATAAGAAACTGAACCACATAACCATTTATTTTTATAACAAATAACACTTAAATAAACTTAAATATTAGAGATTGAACAACATTAATCCTAAGTCTTTAATTTCATAATAATAGAGAAAAAAATACTAGAAATGTTACATTGAAGTGGGTGGTGAATTGGTAAAAGATCACATGTGGGTGGTGTCAAGGGCCGCCGTAGCAGGAGACGGTTTGTCGTTTATCAGCCTGACGGCGGGTGGTGGGAACGTGGGGTGAATGGCATTGTGGGTGGATGGTGGCTAGCTAGCTGTGGCCTAGGGAAGGAACGAAAGATCTATGGGGCATGGGGCGATGGATAGTGTTTTTATTTTAACATTTATGTTTAATTGGATTATGGGTATTAGGCCTAATTAGTTATGTTTTTTTAGTTGCTTATATTATAAATATTATTTTATGGTTATCAAATTGTATAGATAAACTCTATTAGAGATATATTTGAATCAAAGATTATCATGTCATCTTTTAGGTTGTTTGAGTTATGAAATTACTATATTTCTTACTCCTATAAATACAACCCTTGTATCTCATTATTAAAATACACAATCAATAATATAAACATCTCTTCCTATATCTTTCTTCTCAGGTTATTGTTGCTATTAGGCTAGTTTCACAACACGTTATCAGCACGAGGAGCTTCAGAGTTGGATTGTAAGGTATGTCAAGATTTTTTAATCAATTTGTTTTGTCCTTGTATTCAATCTCTCAAATAATCAAAATTGTAATTCATACAATTTCGGATTTCATTAGAGATTTGATTTATTCTCCTCTACGAATCGTTTAAATAATCAACATTCTATTTCAAAATTGTTTTACTAACCTAAAATAAAATATAATATATGATTTCTAGTTTCTAAAAGCTTTATCTCAATTCTAAAACAAAACCTTTAACTAAATCTCAATTCTTACAAGTTTAATACTTATTGGGTTTTATATATTAATACCTATGTTCTGTTAAAATATAGTTTATCATGACAAATCTAGCAAAACTGAATTTTTGACCTTAGACATTACGGAAAAAAACTATTTATTATGGGTATTGGATGCTGAAATACACCTGAACGCTAATAATTTTGGTGATACGATTAAAGAAGGCAATAAAGCAACTACCCAAGATAAAGCTAAGACAATGATTTTTTTACGCCATCATATTCATGAGGCTTTGAAAAGTGAATATCTTACTATCAAGGATCCACTTGTCATTTGGACTAAATTGAAATAAAGATATGACCATCAAAAAACAGTAATATTGCCTAGAGTCGTTATGAGTGGATTCATTTAAGACTTCAAGACTTTAAGTCTATAAGCGAGTATAACTCGGCAATGTTTGGAATCACCTCACAATTGATTCTGTGTGGGGAAAATATTACTGATAAGGAGATGTTGGAAAAAACATTCTCCACTTTTCACGTCTCAAAAAGCAATATCGTGAAAAGGGTTTCACAAGATATAGTGAATTAATATCATGTTTACTTGTAGCCGAGCAAAAGAATGAGCTCCTAATGAAAAATCAGAGACTCGCCCGGCAGGCATAACCCCATTCCCAGAAGCGAATGTGGCAACTTATAATGACAAAAATGGCAGTCGTGGACGTGGTCGTGGTCACCATCGTGGTCGTGGTTGTGGTCATGGTCATGGTCACAATCGTGGACGTGGACATAGCCGGGAAAATTATCATGGTGTTCGATTTAAAAACACCAAGATCCATCAAAAGAACCACGAGAATGAAAAGAAATCTAGGGATGAAAAAGGTAAAAAAGAAGAATGAATGCACACCAACTGGTTGTTATCGATGTGGAAGTGATAATCATTGGGCTCGAACATGTCGTGAGCCCAAACACTTGGTAGAACTTTACCAACAATCCATAAAAGAGAAAGAAAAAGGCATAGAGACAAACTTCACATATGAGATTGATAATATTGATATCTCTAATGGTTATAAAGACTCTAATAATACAACTCATATGGATATTAGTGATTTTCTTATTGATACAAATAACTTGGATATTGGTGGTTCTCTTATCGACACAAATCAATTGGATGCTTGCAATTTTCCTTACATATGATGACAATTAGATTTTAAATTATGTTATTTCTTTTATTTTAGACATTTTGTTTGAATTTTTTTTCCGAGACATTTTGTTTATGGTGATTTTTATTATAATTACTCATGGGATTTTTTAAAGTGTATTGGATATTTTATTTATGAGACTTTATTTTGTTTTGAAGCATATGGAACTCTTAACTAAATCGACAATTAATGATGAAGATATATGTCTAATAGACAGTGCCACCGCACACACAATTCTCAAGAAAAAGGATTATTTCACTAATTTAGTCATAAAAGAGGCAAATGTTAGTACTATATCCGGTAGTACAAAATTAATTAAAGGGTTTGGATAAGCGTATATAGTGTTACCAGGAGGAACACAATTTAAATTTAATAATGTCTTGTTTTCTCCATTGTCTCGACGAAATCTAATAAGCTTTAAAGATATTCGTCAAAATGGATATCATGTTAAGAATACATGTGAAGGACATGATGAATTCCTTCAAATCAAAAATGTGATTTCGGGTACAAGGCATGTATTAAAAAAATTACCCGCACTTGCCTCCGGTTTGTATTGTACTAAAATTATTACAATCGAATCAAATTTGATAATGGACAAGGAAAACTATATTGTGTGGCATGACCGTCTAGGTCATCCCGGATCAACAATGATGCAAAAAATAATAAAAAATTCATATGGGTGAAGAACCAAAAGATTCTTCGGTATAAGGAAATTACATGTGTGCATGCTCACAAGGAAAGTTAATTACACGTCCATCACCAATTAAGGTGATGAATGAATCCCTGGGTTCTTTAGAAAGAATACATGGGGATATTTGTGGGCCTATACACCCTCCTAGTGGACTATTTAGATACTTTGTGGTCCTAATTGATGCATCAACTAGATGGTCACATGTATGCTTCTTATCAAGTCGGAATATGGCTTTTGCACGACTACTTGCTCAGTTGATAAGATTACGAACACATTTTCCAGATTATCCCATAAAGAGAATTCGGTTGGTCAATGCTGGTGAATTTACATCACAAACATTCAATGATTATTGTATGTCTATTGGGATAAGCGTTGAGCATTTTGTACCACATGTACATACACAAAATGGGCTTGTTGAATCGCTTATCAAGCGACTTCAAATGGTTGCTAAACCAATTCTTATGAAATCAAAACTACCTGTTTCCACTTGGGGACATGCAATTTTACATGCAGCAACCTTAATTCACATTAGGCCATCTAGTTATCATACTTCCTCCCCATTAAAGTTGGTTTTTGGTCAAAAATCAGATATCTCTCATCTAAGAATTTTTGGTTGTGCTGTATATGTTCCAATCGCTCCACCACAACGCACAAAGATAGGACCTCAAAGGAGATTAGGAATATATGTTGGGTACGAATCACCATCTATAGTTAAATATTTAGAGCCATCAACAGGGGATTTATTTACGGCTAGATTTAGTGATTGTCATTTTGACGAATCAACTTTTCTAACATTAGAGGGAGATGAAAAGCGGCTGGAAAGTAATATAATTTGGAATGAATTATCATTATCTTATCTTGATCCTCGAACTAAACAATGTGAACTAGAAGTTCAAAGGATAATTCATTTACAAGGATTAGCAAATCAATTACCAGATGCATTTACTGATACAAAAAGAGTTACTAAGTCACATATACCGGCTGCTAATGCTCCAATAAAAATTAGTGTCTCAAAAGAACAACCACACATTGGTAATGAGTCTAATCCACGCCTAAAGCGTGGCAGGCCAATTGGTTCCAAGGATAAAAATCCTCGAAAGAAAAAAAGAGCAAATGATGAAGATGATCAGGTCGAGGTAATAAAAATGCTAGAAAAAGAGTCTCAAGAAGAAACACCAGACATGATGGTTCTAGACGAACCTCAGGTACTTGAAAATAAAGAGATCTCAATAAATTATATCATGTCTGAAAAAAAATAGAACCGGAATAAAATCGACGTCGATTATAAATTTTCATACAATGTAGCGCTAGAAGTAATGCAAAATAAGGAGGATCATGAACCAAAATCCGTTGAGGAATGTAAACACATAAATGATTGGCCAAAATGGAAAGATGCAATTGAGGCAGAATTAAATTCCCTCAATAAACGAGAAGTTTTTGGACCTGTGGTTCGTACACCTGAGGGTGTAAAGCCCGTTGGATATAAATGGGTCTTTGTGTGAAAACGTAGTGAGAAAAATGAAATTATACGGTACAAGGCAAGATTAGTAGCCCAAGGATTTTCACAAAGACGTATGTGGTACAATCGTCTCAGTGTGGTACAATCGTCTCAGTGAGTATTTGTTGAAAGAAGGTTATAAAAATAACTCAGTTTGTCCATGCATCTTTGTAAAAAGATCAAAATCTGAATACGTTATCCTTGATGTATACGTTGATGACTTGAATATAATTGGAACTCCTGGAGAGCTTCACAAAGCAATTGAATGCTTAAAAAGGAAGTTTAAAATGAAAGACCTTAGAAAAACAAAGTTTTGCCTGGGATTACAAATTGAACACCTCAAAGATGGAATACTTGTGCATCAAGAAAGCTATATAGAAAAACTACTTAAAAGATTTTGTATGGAGAAATCACATCCACTAAGTACTCCTATGGTTGTAAGGTCGCTTGATGTTGAAAAGGACCCATTTCGACCTCCAATGAACGGAGAGGAAATTCTTGGTCCAGAAGTGCCATATTAAGTGCAATTGGTGCATTAATGTTCCTTGCTAGTCATACACGACCAGATATTTCTTTTTCTTTAAACTTACTAGCAAGATATAGCTCATGCCCGACAAGAAGGCACTGGAATGATGTGAAACAAATATTCCGATATCTTCAAGGTACAAAAGATATGGGTTTGTATTTTACTAACCACTCGAAAACAAGTTTAGTTGGTTTTGCAGATGCAGGGTATATGTCTAATCCTCATACCGCCGATCTCAAACTGGATATATATTTACAAGTGGAGGTACTGCAATTTCATGGCGTTTCATAAAGCAAACAATCACAACTACTTCATCTAATCATGCAGAAATTTTGGCAATACATGAAACTAGTCGAGAATGTGTTTGGTTAAGGACTGTAATTCAACATATTCGGGAATCTTGTGGTATTTCTTCAGAAATTGAGAAACCGACAATCTTACATGAAGATAACGCTGCATGCATTGCTCAACTTAAGGAAGGATATATCAAAGGTGATAGAACTAAACATATTTTGCCGAAGTTTTTCTTCACACATGATTTGCAGAAGAATGGAGATATTACTATTCAACAATTCGTTCTAGCGACAATTTGGCAGACTTGTTTACTAAGTCACTTCCGACTTCAACAGTTAAGAAACTGGTTCATAAGATCGGGATGCGTCGACTCAAGGAACTTAACTAATATTCATCAGGGGGAGAAATTACGCGCTGCACTCTTTTTTCTTTGTCTGTGGTTTTGTCCCATTGGGTTTTCCTAGCAAGGTTTTTAATGAGACAGCACTACAAGCGTAATAAATTGATAACCAAGGGAGAGATTATAAATATTATTTTATGATTATCAAATTGTATAGATAAACTCTATTAGAGATATATTTGAATCAAAGATTATCATGTCATCTTTTAGATTGTTTGAGTTATGAAATTATTATATTCTTACTTCTAGAAATACAACCCTTGTATCTCATTATTAAAATACACAATTAATAATATAAACCTTTCTTTCTATATCTTTCTTCTTAAGTTATTGTTGCTATTAAGCTAGTTTCACAACAGCTTAATGTTTTTTGGATTTATTTATTTTGGGCTTGTTAATTATTATTGTATTGGACTACAGGGTATCTTGAGCTTATTAATTATTCATGTTATTATAAAATGTAATGTTTTTTTATAAAATATAAGATTATTTTTATAATATTTTAAACTTTCAATAAAGTGTTAAGTTTAAAAAAATTTAGGATAACGTAATATTTCCTTAAGGGTAACGTAAAATCGTAATTTTTTTATTTTTTATTATGTAAAACCGTAAATACACTATCTGCAAAAAGCTAAGGGGTAGCGGAGGCTACTCCTCATCTCCGTATAGATCCGCCCATAACCATTAGTATCTCAATCACTTCGATTTCGTTAGATATTGATCGGTTATTCGGTTTTCCGTCACCCTCTAGTCACTAACCTGACAAATCAAGGTGAAACCATTTCCATCATAGCTAGTGTTTCATAAAAATCTAAATATATAACAGATAAAAACTATATAAGTTTGTAAGCGACAAAACCCCCTACATTTATGGTTCTATGTCGTGTTAAAAGGTTTGAAATACGTTCTATTGAGGACAAAAGTCATAAATATCATTTGGACTTATCCGATGACAGAGTTATTGTCACAAGAACATCAAGATTGAGATGTGTTATCCACACTTCAATTATTACTTATAACTAGCCCTCAATGTTTATCAATATTCAATAGTGTTAGTGTCTATTAACGTTAACTATTGTCTTAACATTTTGTTTTTGCCAATTCTGCAAATTGCTACAATGATTCAATGAATTTGTATTTAAATCTATGTAGCATATAAGAATAATATATATTATGTGGTTGGAGCATATTAGTATGTAAAGTTTTTAAAAGGAAAATAATTTAGATATACCTTTCGTTTTCAAGATTTAGTTTATACCAATTGCAACACTAAAATAATTTATATTTTTGGAATTTCTTGGACAAATTAAAAGGGTTCATTGGCTGCTGCAATAGTTTCAATTTTGATACCCAATATGAGTCAACTCGATAAAAATTTTAAAAAAAAGTTATCCTCTAACTATAATAGAGTCGTAATCAAAAGCTACTCGAGATTGATAAAACAATTAAAACAATCCAAGCTTAGACAAGTTCGAGCCAAACGCAAGTCTAATATGAACTTCATATCATATATAATTACATATTAGACATCATTATATATAATTAGGATAAAAAAATAAATAAATGTGTGTGTGTATTATAATTTTGTATAAGATATAATTATACATAGTAATACATAGGTAAATACTCGATCTGAGCATGAGCTAAGATCAAGCCCACAAAATTATTAATACATAGGTAAATACTCAATCTGAGCATGAGCTAAGATCAAGCCTACAAAATTATTTAGCTCGAGCTTTGCATACACGACTTAAACAAACCAAACTTAAGTTTGAACCCTCATAGGTAAACGAGCCTAAACTCAAGATTATTTAAATTTGTTTAATCTCACAAAAATTATCACTTCTCACACTATATATTGTCTAACATAAATGAATGATTTTGTCCCATAAGATCCTTAAAAAGGTTTTCTTATGCATTTGAAGAGGCCTTAAAATACTATGAAACTTATTAAATTATGAAAATATACATACATACACACATACATATTTATATGATACATCTTTGTTACGTGTTAGTTATTGTACCGAAAGTGAAATCCATTTTCTATATTGGTTGTTTTACTAGATGTTCGATATGACACTGACGTTACAGATATAGAATAAAATCAAAAGTCAAGATTGAATAAAACATCACCTATAAGGTCTAGAGATATTTTGTTACATAGTAGACTTTGGAATCTCACAACCATCCAAAAGAGATGGTTACAAATTACAAGTGACCAAAATTCGTGTTCCTTGATCGTGATTTTCTAAAGTAGCTTACCTTTTCAAGAATATATACTAAAGACAACCCCACAAAGGGTGGTCACATTATTTTATATTCTAACATTCTTTTTTCATTTTCAACTGTATCATATCGCATCATAATATATTATATACTATTTAATTATCATAAGAACGTCTTCTTTGTATTTATTTATATCATACACATACTCAAACTTCACTAGGAGGGGTTCTAGTATAGCTTAGTGCATGCATCTATGGTCTATCATCATGCGTTTTCATTAATGTGTTTGGACAACTTGGATCAAGCCCAACCCAACTAATAAGGACCACATTGATAGATTGGGCCCCAATCGGAAAAAATCAAAACCCATTGAACCCAAACCTAGGGTGGATTGGTGGAATACTGGAATGTGTTGATGACTAGAATCCAGATGTCTAAACTAATTAATCAAAGGTGTAAACATGATAACTTTATAAAATAGTAATAAATTTTTAAAATTGTTTCGATTATGTAATTCAATTTTTAAAATTGTTTCAATTAAGTCACTCAACTTTTATATTTTATATAAATTAAAAGTCTTAACATGTTTTTAAGCATTGTTATACTTTTAGTTACAATTAGATAATATTTGTTTCTATCTTTTGATGCTGATATGGAATATTGATGTAAATTTTACATACTTTTTTTATTTTTTTCATAATCAACATGTTTTTTTAAATTTTTTAATATAATTTTATACATTGAAAATTCTGACCCCCACGTATTCTCCATCATTACTTTATTGACATAAGAAAATTTAATAATAACTCGATTTGATCGTATGATGGTACACTTTGAAACAAATATACATAAGTGACTAAATTATAGTATTTTTAAAAGTTAGTTATTGTTTTATGATATTTTTCCTAATAAAAGTACCGATAGTAAACAAAGTTTATTCTTTCTCACACACATACTTCCACTCTAATTAACCTCACGCGTATTATAAATTTATGTGTTACACGTTTAAGATGACACGTACATTGATACTGACTTTAACCATCAAAAGTTATTTAGTAAGAAACTCAATCTCAAGCTAAATGTTGCGTCTTCTGTTTATACTAAAAAAATATTAGATACGGTATTACGGTGTAACATAATAAAAGAACATAATCGGCAGAAAAATGCACAGGTAACACATGACATTTTTATACTCCTCTTATTACGAAATATTTTACTTATAATTACTTCAAGATGCATTATTTCTCCTGCCCATTATATTCACATATACAGCCAACTCCCTTTTGTCCTAAACAATAAATGTGGTGACATTACTTTACAAAAAAGATATATCTTGTGCAGTTGAATTAAACGTAACAATGAAAAGGTCAGGTTTTTAAAAGTTTATATCATATCTTTTGTTAGAATAATGTACTGTTGTTTTCATAATAATAATATATTTATTAAGATTTATAAATATTTAAGTTCATCAAACTATTTTAGGAAAAAATAGAAATACTTGTTACGGGAATGCTTGTTTAAAGAACAATAAAAATTATGATTACTCTTATAAAATTCAATTATAATCACCTTTAGATGTGTCGTAAATTCCAATCTTACAGTTTTATAGCGAAATGTGTCAATTGCATATTGGATCTTATAAGATATAAAGTATTATAATGTGTATTATGGGTGGTTAAAATCAGATATCCAGATTTATGAATATCTAAATTTTGGATATTCAGAATTTTTAATATCCAAATACTTTTGAATACCCTTTGTATTTTGACATATAGAGAAACATTATGAGTATAATAGTAGATTGTTTCGTTTAAGGGGCTGTTTGGTACCATCTGATTGAATAAGTGCTGAATCAGTAAGAAGTCTGAACCAGTAAGATGTCTAAACCAATAAGTGATCTGAACCAATAAGTGTGTTTGGTTGTAAAAAAAATTAATAAAATAAAAATCCCAAATATTTACCACTTTAAAACAACCACATCTACCAACTCAAACCCTTCAATTCAAGAGTAAAAAGACTGTTGAGTTATTTCTTCACCTTGTTAAAGGGTTCAAACTCAACCCCAGCAAGCTAGCTATGGTTGGAAGAACCACCCTTCACCGCCGCACACACGAAGGTCGCCGGCGACAACAAAGGAGACGAAGGGAAAAAGAGGTGGACGGAATCGGAGATGCAAAAAGTGATGCCAACGAGGAGGTGGTGAAGGGGTTACGTCTGACCACCGCCCCGTTGCCGACCACGCCTCGTCGCCAACCACCACCCTCTCCGTCACAGACCGCACTGACCATCGCCCTCGTCGCCGACCACCACCCTCTCCGTCACCGCAAACCCGAGTCAGACGTTGGTTCAAGTCTGTCTGAATAAGAGGTTCGGTCAGACCTCTTCTCCGGTAAGACGTACGCAACCAAACAAGCCACGTCTGACCGGGTTTGGTCAGACGTAACCAAACAGGCCCTTAAAAAAGGTCGTATCATAGCGAGGAAAATCCGAACTTCGATGACAATCGAAATAAAGAATAATTTTAAATCATTTAGCCTTATATTTCATAATTAACAAAAAACCTACTCATTCAACTATTAGATATTTTTCTCAAATTCTTAATGAACGAACCCGAACAATGCCTTGTTCATGTTCGTTCGGTTTAGTAAGATTCTAATAATAATGTGGCCATTCTTTAAAAAATATAGATTGTTCCTTTTAAAAACGAATCTATATATCATAATGACGAAAATCTAAACTTGGGTGACAAATTATTTGTAAAAATAAATTATAATTATATTAGTTTTCAAAATAAAAGATCAAATTATAGAATAACTCGTATAAGCCCCTGGCATTGTCGCAAGGTGCGTAAAATCATGTCAAGTAACACTAAAGCAACACTACCTTTAGCGAGCACCAACTGGATATAGAACCAAGGACACATCACCATTAGGTGAAACGTAAAACATATAAAACAATAACTAAATCAATCTTGGACCAACACGTTGCGACGAGATCATTAAACGGAGAAAAAAGAGTGTAAAACATTGAACTACACACACAATGTGCCATGTTAACTCGCAAAATGTAAACCGAAACATAAAACGATTTTTAAAAAAAACATATCCAAAGTTAAAAGTAAAAAAGATACTTGGGCTAAATTGTAAAAGATGTAAAAGTTTTGAGTTAAAATGAAGAAGTTAAAGATTAAAAAGAATAAAACAAAAGTTAGATACTATCCTTAAAGCATGTTATACAACTCATAATGCATAAGAAAATTTATAATTGGTATATATATAATTTTGAGCAATTCATTTCTTTAAATAACCCACAAAATACAGATTTTGAAATTAATCTTGATCAAGGAAAACAAACTTTTGAGTTGTTAAGGTTCGGAGCCACATAAAATTTTATATATATCTATTTTATAGATATTTAATTAATTATTTGGAAGTGATAATGGCCATTTTTAATCAAAAACAGATATTTTTATTTTAATAAAAAAATAACTAGATGAGATATATGATAATACAATATTTATTAAAATAAAAAAAAATTCGTTTCTTTCTCTTATTGTATAAGAATTTTTTTAAAACATCAATTTTTTAAAGAATGCATAATATTTTAGAATTGGTGTTAAAGTGAAGTTTTTATAAACCATAATAACTAAAATTGTTAGTTATAAACATATGTTTTTAAAATGAAACTATTTGTTTTGAAACAATATGTTTGTTATTTATTTGGGAAAAAAATAAAATTTTAAATTATTGATATCATTGAATTATTAATTATAGTACTTAATCATATATAATTTTAATTATATCTTAATCTAAAATATTGATATATATTTAATAAAATTTTATTTTATTTAATATTTTAATTATTAACCCGTGTAATGCACAAATTTTTAAAATTAGTCAAGTTATAAAACATGATTGCAAACTATATTACAAAGTATTCTTACTAGAATATGTAATTTTTATATAAATAACGGAACGTATTAAATATTCTAAAACTAGACTCCTTTTTAAAATATATTGAAAAGTGTAACATTTCCACAAATATGTAAACAAAATCTGAAGCACCAAAAAACGGATCTTGTATAAATAGTCAAGATTCCAGAAATTATCAACATTCATGATTGTGATTTGTAATTGAAATTGTAAGTTCAGTACTACAAGGATTATATCGCCTGAAATTTAAATTGCAATAAATAATGTGTAATTGTAAAATTATATAACAACTAGTATCAAGCCCTCCCACACGGGTTGCAACGGGAGATGTAAAATCGTACCAAGTAGAACCAATGACGTATCATCATCGGTGACCATCAACGCAGAAAAATGTCATATTACAACAGAAACAAAAAAATAACCAAACTAAAAGTAGACGTAAAAACATTAAACCGCGCAACGAAACGTAAACATATACAATTAATAAGTAAGTTGATATAGGACCAACGCGTTGCAACTGAACCATTAAATGGTGAAAAAATAAGCGTAAAAACGTTAAACAACAATCGCACGTTGTGGCGTGTTAACTCACAAAATGTAGACCGAAATGTAAAACAAATAATTAGTAAAATATAAAATGTATAGGGACCAAAGTTGAAAGTAAACAAATATTGATGTTAAATTGTAAAAGATGTAAAAATATTAGTTCAAATAAAAAAGGTTAAGATTAAAAAAAAGACAAAATGTCGGTACAACTCACTAAAGCATATAATACATACCAAATTTGATAATTAGTATATAGAGTAAATTACTATTTGCATCCCTAACGTTTTTCTATTTTAGCCACTTGTATCCCTGCAGTTTCAAAGTCTCAATTTGCCCCCTAACGTTTCATTTTTGTCTCCATTTGAATCTAAATGACTAACTCCGTTTAATTGTTCAGTTAACTCTTTATGGAAAAGATTAAATTGCCCTTAGAAATAAAAAAATAAAAAATAAAACTTTGCGGGACCACCAACATCATCATCATCTTCTCCTTTGACCCACACCACCTCCAAACCTCACGCACACATCACCCACTTCCGCCCATCAACATAAGCAACCCCACCTCCACTGCTACCGACCACCTCAACCACACCACCGCCACTGTCGCTGGCCTCCACAACCCCACCACCTCCACTCTCGCCGCCCTCCACAACCCCCCCACCTCTATTCTCGCCGCCCTCCACAACCCCTACCACCACCTCCACTGCCGCCAACCACCTTAACCCACACTACCACCACTATCGCCACCCTTCACAACCCCCACCACATTCACTACCATCCGCCTCTACAACCCCCACCACCTCCACTGCTATCGGCCACCTCAACCCACACCACCTCCACTGTCGTCGACCTCCACAACCACCACCACCTCCACTGCCGTCAGCCTTCACAACCCCCACCACCTCCACTGTCGTCGGTCTCCACAACCACCACCACCTCCACTGTCGTCAGCCTTCACAACCCACACCACCTCCATTGCCGCTGGGCACCACAACCTAGATGTTTCAGAAATCAAAACTCTCACAAATCACCGATATAGGTTCACTCTACTCGAATTCTTCAACGAAGAAGAAGAATCCACCACTGAGAACGAAGATGGGTTCACTCGACGCGAATCTATCGAAGTCTTCATCACCGATCAGAAGGTTATAATCATTAAACCTAATTTCAACTGCAAATCGAAACTCTAAATCATGATGTTTCTGAATCTGTGATACAACCCTTTGACAACCACTTTAGTAATCATCTACTTTCATCTGTTTTTGCTGTAATTTTTTCTTTTGAAGCTTCGTATCTTCAGTTACAAACAACACATGTGTCGTTTGATGAAGAAGGGATTATGGTTATTGATAAGTATCTAGCTTTAGAAATTATACGATTTGAGGGGATTATATATTG